>JAJKFI010000056.1:655665-684213 GCA_029204185.1 Lerista edwardsae
GAGAGAGAGAGAGAGAGAGAGAGAGAGAGAGAGAGAGAGAGAGAGAGTGAGTGAGTGTGAGTGAGTGTGAGTGAGAAAACAATTGTGTGAACAGAACTGAAAAAGAACATTCCCTACCATTTTGGAAGAGGCGTAATTGGTTCTGCAAACGGCGTAACGCTGGGGAATGCGACGGGCGGGCTGTCGATCACCCGGATGTCCCGCCCAGCGTTCCGGCAGAATAACACCGCTGGTCAGGACCCACTTGGTGGGTTGCGACCTGATGTCAGGTGGGTTGCGGAGAGCTGGGAGCAGCCATCTTGGAAACTGCAGACCTTACTCTTGTTATATTCCCTTTGTGAATGTTAACAGTTTGAATTTTCAAGTGAGGATTTTGTTTTTAGTTCAGTGCTTTTACATAATATTCTGTCCTAATTTTGCTTTTTGTCCGGGATATCTCAATTGCTGCAATCCAAGAATGTCAATTTGCATTCCAAGGTGGTGGCATCCCACTGAAAAGGCTACGAAGGTGGCATAGCCCAGGAACATTTGGAAACCACTGTGGTAGACTCTTGGGTCTGATCCCACACGGATAGCTCTTGTGTTCTTACAGCTGTCATCTAAAACAAGAGATCTCAAAAAACGAACAGTATGTCTTTGATTATGAGCTCTGCCTTCACCGATTAATTGGTGCACCAGCACTAACTAATCTACTAAATGTTTGTTTCTTATCCAGTTATTAAATTATGAGAAAAAGGCAAGCATGAAGGAGGATAGAAATTCAATGCATTTGGATACAATATTTGTCAGTGGCAACCGAAAAACCCATTTTTCCCTACCACGGGAGTACCTTTCTGGAAGTCTTGCTCTAGAATAAGTTCACTCAAAACTGACTAATGTTCGCAACTTCACTTCTCACACTTCCAGGACCAGTATGGGTAATACTCCTTCCTAACCTGCATATGCAGGGGGATCAAGCAGGGGACTTCTTTCCCTGCTATCCAGAAGAACTATGCTACCTCCAAGGTGAACTAAAATAATTGCAAATGCTTCCCCTATTTACATCTGCCTTGATCCCCTTTCCTCTTAATATGTCTTCTTTCTCTCAATATCTAGATAAGGATGCCAAACTGGTTTAATACAGTGGGCCATATTGCACTCATAGTGCCTGCTAAGGGCCGGAAATGACATCATTAAGTAGGAAGTTATGTCAGACAATTGCCTGAAATAAGCACTTTTTCTCACACAGAAACTCATTAGCTGCAAATGACAAGAGAAAATGTGCAAATCTTGATAATATTTTCAAGATATGAGAGGCCATTAATCTAAAATGGCATTGCACCCTCCTTGGCGCACAGTGATATTGTGTGCAAACTGCAAGAGAGGAGATTCCCGAGGGACATCAGGAAGAAATTCTTGACAGTAAGTGCAGTTTGGCAGTTGAACAGATTGCCAATGGTGGATTCTCTCTCACTTGAGAACTTCAAGCAGAGGCTCGATAAGCACCTGCAGGAGATGCTTTAGGAGGATTTCCTGCTACATGCAGGGTTGCACTAGATGACCTTTTGGGGTACATCCAACTAATGATTATTGCACTTTATATTTCATCCTTTGGGGGCATTTTATTGGGGTTTTTCCCAAGTTCTTTTATGACACCGAGTGCTCCATTTATTTCCATAGAAAGGTGAAACATACATAAATAAAGATGGTGATAGGCCCTCAAGTCCACATGCACTCGATCAAGGAAGCAGCAAAAAGGATACAGTCCAAAACCATTTGTAGTTTTATGAGCAATTTTACATCCCTCGCCATAGCCATTCTGTTCATACAGCAACACTGAATTCATGAGGCAAGTATATCATGCTGATCATGCATTCTCTCTCCCCTACCCCAACATTTTTCAAACATCAGCCACTCTTATCAACATCCGATGCACTTCTTTGATGTTATTTTGGTTTAAATCATCAGTTTATCAGTTTCTTAATTTCCCAATTAATGCAGCCTGAACATTGAGGAAGAGCTTGCCAGCTTCCAAAATGATGCCTCCGGGAGACACTTTTCATCTAGCTTGTGGTTTCTCTTCCTGTTATATTAGTATGCAGCAATTATCACAGTGGGATGTCCCTTGGCACTACATTTTGAAAAAACAAAACAAAAAACCCTCTTCCCTTGCCATAAGTCCAAGACCATTACAGTATATCAGCCAACTCCAGATTGCAGCATGACCATTAATGGAAATCATTGCCCATAAAAGATTCATTACATTAAAACAAAAAAAAATGCACTGTATAGGAATTGCATTAACAAGCAGGAATATTTTTTTTTCCAAAGCCCTCAGTCATGCACATCCACCTAATAATAGCTTGCTTATGGTTCTTTTTACCTACATTAAGTCTAATATGATGTAATTAGCAATAAGCCAGTCCTGGTTATTGAGCCGTTATAGAACTAAAGCTTTTATGCTGAAAACACACTTTATTACGCAAGCATTCACAGAATGCCAAATTGGGAGTTTAGATGCCTACCTTGTATGTAGAATTCTATTATGTAGAATTAAGGCCTCTGACTTCATTCAATATGTGCAAGGGTGGCAACCTCCCTATATCAGTTAACTGAGCTGCACAGTCAAGAAGCTGAATTGTGCTCTGGCCAAAGTGTTTTTAGATTCTTTTTGTTATATGCCAATAAAGTATATATATCAGGGAAACGAGGAATAGGAAATTTGTTTATGACACCAAACCATAATGCAAACAACTGGAGAAGTAATAATAGAGGAATTGGGTGCAAACTCCATGTATGATGCCCGAAGATCCATGGATGAAGGGTGGATAGAGATGTAGCAAGTACAATAAGCTCTAGCAGTGATGACCAACTGGTGGCCTGTTGACTGGAGGAGGCCCTGAAGCAGAGATATCCTGAAGTTGCATCACTGGTGTGGAACTTACCTTGTGGAGCTTGGTGTTGTTCGAAGATGTTTGAAGATGTTCAAAGATGTCACCATGTGACCCCCAACTTTCCACCAGATCACATTACTTTTAATGAGATAGGCCAGCCTCCAGACCACCTCTGTTCAGCAATCTTCAGTTTTCTCAAAGCACAGTTGCATCATATTCTCACTAGTAAGCAGCAAAACCACGACTGTGAGTAAAAGTGCAAGACCACCAAAGGTCCGCCACCAAAGGCTGCTGAAGAAACTTCACAGTCAGGGAATAAGAGGGCAGGTCCTCTTATGGATTCAGAATTGGTTGAGGGCCAGGAAACAGAAAGTGGGGATTAATGGGCAATTTTCACAGTGGAGAGAGGTGAAAAGCGGAGTGCCCCAGGGATCTGTCTTGGGGCCAGTGCTTTTCAACTTGCTCATAAATGACCTGGAGACAGGGCCAAACAGTGAGGTGGCCAAGTTTGCAGATGACACAAAACTTTTCCGGGTGGTGAAGACCAGAAGGGATTGTGAAGAGCTCTCCATGTTGAAGGGGAATGGGCAGAAGGATCTCTCCATGTTGGGGGAATGGGCAGCAAAATGGCAGATGCGTTTCAACGTAGACAATTGTAAAGTGATGCACATTGGGGCAAAAAACCAAAACTTCACCTATAGGCTTATGGGTTCTGAGCTGTCTGTGACAGCTCAAGAGAGAGATCTTGGGGTGCTGGTGGACAATTCAATGAAGGTATTGACCCAGTGTGAGGCAGCAATTAAGAAGGCCAATTCCATGCTTGGGGTAATTTAAAAAGGGGTGGAGAATAAAACAGCCAATAGTATCATGCCATTGTACAAATCGGAATATTGTACACCTGGAATATTGTGTGCAGTTCTGGTCACCGCACCTCAAAAAGGACATAGTGGAGCTGGAAAAGGTGCAGAAGAGAGCGACGAAAATGGTTACGGGCCTAGGGCATCTCCCTTATGAAGAAAGACTGCAGCACTTGGGGCTCTTCAGCCTAGAAAAAAGGCGCCTGAGGGGGGACATGATTGAGACATACAAAATTACGCACGGAAGGGATAGAGTCGATAGAGGGATGTTCTTTTCCCTCTCTCAAAACACCAGAACCAGGGGGCATCCACTAAAACTGAGGGTTGGGAGAGTTAAAACAGATAAAAGGAAGTACTTTTTTACCCAGCGGGTGGTTAGTCTGTGGAACTCTTTGCCACAGGAGGGAGTGATGGTATCTGGTCTAGATGCCTTTAAGAGGGGTTTGGACGGATTTCTGGAAGAAAAGTCCATCGTGGGCTATAGGCCATGATGGATTGTGCAACCTCCTTACGTTAGTAGTAGGCTACTTCAGAGTACCGGGTGCAAAGGAGTGGCAACAAGATGCAACCGTCTTGTTGTCTCATGCCTCCCTGGGGCACCTGGTGGGCCGCTGTGAGATACAGGAAGCTGGACTAGATGGGCCTTTGGCCTGATCCAGCAGGGCTCTTCTTATGTTCTTATGTACCACTTGACCTGGAAAGGACCGAAGATTGCCAAATGCATGGCTCAGATAGGGATGTGCCACCCCGTACTGCGGCCACAACTCCATAGAGATACCACTGCTCTGAAGTTGAGACCCTGGCTACATATTACACAAAATGTACATCATACCCCAGTTTCCTTATTTTTAAGAATAGTGCTGGGGCAGGAAGATAGGGGAGCTTTTACACTTTGGAACTCATGGGATGAGCCCCACAAGCCCCACCTCTGCATATTATTTTAATTAGGAAAACAAATCTTAAATGGTCTTTCAATTGTCATTGGGCACTCTCTAGTACCATTGTTAAATAAGAAACACATTGGGCCACCTTATGCAATATATAACATTTGGTCCATAATCAAGCGGGGGGGGGATTAAAAATTCATTAGAAAATGAAAAAAAGTAGAAAAGTGGTTGAAAGTCATTAGAATTCTTAAGTAGCACAGGTGTTTCCTCCTGTTTTGGTCTAATGGGGAGGATTTTCTGCCCACTTCTGAGGTGCTTCCAACTCCCTGGGAAAGGACTAATCAGGGAACCAGGAGCGACTGTGGTGGTTCCAGCTAGAACGATCAGACCAGCAGGGCATCTCCCCCACTCTCTTTCCTGTGGGCTCTCTGAACCAGACAGGGGAGAGCCCACACTCTGGGAAGCAGAGTGGAAGGCTGCTGGGGAGAGCCCCCAGGTTTGCACAGAGGGATCAGGTATAGGTAGAGCTTGTTCACTTGTGGTTGTTTTGGTTTGCCCTCCCCCCTTGCTGCCATTGGAAAGCTCTGGTGCCCTCAGTTCAGGCTAGGCCGAGTTGCCATCTGGGGTCTCAGTCTAGTGTTCAGTAAGTCCTGCATAAGTGAGGGGTTTTTTTTTTCCAGTGCCTGAAACATTCAGTGGATGATTACATGAGCAACCCAGACCATTTATGTTGTTTTTCCTCATCTCTTTGCTTAAAACCTCTGCTGTGTTCTAGGAATCAGTGAATTGGTGAACCTTCCTGCTCTGTGGGCACTACTGAGAGTGGGTGCTGGAATTCCCTGAAATCCATTCTAGGGGAGGGGTTTTGCTCAAGGAACCCCTCTGGGATGGGGATCCTGGGCTGGTGGCAGCAGACACCATGTTGGATCCCATTAAGCTGCACGTCCAAACTGAGTGAGGGGGGGATGGGAAGAGAGCGAGCACCTGGACCGGTGCTACTGCCCTAGACCAGTAGCTGTTTGCTGGCACCCCCCACCCCTTGGCGCTTCATGCCACCTCTGGTGTGTTCAACAACGCCTATCTCTAAAATTATGACCTTAAATGCATTTTAATGCAAGGAGAACAGCGCACACGATTCTAGATCTACAATGCACACTCCGGCTGAGGCTTTCTGATTATATTAGCAATTTTGATGGAAAACATATTAGCTGAAGAATCACATTAGCAATTTATTTTGGGAATTGTCTCAGGAAGATTGGGATAGTGTTGGGGTGGATTGGATGATTAATTAAGCGCAGATGGTTTTGTGGTTCTACAAGTTGCATCACATTGTTAAAGGGAAAATTGAAATAGACAAAGTCAAAATAGAATTCGTCTTTAAAAAAAAACACTGAGCACAAATTAAATGATTCATTTACTGATCATGTGTCCCTGTCATTAAGAAGCCAGGGTGTTGGATATTATGATAATTCTGGATATAATTAGATTAATACTTTGTATGGAATCTTCTGTATGAACGCGAGCATTTTCCCCCTAATGATTTACCGTATTTCCCCAAGTATAAGACGCACCTTTTTTCCAAAAATTGGGGCGCTAAAAAGTTGGTGCGTCTTATACAAGGGGGCTTGCCTTAAAGAGCCAGCAGCAGCGCTCCTGCTTGCCAGTGCCCCGTTCTCCACGCTCCCCCCGGCTCTTTAAGGCAAGCAGGTGCTCCTGCTTGCCTCAAAGAGCAGGCGGGAGCACTCCCGCTTGCCGGCGCTTTAAGGCAATCGGGAGCATGGAGAACGCAGCGCTGCATTCTCCATGCTGCCGCTTGCCTTAAGAGCTGCTGGCTCCCACCAGCTCTTTAAAGACCGGCGGTTTTAAAATTTCTGGCCCCAAAATTAAGGTGCGTCTTATACTTTGGTGCGCCTTATACTTGGGGAAATACGGTATTTAATTTTCAACTCATAAAATTAGCAACTGGTCACTGAATGAAGGTTAGATTTAAAAAAAAAAGTGCAATTTTTTTAAGTTGGAATACAATTAGGTTATATTTTCTGGAAGTTTCAGGTTTAGTGCCCTGGGGCAAGCTCCAGCAGCCATAGTGGGTCAACTCAGACCTGCACCAGGAACATCGTTGGTACAAGCTTGCGTTGATCTGTGCAGGCTGATCATACACAGGAAGGGCCTCAAAACTTGGTTTGCCCTGCTGCCGCCAATTCCGTCCCTCTCCTGGGACCATTCCACCCACCTCTTGTCCTGTCTCTGTCCCATCCTCGCCCACTCTGTTCTATTCCTGCTCCATTCTAAGCCCTGCACTTGACTTTCCTAGTCGCTTCACTGGCATCAGCAGGAAATAGTTGGTGACTAGGAAGCTTTTAAACATGCAATCTCTCCCACCCCTGATCAATCTCATTTTTGAACACTTGCCCATGCAAAAGACCTCCTACACTGAGAAAACCGACTACCACTCCAGCATGCCATAACCCTCTCCCTGACTTGCTAGCTTATTACAAGTAAGGCATTGAAAGGGCATTCAATCTACATCGTCAGATAGTAAAATACCAGGAGCATATCAGCTGTGTTAGTCACACAGGGAGCAAAGTGAGGCTTTATTTGGACTAAATAGTACAGTAAGTGTTGGGTTCAGTCTTCAGGGCTCTACCCAACTGTCTCCTCTTCAAACTTAGATATGAGAAAAGTGCAAAACAAAACAAAATGCATTATAGAGATAGTTGTTCCTTATTTATGCCCTTCCAAAGAAAAGGAATAGGAAGCAATTAAGACAAATACAGGGCACAATCCTAAGCTTACTTAGGCAGAAGTAAAGCTCTCTGGAAAAAAAAATCAATAGAACTTAGTGCCAGGAAAGATGGTTGACATCAAGTTGACAATAGTTTCCCCATAGACCTTACCAGCAGGAGTAGTTCTAAAAGGTCCTCCAATGACAATGCAATAAATGCTACCTTTGGAAATAACATACAATAAGGCATGCTTGAATCTCCACTATTATTTGCATCTCAAAGAAACCTTGGAGGAACAGGGAAGATAACACCAGCATGCCTGACCTGTGTCCTTGTTTGCTCTAGAGTGAGGGCTGTCAGAAAGCTCTGGAGAGCACAAGCACTGGGAGGTACACAATAGGAGGTCAAAAGAGGAGTGCAGGGGAAGCAGAGAGCAAATGCATGTAAGTGCTCTCTTTTGTTTCTATTCCCACCCATACGCTTTTGCAGCAGCCTATTTTGAGCAGGCAGAGATAGCGGTATTTGTACAATGCCGCAGACACAGAGCCACGAACGAACAGCTCCGTCTCCCTCTCAGTCGAGCTCTGTTGGCACTCTTGTGCTGTGTAATTCCCAATGGGGAAAAAAACCTTCCCTTTTCTGTACCTACAACCCTTGCTCAGAAGCGTTTTTGTTCTTCCACAGAAAGGTGACTAATGCTCATCTGAATGAAGAGGATGGAGGAAAGCACACAGTAGGGTTTCTTCCTCCCTATCTCCAGATATGTGGGGAAGCAAAGAAATAGGGAAATTAATGCAGACCGACAAAGCAGGATTTTTTTTGGTTTGTTCCTTTGGTTTTTGGCCAGGACATGTTAAAATTAAGTATTCAGCTTTCTTTTCAAGGAACCCTCTTGGTAATTTGACTGGCTTATGATTTCCCCCAAACCATGATCTGCCTGACTACCCCATTAGGCCTGTTGCTTATGGCTCCCCGCCCCCCGCCCGCCCCGCCTCTGCATATCCATTACTGCAGTCGGCAAATCCTCAAAATCATATTCCGAGTTTCTGTCCTTCCTTAAACACAAAGCATTTTACATTCTTCATCTGGGTCAAACATTTGTTCTTTAACGCGTAATCAAATGTAGTCGTTTTAATAGGCCACATACTTTGCTTAGGGATGTATTTCTGTGTTCCCATTTCCATGTGCTGCTGAGGGCAAACCAAAAAATAATCCCACCCCAGCCATTTTTTTAAATGTTTGCTTTCAGTTGTTTGAAATGTAGAAGAAATGTATAAATACAAAGCGTTTTCACAACATCTGGCATCATTTTTGCTGTATTAACTTTTACGTTTCATTAATGCAATTTCTTTGGGATGTTTAAATAAACTTAAGACAATGAAAGAATTATGATGTTATGTTTTCTCTGCTTAACAGTATAATTCAAGGTAAGTCTACTCAGAAGTAAGCTCCTGTGTATTCAATAGGCCTTTTCCCCTAGGAGTATGTGTAGGATTACAGGCTATGATATTTGTTAAATTTTCTTGATGGCAAACGGGTAATAGACAAGCATTTCTTAACCAGTGGTACTCACACCACTGGTGATACTTAAGGTGGTGTTCAGTGGCACACCCAGACACCTACCAATTGGCAGCAATGCAATGCAACAAGCAGGGGTAGGTAAAGGACTGGTTCAGTAGGCAGCGCTTCAGCATATCCTTTCCTTGCACTTCAAAAAGCCCTCCCATCTGCCCTGAACCTCTTCCTAGTGTTTATTGTGTTGGGTCTGGCCTCCCAGTCCAGAAGTAACTGGTGATGGCATCAATTGCCAGTTAACTTCCCGTGGTACCCCCGACCATGAGACGTAGTACAGCGTGGGAGAAATGTTCAGAAATGCTTTACTAGAAATAATCAGAATGTGCCATCAAGATGGGGCAGACTATGGTGGCAATCTTATCTGAGTAGGCATACACAGGATTGGGCTATACATGTACAACGTTTTCTACTGGTGGCTCCCTTGACCTGTTGGGCCACTGGCTCCAGCTCCCCATCAGGGATACGATCCTATATATTGGATAGGGCAGCAAGTTTTTCATGAAGATTTCACAGCTCCCCTGGCTGCTTTCCATGGCTCCCTGGGGAGCCACGGCTCACAGTTTGGGGACCATTGCCTTACACTATTGGGAAAAATCAGAGAGTCCCAAAATATCAGAGTCCCAAAAAGCAAAACTTCAATTTGCTGGTAGGGCTACCTCCTCTGCCCCCTACTCATCTCACCCAAGTCTTCCCATTCTCACCTGTCGCACTTGGAGCCTGGCGCTCTTCCCTTCTGGGTGCCTCTTAGCCAGTCCGATTCTGGCTGCAGCAAAGCTCTGCCTCCTCCATTCTCAGTGCCCGGCCCACTCTGCCATCTCAGCATCAACAGGAAGTGCCCCGTGTCTACTATGCCATTCAGGGAGCATTTTGAGGATTTTGGTGTCCGCGGGGGGGGGGGTGTCCAGGAACCAATCCCCCATGGATACAGAGGCCCACCAGAAACCAATCCCCCCAATACAGAAGGCCCATAATATATGCAGCTACTCAGGTATTGACCATAACATCATTACTTATACACCACTCTTCTCTGTGTTAACACAGCATTCAAGGCAGTCTACACAGGCAGGCTAATCCTAAAGCACCATTTTTCACATTATTGTTGTATGGGAGGAACATGGGACACTCAGTTCACCAGATATTTTCCGTCCAAGTTCAGCATCATCCTGGCTGTGCAAATGTCCATTGCAAATCACTGTGGCTGCAATCCTATCCACACTTACACGGGAGTAAGCCCCACTGACTATAATGGGACTTCCGAGTAGTCACGTATAGGATTGGGCTCTGAGTTTTATTCACTCACTCCCATCAGAGAACAGAATGAATGTCCCATGACAGCATTTAAAGAGAATGAAGAAAATTATACTACTAAACGTGATTTTATCTTCTTAAACACAAGCCTGCAAATCACTACATAAATGTGAAATGTTTTCCTTACTGTAGGATGCATGTATCCAAACTAAACACACACATATCCGACTACAGGGCTTTTTGGAGTGGTGCTGAGAAAATAAGACTTGAAAGCTTTTCCTTCCTCTCCCCTCCCCCCATAAGCCTTAACAAATCTGCCCTAACAAATTTGAGGAGCTTTCAAATTTTAAAAGAAAGGGAATACAGTCTGTGCTTTATGGCCCTCTGCTGCTGCTTTTTAGCCTGCTTAATTGCTACTTGGAAAGTAGTGTTAAGTTGAGGAACAGAAGGAACTCTGCCCATGCTCTTTAGAATCTTTCTGTATCTCTGTTTCAGTAAATGTTGAGAAACATTTGCCATGAAAGCAATGGCAAATGGCATGGGGAGGGGACTGGGGAGACACGCTTGATTTTGACTAGGATGACTTGTTTGGGTTTGAAAGCATGCTTGACATTTGCGGACCTGCTTATGAACACCGAAGGAAGATGGGGATGTTAGAGAGAGAGGTGGTGGGAGGACAGCATTCAAAGAACGGGTCACCCAGGAGCTGGATTCACGTTTGATAGAGCAAGCATGGAGTTGGGCAGGGTTCTTCTGCAAGCCGAGAAGGGGAGGATGGGAGAAAAGGGGTGGGATGAGAAAAATGAGGTTTGGTCTTGTTTTTAAAGGACACCACTCGGGAGTTGCAATTGCTGAGAAAGCATATGGAAACACGATAGGTAAGAAAAAGTGCATGAGGCGCCTAGAGAGGGAGCAGGATGTTATGGGTTCAGGACCAGCATGGGGAAAGAGGGAAGAGTGAGGGACAGTGCACTGTCGCGTTTGTCAAGGGGCCGTTGCACCAACAGATTCTTGCTCACCTGAAGGCCATGGAGGAAGGAAGACGGAGCTACGACAGGCCCTTGACTGCTGGTGTCTCTGCTGCTCTCAATATAGCCACAGCCAGGGCCAGCCAGAGGTGCATGCGCTATGAGGGCCCACCACGAAGCTGCAGACATGCAGGCAGGCACGCTCATGCCTTACAACACGCCTGCACGCCCCAACCTTTTCCTGCCTGTATTGGCGCTCACACGCACCTAAGGAATATGAAGCACTGGTGCCGCTGCTGCCTAATGAAGAATGTGGGCTGCGCAGCTGGGCTGCAGGCGGTTTCTGAGTCCCTCTACAGACGGCCCCCCATGAAAGATCTGCCTCTGCCGAGAAGCTCTCATGAAATCCAATCTCATTCTCTCATGCTGGTCAAACACACTGGCATACGTCTATTAATATTTGCCTACCTAGAGCTATTCTAGCACATTTCTCCCTTGTACTCGCTCTCTCTATCCATTCTCGTGCTGTACAAAGAGCCTTTATCTAAAGAATTGGACAAGAGTTACAAACCTGACCATTAAACAGCTCCACAGGCAAAAGCAGTCAGACAATCTGGTACAAATATAGATCCATTAAAGAGCTACTGCCACACTCACCTGCCTAACAGAGACAATCAGGGCATTGCCCCCTTTTTTCTTTCAGTGTCTGCCATGCTATTGACAGCCCTGCGATTGATGCTTTCTGAATTCTCTCCCCCACAAATTTCATTTCTTTATGTCAATGAGGTAATATTATACTTTCCATCTGCACATTTCAGGTTAGCACATTCCATGCCTATTTAATTAGAGCCCAATACTTATTTTATCACAGATATTATATATAGGCTGTTGGCATTAGCTACATATTTCATGCACAAAGGAACTTCTCTTCCATGAACACTGTGCAAATTCCTCTTCCCCACCTGTCCATCCACCCACATCTGAGAGACTAGACAACTTTTTTCTGGCTTTTTTTTTTCTTTTACATTTCCCATAAAATTTCACAGATGTCTCAAGACTGATGGTTACAAGCTGTCTAGATGCCCTTTTTAGACAAAACTCTTATTAAAAATAGAAGGAGTTTATTATAGAGGAGACTCAAAATGCTTTTGGTTTAAAAACAATCCAGACCATAACTACAGAAGGTGCTTCTCTGCAGTACTTGTTGGTATGATGCAAAAGGTGGGCTCAAGACACAGTTTACAGTTTCAAGCCTTTGCAACTTCTACATGCACTGCTTCTAAGCCGCCACCACCACCCCAACTTAAAGCAACTCAGGGCGCATTCCTAAATGCTCCCTGGGTCGACGCAAGCTGCTTGCCATGGCCAAGCGCTGTTGTAAACTTGCAGAAGGCCTGTTCACACCAGCCCAGGACGTGCTGGGTCAGTGCAAGGACTCACGCTGCCCCAGCAAAGCTGAAGGCACGCTGCACCCACTCTGGCTGAACTTGACCAGCGCAAAGGTGTTTTGGGTCGGGGGAAGGCAGGAGGGGGTGGGGAGGCATAACAGGGTGGGCATCCTGCGGGCAGGGCTGGGGAATCAAAGCATTGCCTTATTTCGCTTGCACAATAGTTCTGGCCAACAAAACACAGTATCTATGAAACACATGCAAATACGTGTGAAACCTAAATGAACAGAAATAAAATAAAAATAAGCATTACGTAGCATTACACAGGCAAACACTGTGGCATGTCAGATGAAATCAGATGAAAGAGGAAAGCACATAGACAAAAATTTGGTTATAACTGAAAATAGCTGAAAGAGCAAAGTGATGAAAGTCAAGGTACTGCTGTACTCTAAAGCTCTTTTCTTGTGTTGCCCGTGCATTGAAACAGACATGTACAAATGTGTGGGCAGACTCTGTACCCAACTGATGGCTATATAATATCTGATGTGAGTCATCTGAGATGTTTAAGTGATTGCAAGTGGTCTGGTGGGTGAAGTCTAGCATTATTGCATTTTCACCACCACCTATTTGCATATAAAAGGGGCTAAATGTTGAGCCAGTTGTTAGTTCCAGATAGACATTCTAACTTCAACCTCCTGGGATTGTTTTGATCAGTTCCCTTCCAAGTACTTAAGATCCAACACACAGCTTTATACAGAGTCAGACTGTCAGTCCATGTAGATCAGAATTGCCCGCACTGAGATACAGCAGCCTTCCAGGATTGTAGATACACATTAAAGATACCCCAGCAGTGTGAAGCACTCTTAAGCCCCATTGAAATAAACAGAATCAAGCATATTCTTGATTGTATTTAAAGCAGTGGTTCCTAAAGTCCTACTCAGACGTTGGGACCACTGTAAGTAGTTGCGAGGTCAGGTAATGGGGCTGGAGAGGGTGTCCCAACAACGTTGCAGCAATTGCAGTGCTGCAAACACATTTTAATGTACCTGGGTGCAATGGCATCACTGGGGGGGGGCGGGGGCGCACCAGGTGATGCACACAGGAGGGGAGGCGACACCACCAAGGACCAAAATTGCTAAAATCACAATTTTAAAACATAATACCATCATGCTATGTACTGTTGGATGCGTAATTTCACCCAGAATTCAATGGAAAAAACCAGAGTGTAATATCTTCATTCTATCAACATTTATGACCCAAAAACTAAAAACCAACAATAAAACTTTTAATGTAAAAATCGCAATTTTTTTTTAAAATCGCGGTTTTACAGAATAACACCATCATGTTATATACCGTTGGATGCGGACTTTCATGAGGAATTCAATGAAGAAACCCGTGCCATATCTTTATTCTGTCAAAAGCTATGGCAAAACAACTAAAAACTGAAAATACAACTGTTTATGTAAAAATTGCTATTTTAAAAAAATCATTAGTATGAGTCAGTTCTCATTTCCATGTAGCAGAGCTAATAGAACTCTTATTTAATTGTGTAAAAGTCATCAAATTGGCCATGGGTTTTTTGTTGGTTACTAATTTGTTGGGTGACCTGTAGTACAGTTAAAATAAAGTTGATGGGGGGGTAACACCAACCCTAGTGATAACATTGCATTTAGGTTGTGCATATGGCATTGTAATTTAGTATGTATGGTGTGGGAGGAGGAGATCCAACACGGCGGGGTGGTGGCATGCTGACGTCACGCACCGGGTGACACAAACTCTAATGATGCCACTGTCTGGGGGAGGGCATGCCTCAGCTTTAATAGGGCTGAGGATGCCTGCAGCCCTCCTCTGTGGGTCTCCCTTCAAGGAGGAAAAGCTTCATTTAGAACTGAAACACGCAGTTTCGCTTTTCACGTGAAAAGGCATTAAAATGTGCCTGGGTGCCCTTGGCACCATGATTGTGGTGCCGTGGGGACACCCAAAACTGGGCCACTCCTCTTAAGGGGTAATGGCCCAGTTTTGCTTCCCAATGGTGGGTTGCAACTCACAATTTGGGAAGCACTGATTTAATTCACTGGGGCTTAAAAGGTCTATTCTCCACCTTTTTAACTTCTTTAACTCCACACCTTCAGTTAACTCAGTGAATTTCAACTTTTTTCCTCTTATGGCATACTCTCAAGGCATTAAAATTGCCAAGACACGACATCAGTTTTGGACAATTGATAAGGCACACCATGCTGCTGCTGCTGCTGCTGCTGCTGCTGGGGGTGGTGGTGTCTCAGACCCCCAATTCCCTATTAATATATTACCCTCCCCAAATTCCAAAGATACACCTGTGGGCCATTCACAGCACACCAATGTGCCCAGCATACTGGTCAAAAACCGATGGGCTAACTAAGCTGAAGGTTAGCCCCATTTTGTCTGCACAACCACCTTGTGATGTAGGTTTGCCTAAGAAGATGCAACTGGCCCAAGGTTCACGCAAAGATTTTAACCAAGTTCAAACCTTCCCAGTCAGTCCCTCAATAAATCCATGGGTTTAATAAAATTCCTTAAGTACCAGTATTAATCACATGCACCTGGAGAAATTCCATTGTCGTTAGTGGTACGCCTTTTATTTCCATAATTTGGGGTCTACAATGCTAGTACTATAGATCAGAATAGGAATTAAAGCAGGGAAGAATGTCCTTATTTTCTTCCTGCATGGAATTGCTGTCCATGTAAGAAAGTTATAATGGATCAAGTGGTCCTTTGTCATTGAATGCATCACAGCAAGAAGCTAGGTATAATCATAGCCTGTCTTGTAAAGTTGTACAAATTACTGAAATGACTATGTATCTGACACACTTCAAGTGTTTGAAATGAATGTATTAATAGCACAGATTTCAATACAGGTTGAGTTTCCCTTGTCCAGAATGTTTGGAACCAGAGGTGTTTTGGATTTTTTCAGATTTTGGAATATTTGCATATACTGGATATTATACATAAATGGATATCTTGGAAGTGGGACCAAGTCATTTCCAACAACAGCTTGTTGATATCAACAATATCTGGAATATTAACGCCAAAAAAATCAGACAGTTAAGGCGGAGAATCATATTATATGCCAGAACCAGGAAGTTTCCATAGAAGTCCAAAGCCTCAGAAGGTAAATGCCTGCCCCTTTTGAGAGGTAAGCGCTCCAGGAAGTTCTGCAGACCCAGGAAGTCTGCTGAAGGATGATTGGCAGCACAGGTGGAGGGACAAGAGTAGAGTTTGCTCTGGATTACAGAGCCTTTTTAACCCACAAGGGTTCCATTCCCAGAACCCACATGGTTAAAAAAAAATGTGCGGGTAACCAAACCAGCAGATTTTGCCCACACCCATACCCACCAAACCCAAACAGAGCTATGCTCCAGTCAATTCTGGAGGGCTTTCTGAGGTCTGCTGAGGCTGTGCTGCCTGTTGCCTCAGCATGTTTCAGAATGGTCCTTTAGGCAAAAAACCCCCTGCAACTTCTGGTTTCTCCTGTTAGGAGATAGGAAGGATGCCAGTTGGACCACTGGACCAATGAACTATTTCTGAGCTCAGAACTATTTACAGCCACTGACAGAGGCTTCCAAAGGATTCTGACACATTGCTCTCTCTCCTGCCTGGAGATGCGCAGGGCATTCCAGGCCCTACCACTGAAGTACATCCCTTCTCATGATTCCGTTCCAGAATAGTAGCAGCTATGGATCCATTCTACCTTACTGAACACGTGGTTTATGAAGCAGATGTTACCAGTACTACATCTTCAGCTTATATTTACACTACAGTTTAGGGTATTCAAGCTAAACATGTCATATGCATGACCTTAATTAACATGGGTATAAAAGATAGGGCATGATTTTAACACATACTGCAGATGAAACACAAAGCTAGAGTCAAATGCTTACGTGAGACTAGTTCATGAACAAGACTGCAGGTCTGGATCCCATCAGTTTCAAGCCTCACAACGTGTTTTTCTGTTTTAAAATATAGTAATTGGGGTGTGTTTTAAAATAAAATGGTATTGTTTAATCCTCTGAACACACCTTCTACTCACAACAGCAGATAATTGGATGGAAATCTTCTTAAAAACAGGAACCTAAAGCACAGTCTGAGACAACACTGGTTTTATAGGTGTGCACGTGTTTTGAAGAGAAGCTCTCACGATAATGTCAGAAGAATCAGTAACTCCAGAGATTCTCTTAACCAAGCAAAGATGCTCTTGAGGCCCCTTCGTTCATTTGCCTGGGAAACGTATTAAACTAGAAGAAGGGGCAGAGCTGACTACTGGGGCCTAGGACACTTGTGAACTGAGCTAGGGGTGATCTACTATTGGGGCCTAGTAGTTCTGGTCTGAAGGTGTGAATTTCACTTTCCCATGTTTGAATTTTATTAATACGTGTTTGTGGAGAACCTGGGCTGCATTTCTGCTACAGCTTTAATCCACTTTTGATGCACTTCTATTCCCCTATTTTCCCCACTGGAAAACTGAGTAGGATTTGGCCCTGAGAGCTGTTAGAGCAACCCTTTAACTACAGTCTCCAGAATGTATTGGAAAAATGGACGTGCATTGACTGCGGATTAAAGCTATAATGGAATTGTTGCCTTGGATAGGCCGAGGTACCCAATTTATTTTGTAATAGATTCATTTTTGTAATGTATAGTTTGATTTATCATGGTCTGGGCCCCCTGAAAGCCCAGGTACTGAGGATTTTCTCTAATATAAACCCACTGCCCAGGTCTGCCAATTGCTCCCAATTATGTAAAAACAGAGAAAGGCAATACAGTCAATTCTCTTTATATGCGAACTCACTATCTGCAAGGAGCAGAATTGCTACTTTCCTTGTTATCTGCACCTCGGTCCTCCTTATCCACTATGCAGAGGCATTCCAAAGGCTGCATGGAACTTTAGAATGGCATCTGTGGCCAGTACTGATCCTTTTAAAATGGCTACCAGAGGCCTCCGTTAGCCATGTTTAAGGGGTCCATACTGGTTGCAGGTACGATTTTGAAGATCCCTGCATCCTCTGGAAGGTCTCTGCCAAAAGAGATCTTTTGGCACTTCCTGCTGCACTCTGCTGGCATCCTAAGGGTCTCAGCTGGATTCTTCTGATGGCAGATAGGGTAGATCTTGCACCTAGAATCAATGATCTCTCTCTCTCTCTCTCTCTCTCTCTCTCTCTCTCTCTCAAATATTATTATTAAATGAATTTATGCCCCACCTATCTGCCACATATTGGGGCACCCAAGGTGGCTTGCAATAAAATAAAAAGAATACAGAATAAAATTAAAACAATGACAATTAAAAGCAGCAGACCTTCAATGGACTATACAATCACTAAAATTACAGATTAAAATGCCAGCCCGTAAAAGAAAAGTCTTAAAACCCTGCCAAAAGACCGCTAGCGAGGGAGCAGTCTTAATATAATTCCAAGGGGAGGGAATTCCAAGGCCGTGGAGCCACCACCAAGAAAGCCCTATTCCGGCCCACCATCCCCCTCACTTCACCTGGTGGCAGCACAGTCAACAGGGCCCCCACAGATGACCTGAGAGCATGGGTAGTGTTATGGATAAATTTCTGGATCCCAAATGTATGGTTCAAAAGAAAGGTTTGTCATATTTGCAAATATGGGTGGCAAGCAAAACCAAAACAGAACAAGCTGCGTACCACACCTTGCACAAAATGGGTGCAACAATTTATACTACTGAGGCGGAGTTTCTTACTGTATTGTCATTGGTTATGGTTCAGCCACCTGGTAGCACCAGGTCCCGGCCCTCCCTTTAGAATGAATAGGAATTAATTGACTCCAGTGGGCGGGCTTAGAGGCCATGTTGTTAAGTGCAAAACATTGCTCATTCGAAGCATTTCAAATGGGTTTTCGCATGATGTTTCGGACTTATTTGTTTACTCCTGAAGTAAAAACTTACCAAAATAACAACGTGTGATCGTGGAGAAACGTCATTGGTAACCTAATTATGAGTTAATATGCAATTCCAAGGTTTAATTCCGCGTAATTATATTACTGAACACACCGGACGAAATGCCGCTTGCAGTCTATTCAAACTCGGATTGCACGTCTACACTCACCCCCCCCATAAAACGAATTCTGTTAATGTTCAGAATTTCGAAAATATTACCGTAGAAAATGGAAGGTGGGAAAAAAGTGTAAACGGGAAGGGGGGGAAATATTTTACTTTATGAAGTAATAATATTTTATTTTTATTTTTTTTCTTCATATCTACTTCAGTTTGTGAAGTAATATTTTTCTGTAGCAACGAATCACAATGATTTTAAGTACCTGTGGAAAGTAATCCCATTTTTCGTCCAGCGATTTGTGCACCCGTATGCAGAACACGAAGGCATGATTAAAGAGGCTGAGATTAACTTTCACACACGCGCCGTGCGAGCGAGAGAGCCCCTTGTCGTTTGCGGACAAGGTCAGCCATATTGTTCGGTCAGGTCCAGGGCTTCAAGAATGTGACGTCATGGCCACTCCAGTGTTCTATTATACCTCCATGGGTAGCACTCATGCAGAATAATTTACTTCCCCCCTCCCTTCCTCCTTCACATGTACATCCCTTTTACCCAGGATGCATAGGGATGGCTATTACGCTGACACACTGTCACATAGCTGTCTTGCTATGGTCAGCTGCAATTTGTTACACTGTTATCTGCCTTTGAGAAATTGAGGCCTGAACGAAACTTCTCGGCCCTGTCCTTTGTCTCTGGTTCCCAACTCTCATGCCTCCTTATCGGGCTAACCTTGACCTGAGAACACCAGCTAACTTACTTCATCAACTACCTCTTTGCTTTTACCCCTTACATCAGGCATTATATTTTTGGTGTTGGGGGTTCCAAATTATCACGATTATCTTCATATTTCACAGTAGGATTATATGGAAGAAGGCGGTCCCTCAAATACCCTGGACCCAAGTCATAAGGGGCTTTAAACGTCAAAACTAGCACTTTCAATTGGGGCCCGGAAATGAACTGGCAGCCAGTGTAGTCTCTGAAGCTACAGCCCAACAGTTGAACTGATGAGCCCCAGCAACCATCCAGACAGCGGCGTCCTGCACTAATTGCAGTTTCTGGACTGTCTTCAGAAGCAGCCCCACAGTAAGGGCGCAATCCCAGCCAATTTTCCAGCACTGACATAGGTGTGCCAGCAAGGCATGTTCTGCATTCTGCAGTGGATTAGTAGGCCTCCTCAAGGTAAGGAAATGTCTGTTCTCTTGCCCAGAACTGCATTGCCCTTACTACTCCAGCGCTGGAAAGTTGGTTAGAATTGCTCCCATAATAAATGGGGCCCTGCTCCTAAGGAGGCCCACAGCTACGATAAAAATAAAAATCAGTATTTTTTTTACTAAATCATTTTACAATAGCAAAAAAAATGGTTTGTAATTATTCACTTTACAAAGATAATCACGCATTTTGTTATTTACTTGTATCAGTCTCAGTATACTGATACTGATTTGATGACTTTCTATTCGACTATAGATGTATAATTTTATTTCGGTCTAAGATTTTACAGCTCTTGGCTGTAAACCTGGGGCCCTGCAAACACTGTTTCTATTTGGGCCTTGCAGATCCCAAAGCAGGCCATGCAGGGCTCTCCCTCTCCCCCTACCCCCACCCCCCGTGGGTATTAACCCGCTATGTATCCACCTTCGCTGGAGACGCACTCGCCTACTCCAGTATGTATCCACCTTACATCCTACTTTATTAATGCATGTATCCACCTGGTTCTAACACTGATTCTCTTTCTTTACATCCTACTTTATTAATGCACTGAAGCACACATACATCACCCACTTCTCTCTCTCTCTCTCTTTTTACATCCTACTTTATTAATGCACTGAAACACACATTTTTACATCTGTCATCAAAAATACGTAAGTAAAACGTGAACACATTTATACCAACAGAAACTGAATGGAACCTTCTTGATTAGATTTGCATTCCTGACCCCAGCTATGACCTCACACCTTTTGCAAACACAAAGGAGATAGGCATGTAGTTTCAGCTCTTTCCCACACTCTGGAGCCATGTTTTACCAAATGGAGTCAAGCCATGGCCTAACCGAAGGTGGATAACCCGGTGGTTAATAGAGTGCCTCTCCAGCGAAGGTGGATACATACCGGGTTAATACCCCCCCCCCGGTGACCCTATACTACATCTTAATCATTTTTGGGGTATTTTTCCATCTTCCTGTTGAGACCTTCCCCTTTAAGAACAGAAATTATTCTCCAAGTTTGAGCTAATGTCTATGACAGTGGTTCTTAAACATTTTAGCATTAGCAATGCTTTTTAGAATGGCAGACAGTTTGGGATTCACTTGAAATGATGTCATGGCCAGAGGTGTCATCATTGTGATGCCAGAGCCTGCCGCCTTTAAGGGGGAACTGCAATAAGTTGTGTTATTTCTCAGCCATTTTCAATAATGAGTTGTGTTATTTTTCAGAAAAGTGAATGCGAAAGAAAAAAAGCCTATTTACAACCTTGCCACAAGTAAAATAACCAAACAGTCCCCCTCCTTTCCAGTGTCCCATCTTCCCATTTTTTCAATTATGGCTGCTGCACTAGGTGCGTTGTGACCAGTGGTGGGATTCAAATAAATTAACAACTGGTTCTATGTCCTTCAGGGCAGGCTTCAGGGCAGCCACTGCCTTTCTTCCCTCTCCCAACCTAAAATTAGCAACTGGTTCTGCAGAACTGGTGAGAACTGGCTGAATTTCACCACTGGTTGTGACCCACCTGAAATTGGCTCATTATCCACCTAGTGGGTCCCAACCCACAGTTTGAGAAACACTGGTCTAAGGAAATGGAGGAAGGGGGCTGAAGTATAAACAAGCTTAATTTATGCAGCAAGTATTGTAGAAGAGAAGGTTCTGCACTTTCCATTCACTGGAAATAAGAGAGGAGAGGAGCCAAGTGGAATCGGGCCAGATTCTTTTACAGATCTGTCTCTTGGTGAAGCCAGAGGAGAGAGCTCCATGAAAGAGGTTCTGACTAAGCACACTGTCAAAGCCCTGCTGGCTCCACAAAGGAAGAGATAACGCCTCTTGGACAAATGCCTGCACCTTTCCGACTTGCAGAGTTAATTTCCAACACAAAACCATCATAAGGGGATCAGCTCTGCTTTGGATATGTAAGTTGGTCACAAAACCAGCGAGGATCTCATAAATGGTGTGCATTAATCTCCAACCCTGCTGACTGGAGGTTCTTCAAAGAATTATTCTTTGCTCCAGTTTTGGACCACCACCAGTCTCAGGTGTACAACTCAACCCACCAACTACCCAATTTTTTTCCAGTTGGTTAATAGGGAAGAGTTAACTAGCTTCTTTATACAGCTTCTTTATAATGGCTCCCCCAGGAACCGGGCAGGGGGCTGTGGAGTCCTCGCAAACACCCACCACCCTATACAACATATAGAATGGTAGCCGTAATGGGGAGCCATGGCCAATGACCCAGTAGATCAAGGAAGCTGTCAGTCAAAAAAGTTTGGGAAGTACAACCATAGGGGAACACACATTTCTTGCCTGAGCACTCTTTTCTCTCATCACTGCTTATTTAGCAATCGGAAGACAGCCTCAACTGAAGTTCATTTGGATACCCAGATCTTCATGGAAAACACAGACATATTTTATGCATAGTAAACATAAACGCAGTAAGCGGATAGGAAACACAACAGATATTACCAACAGCCCATTACAATTATGGCAGCCAGAGTGGCAACAAGGGAGAGTTTCACTAGCTGAATTCTTCATTCAGACTAGGAAAGATATAAAGGTCCTGTCCTGCTAAGAAAAAAGGATGACAGCCAGCAGAGAATATCCCTCTCTCCCCCACGGACACCTACCTCTTTTTCAGATAGCTTCCCAGCAACAGTTCAAGCCTTTTTTGCTTGTACTTGAAGTCTTTCATTACCAACAGAAACCCTCAGCAGACAGGACTCTTCCAATCCACCCAGACGCCATTCAAGCACTCACTACTTACTTCCACATACAACCCACTAAAACATGTCCTCCATGGTAGGTGCGTGAGGTAGTTGTCACAGTTTCCATAGCAGCTGCATGGCAATCACATAGGCCCATTCCACCAGAGCCAACCCCCTGCAAATACTTAGAAATGCATGTTGTCTTTCTTTTCATTTGCTGCTTAATATGATATCATAGCCACTGAAAAAACCAGGCTTACTGGGAGAAAAGGAGGATACCACCTGATCTACTCCTGAGTCTGTAACAAAGGTTTTATGCAGACTTCTGCAGGTGATGCTTTTCACAGCAGAGTGAGAAAGAGGACCCCAGCTAATTGCTGCACAGCCAACTGGTCTTAAAGGGCCAGGCACTAGGACTAATTGACAAGCTGGCCCTTCTGTTTGTGGAACTGTAATCTTATTCAAAACACGGTGATAGGGCCCATTGTGCGCAGCTGAGTAAAGCTTATTCTGCTCTTACATAAGGGCTGCTCTCCAAATGTGAAAGGATTATTTGACGCTATGAATGCTCCTCGGCAGCCATAAGAGAAACAGCAGTATGTTGTGTTGAAAAATTTAAGTTCTGAACCGTTTTATCCACCCCTCCAAATCTTACTCCTGGTATCCACTAGGGTTCTGTTCTGGACTCCACTGTGGATACCTGAAACCATGGATACTGGGGTGCCTTTTTAAAGATAGGGGAGCATCAGTGGCTTTGCTACAACTATCTTTTTAATTAGTGTCCCAGTACCTGTGGATGACTGAAACAGTGGACACCAGGGCACACCTGTACCAAAGTGCAATGGGGCAACTGCAATTGCAGTTCAAGGCTGCAATTCTATACACACTTTCCTGAGAGAAACCGCCCTTCAATACAATGGGACTTACTTCTGAGTAGTCATGTATAGGCTTGGGCTGAAACATTGTTTTAAAGTCAATAGTGTAATTAAGGTGGGACAACAAAATCACCCTCAGGTGTACAAAACAGGCATCAAAGACTGTGTGATTATTATTAATTTTACTGAATATTAACCCCATTATTAATTATGGAATATTTAATACTTAAATGTAAAATATTAACAGTAATTATCCAATTATGGAATATTTTCTTATCTAGGTGGAGTGACTGAGCATGCTTTCAAAACGGGACATGAAAAGTCAGATATCAGCTTTGCTTGGAGGCTTAAAGTGGGCAGCAGATCAGGCAGTGTGTGGAGAGCAGCAGAGGATGTGAGGGTTGTGGGTTGTGGATTGCTTGTTTTTCTTCACAATAGTTTCAAGCAGTAGTCTATTGCAGAAGTCCACAAGATTTTGAAATATGCAGCCCTGCTAATGAAAGGGGTAATATCAGTACTCCACCCCACAGTTCAGAAAATGATTCGCTGTAGCACTGTTCTCAGCTCTTGGTAGATTTGCCATAGTTTAGTTTTCCCCAACAGTCAACGTTGACTGTAACAGTCAGATCAGTTTACCTGATCTTCATCAACCCCATCTGTTTTGTGACACAAATTTCATCACTGCTCTGAGGGAGGTTGACTGTTAACACATACAACTTCAACTTTAACAGCAGTTGACTGTTAGCATGTACAACTTTACTAGGAGGAATTCATTAAAAAAAATATACATGGGCAGACCAATTCCTCACCAGTGGTGTTCCTACAGAGGGGGCAAAACACTAAGTGTAACGCGGTCCCTTCCCCTTGCCTCCAGAGCCAGTCGTGGTTCAGAGAGCAAAGCCTCTCACATAGCGATGCAACTGCACCAATGGAGTGCAGGCTGTATCTCATGTGAAGTTTCAGGATCCAAAGGGCACATCCAGATAAGGGAACTTTTGTTACCTTGCCAGGGGGTAAGTCTCCACTGCCTGAATGGGTTTACTTGCACCAGTTGGTGCAAGTCCAAGTAAACCTAGCAAGGCTGGGAAGGGGGATAGGATACTGGTGATGGTATTGTTGCTGATAGTGTCCCCTTCCCAGCCTTGATCTGTCCTTCTTCTAGCCCCATTCCTTCAGCCCAGTTGGCTGCTCTTTGCTTTCTATTTACAAAGCGCAGCGGCTTCAGGAGTAGGGCAGCAGCTGCATAAGTGGAAGTGGCACCGCTACCCCCCCCCCCGCCCAATCGCTGGGCAGCTCCATGCCCTCCACCTTCCTGCTCACCTGTCTGATGGGCCTTTTCCTCTTCCTCTTCAGGATGGATGCTCTGATCCATTTAATATAGACATAGAATCCTCTCCCTGCACAAATCTGCCTCTTCCCTTCCAGTTGGTCCTCCATATCTGTGCTCGAGCATTCACAGATTTTGGTAGCCATTGGGAAGGCCTACAATGTCTAGCAACATGTGGGGGAGCTTTTGGATTTCGTAAACTTAAGCACCTCTAAAACTCAAGCACCATCTTTGGAGGCAAGGGGCCTCCATTTCCTCTCAAAGTGGAACTTAACCAGCCGTATTTGTGCCCACAGATCACCACAGCAGAAAAGAATATTCCGGAAGAACCTTCACTCCTGTCCTCCTCCTGCTTGGTGAGCCAGCTGCAAGCAGCGAGCCCATTATTGTCTCACTTTTGATGCCAGTGACTCTCTTCCAAAAGGGGTTAACACTGCAAAAGAACAGCACTCGCTTCCATCCAGCTGTCTGCTGGAAAGCTCTCAGGTTGCCAGGGTAGCGCGCTGTACAGAAAACTGCTCCCTTGCACTGAATACTCTCCTCCCCGGCACATGGAGTTGGACTGTAAGATTGTTCAAACAGAGAGGCCACTGTAAACCTCTGAAACGCATGGCACAAAACTGCCACTTTGCCTGATCCACAAGAAGCCAGCCTTCCTGGCCAGCGTTCTTGGCTCTCTGTTGTGCCAAGAGATGGGCTTGCGGTTTCCCAACCGTACATTAAACATGGATTCAATTAATTATTTTACAATATTGCAAAGGCAGGCAGTTTTGCAAAACCAAGGGAAAAAACCCAATAGCAAAGCACTAATCTTCCTCCCCACCTCGGGGGGGGGGGGGAATGGAATTCCACAAGAAAAGAGAGAGGCTAGTTTACTCAGTTCACCATCAATGTAGATAAGGTGTTAATGAGACTTTTTCTTTCATTGTGACACCACAGAGGATGACAACTTAAGGAAGTGAGAAACCCACTCCTCTGACTCCCATTAATGAATTTTTTTCTTCTTCATTATTTCCTTGTCCAACACTGTTCCTTGTTCAGGTTCTTTTCTTCATTCCTTTAGCCTCCAAACATGATGGACAGATTTTCTATTTTATCTCAACAAGCATGCCTTCCAAAGCCCCAGATAACTGAAGAGACACAAACATGAAGGTATTTTTAGGAGGGAATTGGCAGGCAGTAGGAGGGAGTGCTTGTCCCCCTTCGTGCCTGCAAACTGTCCTCTGCAAAGGCTCCCTGACACTGTTTCAACCCCCCCCCCCAATCCTCTACCCCCCAATTATGCAAACTTTCAGTCTCAGAGCCTGACTGGGAAAAAATGACAGGGAGGCACTTGCAGGGAGGAAATGGCAGCAGAGGATAAATACCCTCATCTTATCCACCAATTTGTTCCTGCCCCTGCCCTCAAAAGTGCCATTCAGCTTCAGCATTCGCCTACCAAGACGAACATGGATGGGATCTAAATAACATCTCATAATATTCTGCCTTAGACAGACTCTGTTTGATAGTGACTATAGGTGAGATAGCAAAGCTGCCCCATGCCTGTACCACTTTTTTGGGGTGGGCGGGCAACAGAATGACTAAGAGCCCAATCCTATCCAACTTTTCAGTGCTGATGCAACCACAATGCAGTCCTGAGATAAGGGAACAAACATTCCCTTGCCTTGAGGAGGCCTCCATGACAGCCACCCCACTGCAGGATGCAGGTCCCCCGGTGATCTCTTGTTCCTCGAACTCCTGGGCACCACCATCTTGGATTGTGCAAGATATCGTAACAATCATGTGAGATCTTGTGTGTTCCAAGATGGCAGTGCCCGGGAGATCCAGGAAGAAGAGGTCACCGCGAAAGAAGGGCACCGTGAGAAAGAAGGGTAGGTTTGGGTACCGCAGCATTAACTAATTAGTGAGAGCCAAACTACATGTTATGGTGGAGCCAGAGATGAACTGAACGCCGAGTGCGCCCATGGCAGGGTGATGAAACCGCACCCCCAGCACATCACCCCGCCCCTGTGCGTCGCCCTGCCACGCCTCCCTGCACCCGGAATAGCTCCATTTTGGAGCGAAACGGACACCAGGGAGGGCAGGCAGGCCAAACAGCGCCCTGCCAACCCGCCTCTGCCAGCACCCATGGCTCGTGCCACTCCAGGCTACACCCATGCTCCGCCTCTGGGTGGAGCTCCAGAACTGACACACCCACATTTTCTTTTTGGGGAAGCAGCTTCAGGAAAACGCAATTTAAATCACAACTCAAGCAAAGGGAAAAAAGCAAGCAGACTCTTTTCCCCCATACTGACACACACAAACCCTGGAAGCTGCTAATGCTGTGGTTCCCAAACTGTGGGTCGGGACCCACTGGTGGGTTGCGAACCAAATTCAGGTGGTTCACAAAGCACCTAGGGAAGCAGTCATTGAAAATATGGGAAGATAGAATGCTGGAAAGGGAGAGGGCTGTGTGGTTGTTTTGCTTGTGTCAAAACAAGGTTGTAAATAGTTTTTTTTCCTCTTTATGATTCACTTTGCTATTGGGCAATGGATGAAAAATAACCCAATTTATTCTTACGTTCTCAGGAAAGCGGCAGGCTCTGGCACCACAATGATGGCACTTCCAGCCATGACATCACTTCTGGTGGGTCTCGGACAGATTGTCATTCTAAAAAGTGGGCCCCAGTGCTAAACAGTTTGAGAACCACTGTGCTAATGGAAACACGGGAGAACGGCTGCAACTTGCAACTGAATCAAGGCAGCAACCTGGAGGAAAGGGGTTGGATCTCTACCAACGCACATGTGACAGCTCCAATCCAAATGAGTCCCCATGGCTGCTTTTACAAGAAGAAAATCATATTGTGAGTCCCAGTCACAGAGCTCTGATCTAACATGTAGTTTTAGCCCTCAACCTCATCACTTCCAGCAATATTTATGATTATCAATGTGGTATTCTTAGGACTCCATCCAGAGCTGTACTCAGCTCGCAGCACACCTCGGGCAGGGCAACGTCACCGCATGTCCAGTGCTGCCGCCCCGCCCCATGCATTGTCCGGCCCAGAATTGCTCCATTTAGAAGCAATCAGAGCACAACGAAGGGCAGGGGAACGAAAAGTGCATGGGTTTTTCTGTGCTGCTGTGCCAGCACCCTCCATGCTCACCTCCCCCTGTGGGACCCTCCCTACACCTCTGACCCAATCTGATCCCACTTTCCATTGCTGATACAGCTGTTCTGCATTCTGCAAGGTCATGGAGGGTACCAGGGTATTTCCATCCTGGACAATTGAGTCCAATGAATCCCAGTCATTAGCATATCGGGAAATTCTCTCTCTCTCTCTCTCTCTCTCTCTCTCTCTCTCTCTCTCTGTGTGTGTGTGTGTGTGTGTGCATGTGCATGTGCATGTGCACGCGGGTGCACACGTGCAATCCTACCCAGCGCTGGAATGGCACAGCCGGCCAGCTGACGCCATATCCAATGCTGGGTGGGAGGAGGCTGGAGCCTCCCGCGGCAAGGGAGCTTCCATTGCATTTTTAAAATTAAAAAATACATCTAATATACCTACTGTATATTGGGACACAAATGTCCAGGATCCAAAAAGAAGGGGTGCAGATGTCCAATACCAGAACCCATTTGTCCTCTCACTGTCCTCAAGGTTCAGGGCTGCATTGCAGCTGCAGCAGTGCTGGAAAGTTAGATAGGATTGGGCCCTTAATCACTCAAAAAATGTGTTAACACATATGTTAATTATTTTTTTATGTATCATTTTGGATTATAGGCTACTCAAGTTTAGTAATGTATGGGACCTTTCATTTTCCATTGGATATTTCTGCCTTCCTAAACATGCCGTGTGTGTGTGTGTGTGTGTGTGTGTGTGTGTGTGTGTGTGTGTGTGTG
>JAJKFI010000056.1:684223-718916 GCA_029204185.1 Lerista edwardsae
GTGTGTGTGTGTGTGTGTGTGTGTGTGTGTGTGTGTGTGTGTGTGTGAGAGAGAGAGAGAGAGAGAGAGAGAGAGAGAGAGATCTTCCTCTCATATGCTGGTGCTCAACATGCTTTGCTATGCATTGCAAACCTCCCCACCCCATTTTTCGTGCGACAAGCACTTCCTTCTTTCATTTAACAGTAGGAAGTGCTTGTTGCACAAAAAAGGGGCATTCTTCTTCATTGTGGAGGCCTGCAGGGGAAGCTGCGGGCCTCCCAGACCCCCTCAGTTATCAGCGCGACCCCCAGGAAGCGCTTCAGCCCCTCGGTGTCCCGTGGCACTGCAATTGCAGCAGTGCCATCGGGATACCCTGCAGCCCCAGGCCCCACCGCCGGAAGCACTCAGCGTATTCCCAACGTCTGAGTAGGACTTTGGGAACTGCTGCTTTATAAGGCATAAAACATCACTTTCAGTTTCCCCTGGGAAACCAGAAGTCATTTTTTTAAACCGAACCAGCCCTTCAGAGGGTGCAGGCAGTCGCACATGGCCTCTGCGGGCCTCAGAAAACCCTCCAGCCCCGGTCAAGTTCAGGCAAGGGGATATCCACACATTTCAACACCCACAGATTTTGTTCCCCACTGAGATCAAGGGCCCACTCTACCAACTTATTCAAGACCCATACTGTGCAATGTCTGGGATACGTTTGTTGTTCTAAACCAGTGCAAAGCCTTGGTCACTGAAAGAAGAGCCCAGATGACTGCTTAGAGAAGTGGCATGGTGGAGCTGACATTTGACGCAGAACATAAATCCTTCCCCATAACCATGTACATTAAAATACTGTCAGATTTGTTTAATGCTTGGTATTTTTGTCTTCCTTTATTCGTAAGATGCCCCGAACAAATATCCTCCCAAGTATAGCTAAATAGGGAGAAGAAGGTTAGCAAGATTTATTATGCTGCCAGAACTGTCATGTACATTGCGAGCAAGAAATGTTTCTTCATCAGAAGGGCTGCATGGATATTCTGTTTCTGGTTCTTTTAAAGGACACCATTAAAACACATACCCTTGGTTTGAAAAGGAACATTATTCACAATTCAAGAGCTGACCGAACAGGGATCATGATAGAGATTTGCAAACAATTCAGGTGGAATGGGAAATAACAAAGAGCTCAATTCTACGCAGATCTACTCAGAAGCCAGTCCCATTATAGTCTATTGGGCTTACTCCCAGGAAAGCTAAAATCTTCCGGCACTTTAAAACAAACCAGTTTTGGCACTTTAAAACCAGTTATTTCAGCAGAAGCTTTCATGAATGACAGTTCCCTTCATATCAGATGCTTGCAAGAAAGCACTTAGCAATTGGTAGTAACCTCCTAGCAATGCTAAATTAATTAATCCTGTAGCATGATCAAAATCCATTTTCTCAGGTGAGGCTTGCGGACATGATGCCGAGACACTGATTCAGCGCTGATGTGTCAAATGTCCCTTTGAAGTTTCTCTATTGAAGAGTGTTCACCTGTCTCCCTTTCTCAGGCTACTAGGATTCAAGATTACCCAATGGACTAGCAGTCTATTCAGGTCTTATAGGAAGTGCTTATACACAATACTTTTAAATTGTCCTGCATACATTACAGATGGCCTCTAGCCAAAACAGTTTTAAACATAATGATTAGACACATTATTGGAGAAGAGTCACAAGTGATGGGTATTCATAAATGGCTCAATGGAACCTCCATGGCCAAAGGAATATCAGATTCAAGGAACCAACCAGCAGCCCAATTCCAATGCAAATTCCCTCATGCTGAGCACCAATGCCAGCGCAGATAATACTGCATCTCACAGAGGAATATTGCAGAAAGAAGGTCTCCTCGAGGTAAAGAGCTATTTGTTCCCTTGCCCTGGGAAGTGGTTCTCAAACCTTTTAGCATCGGGACCCACATTTTAGAATAATATGTTGGAACTACTGGAAGTCATTAAACTAGAAGTGATGCCAAGGCTGAAAGTGACATCATCAATCAGGGTAATGTTTAACCACCCTTATACAAAAAAAATCAAATTAATTACACTAAATGTTTACAAAAGTGCAAGTTTAAACGTTTATATAAATAAAAATGGATGGATGTGTGTATGTGTGTATGTATGTTCCAGCATAACTCTGGAATGCCTGGAGCCATTTATACCAAACTTGGTACACATATGCCTTACAATCTGGAAAGAAATACTGCGCGGGTAAGGCACCCCTAGCACCCCTAGGGGTGGGGGTGGGAAGGGGGTGACATGTAAAAATAATCAAAAATGGCCGATATTAGTGTTGAATCCATAGTTTTCGGAGTCACTGAGATTAATAGTGACACTCCCGATGCTGTTTAAGTCCACGTCCAACCCCCAACAGCATGGGGGGTGAGAAGGGGTGAAAAATAAAATGTCAAAAATGACCGACATTAGAGTCAAATCCATAGTTTTCGGGGTCACTAAGCTGATTGGGGATAGTCCCAATGACATTTAAGCCCACGTTTAGTCGCACTAGAACTAGAACTCTGTAGAACCTTCTGGAAATTTTTAGAAATCATTATGCCCCGGTCTTGGACTCATGATGTTCGAGAAAATTCCAGCACCCACTTGAATCTTAGATAGTCATATTTAAGAGAAGCTAACTCGGCAAGTCTTCCAGTTTATCATCGTTCAGTGAATGTGACAGTTTCAGTTCACTCTTTTAGTTGATCGTATAAGTGTTTCTTACTTAATTTGACAGTGATAGTGTGCATTTTGGATTCAAGTTCATTAATACTTTTTTTTCTGTTAAGAGTTTTATATTTGTACGAGATTAACTCAGGAACTGCTGAACGCACTTTGAAAATTGACTGTCCATTGACTGTCCATTAACATATAGGCTATGTATTATTATTATTACTAGCATTTTTGACCCGGCGTTGCCTGGGCAAGAAATTCTCCAAAGTGCGAACGTGGACTCAAATGGCCTTGGGAACGTCGCCATTCATCTCGGCGACCCCAGAAACTACGGATTTGACACCGCTTTCGGCCGCTTTCAACCATTTTCACATGGGGTCCACTGTGCACCCCCACTCCTGGGGGCGGTAGGAGGATGTGACCCCCATGGTGTTTGTCTCCAGACCGTAAAGCACAATGGTGTCAATCGCTCCAGGCATCCCAATGGGTCACGGTGGGCGTGTTTGACCATTTTCACATGGGACCCACTGCGTACCCCCACCCCTGGGGGCAGTAGGGGTCCTTCACCCCCGCAGTGTTTGTCCCCAGGCCGGCAGGGAGCCGCATGCCGTGTTTGGTGCCAATCGGTCCAGGTGTTCCAGCGGGGCATGGCGGACATTTTGTTTTGCACCCCTTCTCGCCCCCCCCCACACTGAGGGGGGGCAAACGTGGACTCCAACGGTGTTGAGAGCATCGCTGCTCATCCTGGCGACCCCGGAAACTATAGATTTGACACCGATTTTGGCCATTTCTGACCGTTTTCACACGGGGGGCCCCCTGCATACCCCCACCCCCGGGGGCGTTAGGGGGATCTGACCCCCACAGTATTTGTTGCCAGACTGCAAGGTGCACGCATGCCAAGTTTGACGTCAATTGCTCCAGGCGTTACAGGAGGGTATGGTGGACAGTTTGTTTTGCACCCCTTCTTGCCCCCCCATGCCAAGGGGGGCTGAACCTGGAGTCAAACGGCATCGGGGGCATCGCGACCCCGGAAACGACGGATTCAACACCGATGTCGGCCGTTTGTGATCATGTTTACATTTCAACCCCTCTGCACCCCCCGGGGGGTCCTAGGGGTGTGTAAACCTAGGGGTCACACACCTCCGCAGTGTTTGTCGCCAGGCCACAAGATGTATGCGTGCCAAGTTTCGTGTCGATCATTCCAGGCGTTGCGGAGCCTATGCAGAACATACATATGTACACACAAACGTACAAACGTACAGATGTTTGATTTTATATATATAGGTTATTATTATTGTTATTATTGTTTATTCAATTTATACCCTGCCTTTCTGCCCCATGGGCACCCAAGGAGGCTTACAACAATAAAATACAATAAAATTACAGTATTTGAGAATTAAAAACGATAGTTAAAAAAACAATATTAAAATAATTAACATTTAAAATTTTAAAAAATTTAAAATTTAAACAGCCAACCCCGTGGATCCTAAAATATATAAAAAGAGTATAAAAACCAGCCAGCCTGTCAACAATTAAAAGCTTGTTGGAATAGGAAGGTCTTCAATCCCCGCTGAAACATTGTCAAAGAGGGAGCAGTTCTTAGTTCTAAGGGGAGGGTATTCCAAAGTCGGGGGGCCACCACCAAGAAGGCCCAATCCCTGACTGCCACCCCTCTCACCTCTCCTGGTAGTGGCACAATTAAAAGGACCCCCCCCCCCCAGATGACCTCAGAGCACGGTTAGGATTGTATGGAAGGAGGCGGTCCCTCAAATACCCCGGACCCAAGCCATAAAGGCAGTGGTGTCATCTAAATGATTTAATAACAGGTACTCACTTTTGATTGGCACGTGTCGGGACCCGCCCACTGGAAGTGACGTCATAAGCCAGAAGTGATGTCGTGGCAGGAAGTGACATGAAAAAAGCCCTTTTTGAGGTCTCAGATGATTTTAAACTGACCCAACAGTTGCAACAGTATTCCACAGCACCCCCAGAACATGTTAAGGAGGCCTGGCATCATGTTAAAACCCCAGAGCAACTCATTTTTCAGTGGCAAGGAAAGGCTCCGCTCGCTGCCTGCCTGCCTGCCTGCCTGGCTCTGAGAACATGCAGGCAACTCAAACATGCAGGAAATTCAAAGGTTGCAGAGGGCGGAGTCGACGAGTGGGCGGGCGAATGGGCGGGGCCAGCTGTAATCCTAGAAACCGGTACTCGCGTACCCCCGCGTACCCCCTGCATGACATCACTGCATAAAGGGCTTTAAAGGTCAAAACTAACACTTTGAATTGGGCCCAGAAAGGAACCGGCAGCCGATGTAGCTGCTGAAGCAACGGCTCGACAGAGTCAAACCGATGTGCCCCAGTAACCACACAAGCAGCTGCGTTCTGTACTAGTTGTAATTTCCGGACCGTCTTCAGAGGCAGCCCCACGTAGCGCGCATTGCAATAATCTAATCCAGATGTCACTAGGGCGCAGGTCACTGTGGCCAGGTCCGCGCAGCTCAGGTACGGTCGCAGTTGGCGAATCAGTCGAAGCTGAGCAAAGGCTCCCCTGGCCATCGCCACCACCTGAGAATCTAGGTGTATCTTCATGGTAATTCTTTTAGGGGTTGGGTAGTGAACTTAAACTTGAAGATGGGCGCAATGAAAATAGTCGTGTTGCGTTAAGATTTCAATGCGGGCGAAGCCGCGGGCAACAAGCTAGTTTAAAATAAAGAAGAACCCTCTTCACCTTCCCAAGCAGTTGGTCATCGTTAAAAAAAAATTCCCCAAACAGCTCAAAGGCTGCAATCCTGACATTTCCCCCAAATGCAGTCACACGCCATGGTAGTATCAAGTCCAACACATTAAAAATAAAATGCACATTGAAAAGAATGGGGATCCACCTGAATTTGGCTCCTGACCCACAGTTTGAGAAAAACTCCCCTGGGGTGAGACCCAGCCACCACTATGGGGTAACTTGGGCCTATGGCAGCAATATCACTGGTGCAAATATCACTATGTTGGCAGAAGAGGCTTGGGGACAGGGTATGGCCCACACAAGCACTCCTGATCCTGCCCCTCTCTCAGGCATGATATACCCCACACTCACCTCATTCTGCCCACCCTGAGCCCTCCCATTGCCCTCCCCCTGCCACTGGTGCCAGCAGGAAGCCACAGGCCATCCTGCCAGTGGTAGGACTTAGATGGTGCCCTGTCACAATATGCTTTCTGGCACATTTGCAGCAATGCAGACCAGCACAGTAGCCGCTCTGTCAGCATAAATGTAGGTTAGAGCTGACCTGCTTTCATGACCTGCATATGCACATCACCTACTGTTTGGCCAGCTACTGTTGTAAACAGAATTCCCAAATATTGCATGAGGTAAGTGTCAAAATATATACTTTTTAATCCATTTTTTTCACAATCAATTTTTCTTTTTCACTTAACCTTAATTTATACTCCGCAAGTAACTCATTAGGGTCTTCCTTGCCCAGAATGTACTCAACACACTCTACAGTACCTGCTGGTCTGTTGTCTGTCTGTGTTCTTAGCAGCGGAATTCAGGTACATTTTGTTTTTCGCTCTTTTCTTTATTCGTAGGTATCTGCATTTAATCTATACTTGTACTTCAAAAATTTATTACAGATGGTGTTGTAAACAAGCGCAACCATGTTAAACTTCGAGATGAGGTGTAAAAAATAAAAGACAAAATTCTGGAGAGATTGTGTGCTGCTTAATGGTATCGTCAAACAGCACCAGCTGTCCAATTCTCTCCCCCTTGGTGGGTCTGGGTGTCCTGCACTATCAGGGTCCCACTTCCCATCATAACCCTGTCAAATCTGGGTAGGGCCCAGAGGCTAGAAGTTGCCTAATCTCACTCAGCGAATGAAATGGCTGAGCAGTGACTGAACTTCAGTCTTCTTCGTTCAGGTCTAACACTATTCATCACACATAGTTAAGGGGGACAGGGAGTACCTTTTCTTGGGTACCAGGCCTTGAGGAGGAGCCAATTTGCATTCCAGATGGGGGATCATAGGCTGCGCCTCAGAAGACCTCCTGAAGGCTTTAGAAAGGGGGGGGAAGTATGGGGAATATGGGGGATGTGCCAGAGGCCTTAGCTACTCCACTGCAATCACTTATTTTGAAATTGCATTTAGGAAGGAACAATCAAATCCTGAGGTAGCTTCATCAGATGCCTGGAATCTTAACATGGTGTCCAGCTGCAACAAATGTCCAAATAACTAAGTGAATGTTGCAGGTCGTATGCAAACAAGTGTTGAAATAAAGCTGCCTTTGCATTCAATTGGGTCAGTGGCAGCGGAGTCATGCTACCGGTACGCTGGGCGGGAGGAACGGGTGAGCGGCAGCCCGCCCATTGTGTCACACTCCGTTTCACCATCTTCCCCTCCCCCGGGGCGGGGAAGACGGCGAAACGGAGCGTGATGCAACGGGCGTGCTGCCGCTCACCCGTTCCTCCCGCCCAGCGTACCGGTAGCATGACACTGCTGGCCAGTGGCCTATTTAGCTCAGCACTGTCTACACTCACCGTCAGCGGCTCTTGAGGGTTTCAGATGGGGCCTTTTCCAGCCCAGTATCCTACCTAGAGATACTAAGGATTTATTTATTTTTGCACACTTTTATACCACCCTTCTTCCAAGGAGCTCTGGGTGGTGCACATGGTTCAGCCCCTCCTTTGGTCCTCACAACAACCCTGCAAGGGAGGGAGATTGTGATTGCATCTTTGGGTCTCCTCTGGCTTGTGCCAGTTCTGTAGCTGGTGCAAGTCTGAGGAAAAAAGGGGGTGGGGAGGCTGCAACAAGGGGGGGGGATTGGATCCAGGACATGCCATCACGACTGGATACAGCCTGAACCCCTTCCGCAGCCTCCCTACCCCAGTTCCTCCCCCCTCCCTGGTTGATCTACAAGCAGTCAGGATGATATGGTAGTTCAAGAGTTGCACTTAGACCTGGAAAATCCAGGTTCAAATTCCCACTTAGCCATGAAGCATCCTGGGTGACCTTGGGCCAGTCACCACAGTATCACTCAGCTTCATCCACCTCACAGGGTTATTGTGAGGACAAAAGGAGGGAAGGAAGCTGAGCTCCTTGGAGGACGGGCAGTACATAATGTGAAAAAATACAGGCAGCACAATCCTATGCTTTACCCTCAACTAAGTTTCATTGTCTTCAATTGATGGTAAAAATTTGAACCTGATTGTTCCATTTTCAAACTGAACACTTTACCCATTGCCTTGTGGGGGGGGGGGAGGGACACTAATGATTTTTAAAAATAAGATTGGATCTTTTTTTACTCCTTTTAAGCAATGAAGCATTCTGAAAAATCCATCCCTTCAAACCCTGTTGTAGCTTGAAGTGACTTAACCACCTGCACAGAGTCTCTCCTTTTAAGGTTTTTTTTTCTTTTTTTTCTTTCACAATAGTGATTTCAGACAATAATGAAAGCACAATGCCAGAGATGGTAAAACATCTGTGAATTACACAGTGACACTTCAGTTAGTAACTGTATGAATCCATCAGCCTTCATAAACAGGCTGGTACTTATTTCATACAAATAGGAGTTGGTGATAATAAGAGTGTTGTTATTAATAACGGTCGTTCTGAGAGGTGCCTGGAAGTTTCATCATGTTTCCAACCACTGCCATTAACTGGAACAGTTTAATGGTCACTTCAGCAGTAACACAATCAGAAAATGCATACAAACTCTTTATGTGATAGGCCATCATTTGATCTGCTCTGCTGAAAAAGCTGCCATGCTCTGAACAACATGTCCATTATTGCCTCCTTGGATCACATCTACCCAGTGGTGTAGCTTAAGGGGTCCATTTCCCCCAGTACCACATCTTGAAAGGGTTCAAGGGGGTGTCTTTTGCCTTTTGGATGCCTTGGAAAGGTACTTGCAGTTTTGGTGAAAACTACATGCACCTTTTGGAGGCCTTCTGAAGCTGGAAGGTGGGGCAATTATGGGTCAGATGCCGGGTGTTATGGGTCAGATGCCAGGTGGCCTTAACTACACCACTGCATTGACCAATAGACTGACATGCACAGCGTACAGATCAAGCCATGGCATGGAGACACTTCGTGTAGTGTGGACGATCCAAGGTGTAGGTAGAACAACATGTTACAAAGAGATAAGAAAAGCTGGATCTGCTTGCATCTCATTGCTGCAGACCTATCACAGCTATGTGCCAAGTAACCCATGCCCAGCACATGAAGCAGCGCCGAGGGTTGCCAGCTCAGACTGAAGCTATTTCTGGAATTTTGTTTTTCCTAGCATGATGCCATTTCATTTAGCTAAGCAGACCTTATTTAAATATCCAGGATTGTTTTCAGGGGTCTCCTGGAGTCCCTAGGAAGCTTGGCAATCTCAGCAGCACATCAGAGAGATACAGAAGGTTGAACAGTTCCTACTATTCACGTAATTCCTGTTCAGCAATAAGTAAGAAATAAGGAATTTGCAATACGTTATTGCCAATAACCAAAAATGTAAAATGGTATGTAATTCTGGTCTTTATGTACATTATAGCCCACTCATTGAAACATTGACAAATGGGCTTATTTTCTGGCAGCCTACAAGCAGAGCCAACCCCAGCACCAGCAGGGCCCAATGCAGGGCACTTACAGAGGCCCTTCGCGTGCCCCCCCCTCAAGCCAGATGCTTGTGGTGCCACACAGAATGTGCAGCACCAGGAAATAGTTGGCAGTGATATGATCACGTCACTGCCGACTACTTCTGGAAGGCCTTTTTCAGGGCAAACAGGGAAGGTGGGAGGGTCCACAAAAGCCGACACTCAACTTGCAGTGCTGCCCTCCCATGTTCCCAGATGCTGCCTGTGGCTGACTTTCCACTGCCCAGTGCAGAACCCCCCCCCCAGTATGGGGCCAGCCCTGCCTACGTGGGGAACTTGGAGAGTGCCCTAACTGAAAAGCTCAGTGTTGCACCTGATCTCCATAGTGAGGGGCGGGTGAGGGGCGTCAGCTTTCCACTGGACACCTGAGCTCAACCTCATCCACAGTAAGTTCTGTGCCAGGGATCTGATGGATGTCAGACAATCATCAAGTGCAATCATCAAGCTCTTGACAAAGCATGGAACTTACAGAGAACTCAGCCACCCCTGCATGGAAACAAGTTATTGTTAGATCTTCAAGGACACCAGAAAACTCAGAGAAGTATGTTTTTATTGAACAATCTGGACAGCAAAGAAATATTTAGAGTGAAGCCTACCAGAATCATCCACTGCTGCCAGACCAGGTATAACTTGTAGAGCAAACGTGAGTTCTTACTAAAGCCAGGATTAGAACAGCAGCTAATTTCTGGCATGCTAGAGCTACAAGGAAACATGAAGGGGATCCAATAAGTTGGGTTATTTCTCAGCCATTTTTCAAATGAATCAGAAAGGGGAAAAGCTTATTTACAACCTTGCCACAAGCAAAAACAACCACACAGCCCTCCCCTTTCCAGGGTCCCATCTTCCCATATTTTCAATGATGGCTGTGCTGATGCTGATTATCTAATGCTAATGCTATGTGAAATTGGCTTGTGACTCACCTAGTGGGTTCTGACCCATAGTTTGAGAAACACTGTTCTACTGCATTAACCAATTGGTCCATCAAGGTCAGTATTGCTATATACCAGCATTTTTCCCTGGGGCTCCCCAAGATCACTGAAAGACTAAAAGATTTGACAAGTACTGGGGTGTACCAACTGACGATGACTATCCAGGATTTCATATGGAATTTTCCCAGCTAATGGAGGTGCCAGGAATGGGGCATTGACATGCATGATATGTGTTTTATGACTGAGCTAAGCTTCTTGTACCTACCCACTTCTGCTCAGGAGGCAAAGCTGATACACCTTTGCCCATGGTCACTCCAGCTAGAATCCTGATTTGAATGCAAAGATGTCCTGGAGCAAAAAGTACTTGCCAAGATTGAATCGGAGGGGTAAAACCAACCAACTAACCAACCTCCATTATTAGATCAGGAGAAGCAGAGGGTGAATGAGTGGGTGTATGGCTTGCTTGGGTTAAAAGCTGAGCTCCAGGTGTTCACCTTCATATTCAAGAAAAATCAATATGAGCTGCCAAATTTAATGTTCGAGTCAGAAATTTAGGTGCTTCAGGAGCATCTCTAGTTCTGCACTTGTCTAGTTCTGCACTTGTATTGAGCATGCTGAGAGACAATCACAAGTAATTGCAATTTGGTCTAACAGGGATCAAGAATTCACTGCCATTAAGAAAGACATGGTTGCTTCTGCCATGCATTCTTATGTGAAAGGACAAAACAGATACAACAGAAGGCGTTGCGTCTGTGTCTTCCTTAGCTTGATGTCTTCATAACTACTGTCACTATTTTTTGACAGTAAAGGAAGAACGGAGTCAAACGCCGGGCAAGCCACAATTTCTAACAAGCAGTCTCAACTATCCTGACTAATAAGGGAATATGAACACAGGCTTGTTGGGATTCTGTAGTACAGAAGCGCTTGCTGGTTGGTCTTGGAAACAAGGGATTCGGAAATCTGCATTGCTGTCATACGTTCTACAAAGTGATTCCCTTCTCTGGTCACAATCAAACTACATTTCCCCCCACATTACTTCCACTCAAAGTGCAATCCTAACTTGGGCAGGAGCAGGCAGGCCAAGTTAGGAGGCAATAGCAGCTTAGCATGGGGCAAGGGGACAAATGTCCACTTGCCCCGCAGTAAGCCACAGGCAACCCAATAGGGCTGTTTGGATCTATGCCTGCAAACGTGAAGGTTGTAAATCCAAGCCTCCCACATCAGCCTGAACTGGGGCCACGCGGGACAGGGACAGGGCTTTGGATGCAGTCTAACGGCCGTATCCAAACTCTACCCCTCTCCAGGCCACCACCTGGAGAATGCCCTCCCCCACTCCATTCCGCCCACTCCCGCCTTCCCCCCTGCTCAGAAAAGCCTCTGTGCTGGCCAGCTGCCTCCACAGGCATACCTTGGTCGAGGCATGTGCTTGCATTTTCCTGCTGATAATCAGAGGCATAATTAGAGGGGGATCACAGCACTACATTTTGCAGGCAGCCTCTCCCCCTCCTCTTTCAGAGCCATCCATAGCCAACGTAGCCTCCGTTTTGCTCTAGCAGCTGGGAATGGCTCTCCAGAGGAGGGGGAGAGGCTGCTTGCAAAACTGAGTGCTGTGATCCCACTCCAGGTACACCTCTGCCGATAATTCAGTAGTTGTAGCAAATGCCATTTTAGGAGGTGCTGTTCTGGGCAGGAAAACAATGCAGTAGTAAAGCGTTTACCAGTGCTGTGGTAAAGCAAAGTGGTAACCTTGGCATCATCATGGCTCTGATTCCAGCTGCAGCCACTGTAACAGCTACAGTATATGGAGGAAGAAGTAAGGCCCAAACTACAGCGCATGTGGCTAATTCTACCATGTAATGTAACAGAGGATGGGAACAGATCAAACTCTGAACCAGGGCCATGGCTGAGGAGCACATCAGTGCTGTTAGAATGTGCATGTTTCAGCTATACTTTACTGGAGGGAAGACCATCTCCTGCAATGTGAAATTCAGGTTGACTCTTCAAAATCAAATAGGATGCATCTTTGCACTAACGTTCCTGCCCCAGCCCTCTCATGGCACTTTTTTTGGCACTATATTCTGTGACAGTTCTCTAGGAGCTGTGCAGGTTTTTATCCCACATGGAAGAGATCAAGTTGGAGGACGCGGCTAAAGCTCAGGTGTATGTTCTGTCTTGGTCCTGTAGCAGCCCCCCCAAGGTTGGTCTGGTATCTGTCTTGCCTCCAGTGAAGAACAGATTAGAACAGGCTGAAGTGACTTTGGATACTACAAGCACAGCACATCTGAATCAAATTGGATCTGAGTGAAGGGACTGCTGGCAATATGCCCAGTTGCCTCCAAATCTCCTTGAAAGAATTCCGAGGGCTAAAACCTAGTAGCAAAATGATTGCCTATAGAAGAGCCAACCCTAAATTGATCTGCTTTTCCAAACACAGCATGAGGTCTACCATATTGCTATTCAGCACATTTATCTAATTGGCTAATATAGGCCGTAAGGGATTCTTTAAAAAAAACAAAAACCTCTAATGTATATTCACTCAATAGATCGGTGGTCTTCAAACTTTTTTTTTCATGCTATGACCCCAACAAACAAACAAATAAACAAGGTATGAGGATTGGGACCCCACAATTATCCCGCACTCTCCCAGGACTATGGCCGTCCACCCCACTTGTTCCTCCCAGCAGTGTTCACTCTAAGGGCACAATCTTAACCTAGAGTTAGTCCGGCCCAGTTAGGCCACTCCGAGAGTGGTCCAATCACGCTTTACGGTGCCCCTTGTGCCAGCCAAACTTTGCTGGCCTAACTAAGCCAGCCTAATTCCAGGTTAGGAGTGCATGTTCTGCTGTATCTCTGCATTAGTGTTATAGTCCAGGAGGTGGATCACCTATTATCAAAGAAAGGGTCCAAGGCCACAGAGGATGGGAGGGTGATGAAGGAATCAACCCCAGGAAGACCTTCTCAGCAGCCTACGATGTAGCCTTTTTTTGTTGACTCTGAGGACCTCAGGAATACAGGAAGCTCCATCACTCACTCAGAGTCTGTCTGAGATACAAAGCATTGCCCATTTAAGCCTCCACAGTTTCTTCAGGAGGTGGGTGGACTGGAAACACCCATCTCACCACAGAACTAATGGCCAGGATGCCAGGATTATGTAGTGATTCTGGTATGGGACTTAGACCTGGAAGATACAGGTTCAAATCCAGCCGTGAAGTTTCCTGGATGATTATGGGCCAGTCAGCATCTCTCAAGATCACATACCTCACAGGGTTGTTGTGAAGATACAAGGAGGGGACATACATGTACACCACCAGTGGCATAGCTACCTATGGGATGGGGGTGGGGCATCCCAGGTGCCATCCTTGGGGGGGAGAGGTGTCACCCCTAGACTTCAAATTTTTAGAATTGTGGTTTTTAGAAATAATACCATCATGTTATACACCATTTGATGTGGAATTTCACCAGGAATTCAATGAAAAAATCAGAGTGTAATATATTTATTCTAGCAAAAGATATGGCAAAAAAACCCAAAACCCTGAAATACAACTGTTTTTTTTGTAGCGGTGTCACACAGCCACAGACCTGCATATAGAGTCCAAGAATGAGGCCCGCAGAACTTTTTATCTGACCCCTGTGTTGCTTGCCTTGTCTCCTGGCCGTTGACAACAAGCAAGCAGCCCAGGGGGAGCTGAGAGGAGGAAATGAATCTCTCACCAATGAAGGCACAGAGGCCAGGATATGCAGAGCAAGCAAAACCTAGTGAGAAGCAGCCATGTGTGTGTGTGTGTGTTGCTCCTAATCCGCGCCCAGGCCTCCTGCCTGGCTCTTCCTGCCAGCCATGCAACCACCCGCTTCATTCCAGCGCTTCTTCCTTCTCCAGCCTCAGCAAGAAACAGCAAAACAGTGGTGGTGGTGGTGGAGGTGGTAGGAGTGAAAGGGAAGGCTTTGGCTGCAGGGCAGTCTCTCAAGATCTCCAGGCTGAGCATCCTTGATTTTAAGAAAGCTCAGCTTTAAAAGCATGAAAATATGTTCAAGATGCGTACTTTCTCCTGTCATTTGCAACTAATGAGTTCCTAGCGGAGAATAAAGTGCTTATTTCTCGTCACTTCCTGCTTAATGATCTCACTTTCTGCTTAATGACATCACTTCCAGCCTTTAGCAGCCACAATGAATGCTAACTGGCCAACTGTACAAAATGAGTTTGACACCCCTGGTCTTAAGTAACAAAAAGTAGATTTCCTTAACTCAAAAGGTGTTAGTGGCAAGTGTGGTTTTTAGGAATAATAACATTGTATCATTCTTTTGAATTATGGTGTTGGAGAAGACTCTTGAGAGTCCCCTGGACTGCAAGGAGATCCAATCGGTCCATCCTACAGGAAGTCAAGCCTGATTGCTCCCTGGAAGGACAAATACTGAGGCTGAAGCTCCAATACTTTGGCCACCTCATGAGAAGAGAGGACTCTTTAGAAAAGACCCTCATGCTGGGAAAGATTGAAGGCAAAAGGAGAAGAGGGCGGCAGAGGATGAGATGGTTAGATAGTGTCACCGAAGCGATAAACATGAAATTGGGTGAACTCCGGAAGCTAGTGGAGGACAGGGAGGCCTGGCGTGCTGTGGTCCATGGGGTCGCGAAGAGTCGGACACGACTTAGCGACTGAACAACAAATTATATATCATTCATTACATTCTTACTGAATTATCTGTGTTGTAGCAAAAGTTATAGTTACAGAAAAAACACAACTGACTTATGTAACAAAAAGTGGATTTCCTTAACTCAAAATTGACCAAAAAGACTGTGTTCTAAGAGCTGTTGTTATGATACAGCATGGAACCAATAAGTTATTATATCAGCTCCCTTTTCCATGTATCAGAGCTAATACTAGAACTCTTATTCAGTTGTGTGTCATCAAACTGGTCACAGTTTGTTTTTTTTGTTGGTTACTGATTTGCTGGGTGACCTATACTATACTGTTCAAATAGTTAAATAAAGTTGATGGGGGTACACCATACGTTACCGCACCAGGTGGCACCAACTCTAGTAATGTCACTGGTGGGAAGTTTGAGTGTTGGTCACTGGCTTAGATGACTTTTAAAGTGGATTCTAAATATTCATGGTGGACTTTAGTCTATCAGTGGTTATTAACCATGATGGCTACATTGAACCTCTAGGTACAGGGGCAGTATGTCACTGAATACTATGTGCAGGGGAGCAATAGCAGGAGCAATAGCAGGGGAGGATACAGACATTCATCCATTGCCTGAGGGGAAACATTCGCTGTATTTACTTTTCTGGCCATTATTATTCATTTCATGTCATGACTATTACTATCGCTCAGCCTCACCTCCTATACAGGGTTGTTGTGAGGACAAAAGAAGTGGAGGAACCTTGCACACCACCCTGAGCTCCTTGGAGGAAGGGTGGTATAAAATGTGAAAAAACAATTTTGTCATGGGTGAGTGTAAAAAAATTATGGGCCCCAGGCGTCAAATGACCTAACTACGCCACTGTACACCACCCTGAGCTCCTTGGAAGAATGGAGGTATAAAAATCTGAAGGAGTAGTAGTAAAGAAGCCCTAATTTGGATCTAGCTCATTGCTGGCACAACAAACTAGTTTATTTATTTTATTTATTTAATGAATTTATACCCCGCCTTTCTGCTCCTTGTCAGGGCACCCAAGGTGGCTTACAATAAAAAATACAGAATAAAATTTAAAAGCAATAACAGACTATTAAAAAACGACAGACCACAATGGACTATACAATCATTAAAATTACAGATTTAAAAATTACAATTTAAAATGCAAGTTAAAATGCCAACTCAGCACGTCAGCAATTAAATGCTTCCTTAAAAAGAAAGGTCTTAAGACCCCGCTGAAAGAAGGCTAGCGAGGGAGCTGTTCTTAGTTCCAAGGGGAGGGAATTCCACAACTGTGGGGCCACCACTGAGAAGGCCCTATTCCTGGCCGCCATCCCCCTCACCTGACCTGGTAGCATAACAGTCAACAGCCCCCCCCCCAGATGACCTGAGAGCACAAGTAGGATAGTATGGAAGGAGGCAGTCCCTCAAATACCCCAGACCCAAGCTGTAAAGGGCTTTAAAAGTCAAAACTAGCGCTTTGAATTGGGCCCGGAAACGAACTGGCAACCAGTGTAGCCGCCGAAGCAACGGCCTGACTGAGCTGAACCGACAAGCCCCGGCAACCGGCTGGTTGTTTATACTTGTTACTCACAGCTGGAATCTTCCCAGCTCCACGGTGAACTTTCTGGGGTGCATTTTTTCCCCTGGCCCTCTATGGGCCAAGAACTGGATTCAAGTGGTTGAATTAGTTGGCATCAAATAGAATTGGTTTAGAAGTCTATGGCTCTTAATGCATTTGTGACAGATTCACAGCACAATCCAACCACCACCACCCCCCCGTGGCTGGTGCAAGCCTCTTGTCCCGACTGAGCGCTATTGCATATGTCCTGTAAAGCACGTGCCTGCCAGCACTTGTGGTGCGGTGCTGGTGCAGGCGCCTGTGTCAACGCCGCAGCACAGGCACAAGCCCCGGTGCGCTGCTCCTGCACCAGCCGAGTTTGGCTGGTGCAGGGGCAGTTCTGGGCAGGGGGGTGGTGGGAGGCAGGGTGGAGCAGGGCGGGCTGAGGGCCCTGATTTCGGCCGTGCGGGGAACTTTGATCTCTGCCAGCTATATAGCGGGCACAGATCTCAGAAGGCCATGGGGCTGGCTGGCACTGACCTCAGCGCAAGGGCACGAACGTGCCCTTACCCCGTGGAGGCTCTAGCACAGTCCCAACCTGTGTTGGATACCGCACAGGCCCACCATCCTGTGCTGTTCCAGTGCAGCTTAGGATTGTGCCCTCATATTCAGAAGGGGCTGCCTGAGCACTCTTCAATGAGGCATTTCTCTGGTCCTGATGTACTGCAGTTGGGAACCATGCCCAGATCATTGACTCATTCAGAAACACTGGAAGGCCAGTTCTTTTTAGGGCGAATAATTTTGACTCTTACACACTCTAAAAATGAGAGGTTTTTTTTTCTAAAAGACCTTCCTTTGTGCTATTAGACATTTGAGAGACACCGAGTTTTCATTTCCATAGCTTTTGTCACCTCTCAATGTCAGTAGGGAGAGACTATAGGTCACTGGTGGGGCACATCCTGTAGTGCATATGGTTCCATCCCCAGCTTCTCTGGGCAAAATTCTTATGGCCCAATCCACCAAAAATTCTTACGGCCCAATCCTGCAGGGCCACAGCGCCGGTCTAGCATTCATGAAGATACCAGAAAGTGGGAGAGGCACCAGGCACCAAGGACGGTAAGTACCACCCTAAGTGGTGCAGAGGCAGAATGGGGTGGGGGAGGGAGGGGGAGCAGGGAGGGGGTGTAACAGGGCAGAGGGGAATGGCAATGGGGATGGGGGAGGTGGGGCGGGGCCCACACCTGGACTCAATCCACCCACGCAAGGCTGCTCAGGCCTGTGCCAGCAGAATGCCCCTTACTTTGGGGAGACCTTCAGCAGCCTCATTTCCCATGCTGGATACAGCGATGACCATTTTGGCCCTGCTGAATGGGCAGTTTAGTTAGGATTAGGTGACCCTTAATTCAAGCCTACACAACCTATAATTAGAGGTGGGAGAAAATGGTGACAGAAAAATAAAAAACTCATTAACACCATTTTCTGCACTTCTCATTTTTTGAAGAAAACCCTAACCCCCCATCTACAAAAAAATAAATAAAACAAGTTTGTTTTTTATTTGTTTTTTTAATTGGGAGGGGGGGTGCATGAGTGTGGCAGCATCTGCTGACACTATAGTACCTTTATCACCCCCATAGTACAGTTGTAAAATTTTTACTATGTATAATGTGAATTTTGAATAAAAACATATCACACCACTTTCTGCACACCTGCACTTGGAAAACACTGAAATCCGCAAAAAAATAAAGCTGTTTCCTCCCATCTCTACTTATAATGCAAGAAAGAAAACAATAACCATCCGCTGGTGTCCTACCAGGCTAGCCTCGTGATTTTGTAGTCCCAGCCTGGCAGCAATGACAGAAAACCTACTGCTTCGAGTGGAGCACCTTATATAGCTACATTCAATAATGTGGACCTGTTGTAATACGGTTCAAACCACACATCTGCAGCAACCTGAAAAAACTGCTGACAATTGTGAGACTCTACGGCTGTCTTAAACAGTTACCAATTATATTTTAAACCTTCCTAATGTACCACTTAAGGTAATGCATTTCATAAAACGGGGCCCGTGACACGAATGCTTGACCCCCTAAGGCTGGAAAACCGTATTTTTTGGAATGCAATGCCTTCCTACAGAAGACGTCGCTGTTCTAATTGTAGTGAAATATTCAATGTCACAAACACTCAGGAGCCATTTCATGGGATAATTGCAGCAGACGGCTATGTCGAAAAACACAGGCTTATCTAGAGCTGCTGCTGTCCAACCGCAGCTCTGCAATGCAGTCATATGATGCATGGTTCTATGCATTGACAGCTGCACTCTTAGCAAGAATTATCCAAGCAAAACAAAGGACGCATTGCAGTTTTCTATGCACAACACCATGAATAAAAGATTCTGCTGCACCCTGAACCACTCTCATTCAATGTTCAGTAATGCAGCTCCTTTGATGTACATAAATATGGCTGCAATCAATATTCAAATCTGATTACTAATTAATAATATTTCAGATTTCCTGGAAGCTAGTGATGCGCAGTTTGCCACTGACGCATACTTTCCTGTACTGTCAAAGAAAAAAACAACTGTTTATACATCCTCAACTGTTTGTTTGGAAATATTTGTACAACTGAATACAGAATCACATGGGGGCACTTTAATTCAGACAGACACACATGCCCAAACACAAAGGAGACCATTATGTAAAATGATTTTTTTTCCCCGACAATGGCTAGTCTGTATTCAAGTTGGTACACCCCAGAGATTCCACATCCATATTGCCCTTGATTCTTGCAGTGGATTCTGGGACAAATTCTAGGGTGCACTTTCTGTTAATATTGGGGGCCCAATAATGCCTGTTGGGTCAAATTGCCACCCAACAAAGAACACAATCCTATCCCCCACCAGCCCAGACTATGCAGCACTACTAATGGGTTGCACCCTTCATGCAGACCTCATGCTATGGGCTGTGCAGACAGCCCAGGAGAAGTAAGTAAAAAACTTTTGTATTTACCTCTTCGTAGGTCACCTGGTCTCCAATGGATGGGTGTCCTCAGATCTATGTCAACTCTTTTTGCTAGCATAAGTCCAAGGAGTCTTTTGGAAGCAGGTCTGGGCTGAGATCTGCTGCCACATCTCTCCCTCTTGACCACTTCCTCCCCTGGCCTGGTCCACTCCTTGCCCTGATGCACTTCAATCATCTCCCGAGCCAACCCTGCTCCATTGGAGGTTCTGCAGCCCACAGTTGCCAGTGCAGGACTTATTGCTTCCTGTGCCATTGGCAACAAGCCACATGATGGATCACAAGTTCTTCCAGCCTAAAGCCAGCATACAATTGGTCTGTAAGTCTTAGATCATGCACATGTTTAGGATCAGAAGCCCCACTGAGTACAATTGGGTCCCAAGAAAGTGTATTGCAGCCATTTTCAACAGATTTGCCATGGCACATGGGTGTGCTATGAAAGGTCCCCAGATGTGCTGCAGAAGTTTGGTGCACAGCAGTTGAAAATCACTTAAAAACTCTTCTGGGTTCTGATTCTCTGTTTCGTGGGCAACCACCTGTAGTAACGAATTGTCTGTCCTTCCTTCAGCAAAGCCAGCATTGCCGGTGGAGGAAGGGGGACAGACAATCAGTTACTACAGCTGCTTTAGAAACAGAGCTGTAGAACATGGAAGAGTCTCCTAGAGGTGACATCAAAACAGGTAAAGGTCATAGAGAAGACCATAGAGGTCAGTGAGCAGTAAGAAGAAAAACATTGTAAGTTGCTGGTAGGATTGGAGACTAATGTACCCTGAAAGGAGCAGTGCCAGAGCCCAGGTTGTTGGGGACCCCAGAGCAAAGCCCTGCATTCATGGTACCTCCTGCCTGTCCCCAATGCTGCACTGGACATTCCTTCTGACACCAGTACTGAACATTCAGAAGATGCCCCAGTCAGCTGTCCATCAACCCTTATGTGAATCAACCTCCAAAGTTACCTATTTTGCAAAGCACACACAAAAATACCAAGCATACATCCACAATATTTTAAAGAAGGCCAATACGTTGCAATCCACTAAGCTGGGCACAGTCGACTGTCAGTACCTTGAGGTCTCCCAGGTTCCAGATAGAGCACTGTGCATACATAGTCCCAGACAGGCAGTAAAACAAGATGTTTATTGAGCCCCTCCCTGGCCACAGGACACATCTAGTGCCCTGCAGGCAGTTTGGTATGTCACAGGTTATACCAACCTGGTTTAAATGCACTGGTCTTCCTAGCAAAGTGAAGAAACCATTGGGGGGAATGGCAAACAAGACTTGTTTGCAAGAGTAACCCACAGGACTCTTGCACACCAATCTAATCTTCCATCTAATTTATATTCAGAGTTTACTGCCACTCCAAAGAGCTGAAATGTACCCTGAAGTGAACAAAACACGTCTTCAGAAGGTACTCTAGGGCAGAGGGAAAGATTTGGTCGTGTATGAATCAACTGTACACATTTCTTGCTCAGATAAGTGACTAATGCAAAAGTCTAGTATAAGTTGTCCACAGAGCATCCCAGTGGGGAGGTTTGCTCTCTGTCAAACTCTCAACAGCCCTTGTGTAGTTTCATGCTACATAAAGCTTCATAATATTTCTTTACCCCATAATAGTGTACCAAACCTGAAGGAACACAGAGAGAAAGAGAGACACACACACAGACACACAGTGCAATAATATTAAATCGTAATTTATATTATAAATATGCCGCACAGAAGTGTGCTGAAAAGCTGAAGCTGTTGGCAGCTGAGATGCTGCAACTTATGTTGCATGTCTTCTGTTTTATAATTTCAGGGGTGAGACTTCGTACAGGCTGTTGAGCTGTTCAATGCATTGTGTTAGAATCAGGTTTACCATATGCTATATGGGAATGTACAGAAAATGAAATCTTCGCCTCACATACTACTTTTCAAACATTGGGATTTTTGTTTTCAAAGACATTCTCTCTGATCAGCATGTATGCTGCTACGTGTAGAACTTCTCCCTCCCCACTATTTATTTTTTCACAATTTTATATCACCCATCCTCCAAGGAGCTCAGAGTGGCATGCAGAAGTCCTCCCCTCCTTTTGTCCTCACAACAACCATGTGAGGTAGGTCAGGAGTGACTGACCCAAGGTTATCCAGGAAACTTGGTGGCGAATTGGGGTTTTGAACTTGGATCCTCCAGGACCACGTCCAACTCCCAAACCACTACACCATCCTGGCCCTCATTATAGGGGGACAGGGATCCTTGGCAGACCACAATGTGGCTCTAGGGTTGTATAATGGAACAGAAGTCACACAGAGTTGAGCCCTGGAGTATGCAGACAGTGTCAGCCGGCCAGGTGAGGCAGGAAGAGGCTGCCATGGCTGCTGAGTGTTGCTCAAGCGGGAGGGGGAAACACATTGCTGGTTGGCACTGTGCGAGGCATCATGAGGATGAAGCAACATCTTTGGACTCTGGCCAAACCACTATTGGTCACATTTCTAGCTGGAGAAGAAGGGCCCATTTCAAAGCTTCATCTCAGGCAGGTTTTTCTCCATTCTAGAGCCTTCTATCCTCCCAGAGGCAGTAAGAGAGATACCTGCAATTTCTCTTCTGCATTCAAGCCAAGTACGGATGTACGGCGGCGGCGGCGGCAGCAGCAGCAACAGGCTATGTTTCTTTTATTTTTTAATGAAAACACCATCCATTGTGGTGTCAGTTTCATAACTGTGTTGGTTTCTTCACAAATGTGTCCATTGCATTTGTTCCTCCACTGCTCATTGACTCCAATGGCAAAACCAGCGGCATTCCTTCAGCCTCTTAACACTGCAATTTGCCAGCCAATGGGCATAAAACGTGCAAATCATCTATGACTTCTCCAAGGGATTGGACCTGCTGAATTTCAGTCAGATACGGAGTGCTCGTTTAGAGGCTTTTAAACAAAGCATAGAGATACCTAGATGGATATCTAAAAAGCAGACATTATTTGGAGTGTGCCTGTGAGGCTTTTCCCAAACAAGTGCTACTTATATTTGCCGGCATCTCTCTCTCTCTCTCTCTCTCTCTCACACACACACACACACACACACACACGAACCATGATTATCTGTTGGTAAATCTAACAATTGGCACTTGGCCTGGTACAATCCTATGCACATCTACTCAGAAGTAAGCCCCATTGAGTTCAGTGGGACTTACTTCCAGGTAAATGTGTATAGGAGCACAGATTGAATAGCAAATAGGAAATTTCTGGGAATCAATGTCATGGCAGAAAGTAAGAGGGAAAGAGAAAGCAATAGCACTTTTGCCAGCCCCCCCAAGCACTACTGCCAGCCCTCCAATCTAGACGCAGTGGCCCCCATCATCCTTCTTCACACAGCATCAACAAGCTGAGAAAGAAATAGCATGATAGCACATTGAGAGCATGATCAGAGATTGTGCTGGGCTGGCATAAGTCCCTTATATTGGCTCAGGAATGTTGCTTACATGCCAAAAGGCATATTTGCACCTCTTCAGGAGTTGACTGGCCCAGCACGAGGACATACTGTACGTCGGCCCTCAGACGCCAAATGCACCCTCCATGCCACCCCAGGAAGGTATGTTTGCACCAGCCAAAGGCAGCCAGTGCAGGGGGTTGGGAAAGTGGGGGGAGGGTGGAGTGAGGGTGGATTGAGGAGGGGGAAGGCAAGGGGAGGGTGGGCCCAGTGGGTGGACCAAGCCCGGGAGAGGAGTGGGACCTCTGGCACTTATCCTAACCCCGCTCCCAAACAGCTCTGCATTACATCACTGGCTCTGATCTGAGTAATCCCATTGCAGTGGCCGGGGCATTACTTGGGATAAGGAACATAAGTCCTATTACTCCGAGTTGTACTGCAGCCATCTCCAACCTTGAATTGGATACAGCACAGGCCAGCTGGCCTGCCTGTTCCTGTGCAGGATAGGATTGGGCTGCCCATCTGCTGGCACTAGGATTACAGCAGAAACACAGAGAAGCATGACAGTGCAGCATTCAGGCTGCTGCGCCAATGAGAATGTAAGCATTTTTCATGCTATTCTTCTCCTTGTAGCCCAATCTTCTCCATGTCTCCCAAATGGCAGAAGTCCTTCCCCCCAAGGATTGCGGTCAGGAGAAGACTGCAGAGGGAGATTTAATGCTGGGTTTGGTGGACACCAGTTAACCATACACCAGTTAAGAAGCTCTAGTTTTGGAAGAGCAGTAAAAACATGACTATGTTTTTGAGAGGTTAAGTTGCCCTCTCCCTCCCTAAGCTACATGGTCTGAGCCACAGGGCAACCCCACCCAAAGAAACTGCCGAACCTGTTCAGGGCAGAGGAATAAGAAGGCGGCACTGGTCTTTGTTCCTTGTGATCCATCTGCTTGCATTCTTGAGCTTGAGGGCAGCATCTATCATACTTCCACTTTGAGCTTACAGTAGGTTGATGAGATGGTGATGGGGCCAAGATAGATAAATGGGGATTTGAGCCAAGCTCTCCCTGGTCTAAATTCCACAATACACTGACTTGGGACTGAAGCTGCAAGAAAATCTAGGACTACCTAAAAGGTATTTCTACAGTGTCATCCAATTGGGCCACCTATTCCAATAGTGTAAACAGTAACAGCAATGGATAACTTTGGTCAAGTTCTTTTGCCCAGATATTCTCCCACAAGCACACATGATACAAGTCTTAAAGAAAACAGGGTCATGATATATTTGAAATTACAGTGCCAGGCTGGAGGGCAAGCCACCCTTGCTCCAAACCAGGATTCACCCACAGGCTCCCCTCCTGCGATTCTTCACTGCCAACCCTTGGAAAGTGGATCAAGGAAGACCCCTCTTAATCTGTCCCAATGGCAGCCTGGGACATCACGCCAGGGACATCACACCGGGGGGGGGGGGTAGGGAAATATGCAAGGTTTTCTCCCTCCACCTGCACAGGCAGAGGCTGTTCTAGCTTTCCTATCCACGATTCTTTAATAGGGTTAAAGAATCATGGATTGGCAGGGATTGAATGTGGAACCTTGCACATTCCAAGCATCAGCTCTGTCACTGAGTTATGACTCCTCCTGATGTGGCAAGTCAAGGTAATATGATTAAGGCTCTCTGATGTTTTCTGATATGTTCTAACAAAAACAAATGACTTAATTTTAAGCACTGGAATAGCATAGGCAAGCTGCAAATGTCACATCGTTATTTGATTCATTCATCATAACCTGTGCTATGAGTGTAGTCATGTCGAGGGGCTTTTTAATATGTTTTGGGCTATCTTTAGAAGCAAAATAGTTAACATTTATTTCCAACAAACGAAGTGCAACAATGTTGAATCCACAGGCTGACATAAGTGCATGTATTTTTAGTACAAATGTAGAAATAGGACTATATCACAGATATTTTTTTCAGCCCCCTTAATTAACTGAGCAAAAAACATCAGGCTATCAGAATGCCAAGCTGCTAGAAAATCTGTGCGCGTGCATGCGCATTTGTGTGTATGCATGTGGGCAAAAAAGTCTACTAAAAATATGGTGCATCTCAATAAAACTGTATTGTGAATTTCTGGTGTTTCACTTTTGTTCCATGAACTGGTGCTTCCATCGGTACTTGAAAATAATTGGCCCTGACTGTGTTGGAATTTAGCAGCACATTTGACTCAGTACGGGTGCTGGACCCGCGCTGGAGGGCCTGGCCTGACCTCCCGGTTGCAACCAGAAGCATCTGAGAATCTTTCTGAGGCCTGGAGAGGCCTGAGAAGGCTCAGGGAGGCCACACACGGCCTCTACTGGCCTCAGAACACCTCTGGATGTGACCAGAAAGCACTTCTGATGCCTTCTGGTCCTCTGATGGCCCCCACCTGTGGATTCCACTATTCACAGGAATCAGGGGGAACGGATCTGTTGTGGATAACGAGGGCCAGCCTGTACATGATTTTCCAATCTGGCAACAGATAAAGGTGGCAACACCTTTATAAGGTGTGTGTGTGCGTGGTCAGAGCCAGGCAGGTTCATCCATGAGGCCAACTGAGATTGTCACCTCAAGCACTGGACTGGCAGAGGTGCCACCACTCGCCTGCCTCCACCCACCTGCCCATTTCCACTAACGCTCTTCCTCCTGCTTCCCAGATTCAGAGTTTTACTTCAACAACAACAGCACTACATTAGGGCAAGTGGCAAGGGACAGGGTTGGGGCACAAATATATTGTGTCAGCTAGCCATGAAACACATGGAGGGTGCAGTCCTAAACAGCACTGGACTGGCAAGGCCGATGGGCCAGCACCATATCCGAAGCTGTTTAGGAGAGGCTGGAGCCTGCCTGCGGCAAGGGAGTAGGGGGGGCGCCAGCCTCCCTTATGTGTTCCTTGCCCGCTCTTTAGCGGGCGCAGATCCGAGGAGACCGCACAGCCTGAATCGGGGCCACACGGCCTCCCTGACGGGCTTAGGACGTGACCATATGGCCACCTCCCAAGCTCACCCATGTCACACCTGAGTCCTGCCCCGCCTCCCTCTCTCCTTCCAATCCCCATGCCGCCTCGGCACAGAGCCTCGCTCGCACCAACCGGCTTCGATCGGCACAAAAGAGGCTCAACGTGGGCGCAGCAGGGCCGGTGCTGCCTGCAGCGATGTTCCTGTTGCCTTAGCGCCAATGTGGGGGTGCTGATAGGCGCTCCTGTGTTGGCGCTAAAGGTGCAGCATCAGCGCAACCCTGTTGCGCTGATGCTGCATAGGGTTTAGGATTGCGCTGTGAATCTGATTAAAGTCAGAGACCGAAACTCCCCATATGCTTTTTTCTATCTAGCAATAGCAAAGAAAAGTAAGACTTTCACTTCTCACAAACAAGCTTTTGCTTGCTCTCAGCAAACAGGGGAAAATGAACATTTTCCTACAACCAGCCAACAACAGGAGGCAAGGAGGAAATGAGCTCATGTTAAAGGGAAAAAAAACCACACTTATCTCTCTCCACTGCAAATTGTGAAATTCACAGTGTCCAAAAAGTTGATATCTTACAGGGAGAAAAATATATATATATGTCTTCCCCTCATTTGGTTTCCCACTGTTTCTCTGACCTTTCCCTGCTGGAGTGGTAGCAGGAGACAAAAAGAAGTTGTTTTATTCCTTGTGAGACACTTAGCTGCTAAACCCTGTGAATGTGCAAAAAGTAGCACTTGTTCAATAGTCCTTCAACATTCCATTACGAGTACATGCCGATAGAAAAAAACAGAAGAGGAAGAACAACTGACAGCCCAATCCTATGCTAGCTGACTGCCCGGGAGCGCACCGGTAGCTAGGCGCTACTGCTGTATCAGGTGGCAGCCAGGGGAACCTCTGCGAGGAAAAGGGATGATCGTTCTCTTTCCTTGCAGTAAGGTCGTGGGGCGGGCAACGGGTCTGCTTGCTTCTGCACTGGCTATTTAGCCATGCAGCCTTACTTGGAGGTCGGGAAACGGTGGTGGGAGTCACAGCCAGTCCTGCCCCCACTCCACCCCTCCCTCCCTCCCGGAATGCCCTCCTGGCCCAGCCCAAAAGGCCGCATCGCTGGTGAGCAGCAAACTCAGCACTTGTCAATGACCAGTGCTCCCTCTGTGGTGTGTGTTGCCATGGTGCTGTGTTGCCATGGTGCTGCCCCAGCGCCTGTAGTACCGCCAGCTTTGGAGGTGCTTTACAGCACCATGTTTGACATTCCCCAGGTGGTACAAGCAAGCTCTGTATCAGTCAAATGATAGAAGTGCACATCAGATGAATACCATCAACTGCATTTCTGGATTGACTGCATGAAATTAAAGGCATGACTTGCGCTGTTGGAACACTCATTTCAGTGGCATAAGGCTCTTTACAGCTGTCACAAGAGGCAACCAGCCATTCAGTGCCACTTGGCCACCGCCACAAGCAGTAAGCAGCCAGATCCGCACGCCACAGCACCAGAGACACCTGCTGGCACTGATAAGTTCGGGCATGGGATTGGAAGAAGGTGGGGAGGGGTGGAAGAGGGCAGGGCAGGGTAGGAACAGGGCAGAGAATGGATCAGACCCAGGAAGAGAGCAGAATCAGCAATCCCCAAACCTTTGTACCGTACATGCAGACTTGTGCAGTTGTAGAGATGGCAATAATCCAAGTAGACCTAGAGACCAGTGTGTGCTTGCCCCGAGAAGGCCACCAGAGATTGAAACTCTGCCATGGGATTCAGTGGGCACCACCTTGGCATGGCTGCATCACCTCGTGGGGAGTTGTATAGGATTCAGCTGCCCATTCATATGTGCATATTCATTGCTGAGCAGCATCAAGATGATTTGTATGTAAACATATTTATACGTTATCTAGATCTATATTGTCTGGCATCTCCAATTCAGGAAATGAATTGAAACTAGGTTGCCTCCCTTTGCCCAAGGTCACCCCAGAATGCATCAGAATGTCCTAGAACTGGATTTAGAATCCAATTTAGAATTGTCTTAGTATTCATTTAATGTCACATTTTTATGCAATGTAATAGCTGTCCCAGAGCATTTACTATAAATGAATCTCACTGTATGTTTTCTTTTATTTCGAAAGATAAAATTTTATTTTATGGCTTTGCGTGGTTTTTATTTTAAATTCCACATATCATACTCTTGATATGGTATCAAGTATCCCTATTATACTCTATGATATGTAGAGTATGGGGGAATCATACTCTTTTCAGTGCTTAAAGGTAAAGGTTTCCCCACAACCGAATGGTCTAGTCGTGACCAACTGTAGGGGGCGGTGCTCAACTCCATTTCAAAGCCTGTAGAGCCGGCGTTTTGTCCGAGGACAAGCTTCCATGGTAATGTGGCCGGCATGACTATACGATGTAGCGCATGGAATGCCGTTACCTTCCCAACAATGTGGTCCCTATTTATCTACTTGCATTTAGGTGCTTTCGAACTGTTAGGTTGGCAGGAGCTGGGACAAGCAACAGGAGCTCATTTCGTCGTGCAGTCTCGAACTCCCAACCTTCTGGTCGGAAAACCCAGCAGCAGCAGTTTAACCCACTGCGCCACCATGTCGCAGTGCTTAGGGCCTCTAAAAGTCTTAATCCAGCCCTGCCATCATCCAGGGCCCCCGTCAACCTTCTCCACAGCCCTTGGGAAGGCATGAAGACTACAGCACAATGGCTTTGATCCATGTCATGAGCAAGACATAATTTCACCTTGGGGAGGCCATCTCTTGTGGCAAGCTTATGGCATATGTAACATGCTCTCCAGAACACATACATCTGCCAACTTTAAATCAAAACCAAGATCAGGAGGAAAACTCTCAATCCTTCTCCAACTTCAGTAGATCTCCACTTTACCTGAGAGACACTTCCAACTCAGTCCTAAACACGATCCTTTCAAAGTAGGCCCCAAATATTTCAACATGGTTTATTTCCAGATAAATGTGCTTAGGAGCAAGGCCTTTTCACTACAATAAAGTTAAAAAAAATTGAACTAAAAAGGGTACAAATCATTCATGTCAGGGGAAAGAAAGAAACAACACTCCAGGTTCAATTTGTTAGGATCACTGAAACTTCAAAGACTGCAATCCTTTAAACATTTTCCGAGGAGTAAACCCCATTGAATACAATGGGACTTACTTCTGTAGACATGTGTAGGATTGTGCCCAAGGTTAATCAGGAGGAGGCTGTAGTTGTGTTTTGCCAGTGGAACCCTTGGTATCCCTAGGTTGGACTGACAAACCTTTTAAATATATCTTGGGCTTTGCATGTACATTTTCTCCACTGCAAGGTTATGTTCTGAAGTTTAGGACATACATGTTGTTGCAGATCAGTATTGAAAGACAGCAGTAGATTGGAGCATACTTATTGCATGCAGATCAATCACAGCAAAACAAAGCACATCAACAGGCTGATGTGCAATGAAGGCAGCTGTGCAGAATAATACGAATATGAGGCACAGCAATCTTTCAGATCTTCATTTGACTCTTTGCAGGGCCGTCTGTGCTTGAATGAGAAACATAATGTACAGTTTAGCCAGTCATGAATAATACTATCAGTGCAGTAGTTTTTTTTGGATCTGTGTTGCAAAACGCCACGTCTCCACTTTGGGAGACAAGTGCCCCAAATTCAATGCAATGCCAAATGTGGAAAAGCAGAAATATCAACAGAAATAAAGGGACCAATTTTACATTTGCATAATCTAAAACAGTGTTTCTCAAACTGTGGGTCGTGACCTCATGTCAGCTGGGTCCTGGAAAGCTGGGAGCAGCCATTTTGGAAGCAGACCTCACTATTGTGATATTCTTTTTGTGAGAATTAGCAGTTTGAATTTTCAAGAGAGGGTTTTTTTTAAAAAAAAGTTTTTTAGTTCAGTAAAAAACATAAAGGTTTCCCCATGACTGAATGGTCTAGTCATGACCGACGGTAGGGGGCGGTGCTCATCTCTGTTTCAAAGCCAGTAGAGCCGGCATTTGTCCAAGGACAAGCTTCCGTGGTCATGTGGCTGGCATGACTATATGCAGTAGTGCACGGAATGCCATTACCTTCCCACTGAAGTGGTCCCTATTTATTTACTTGCATTTTTAGGTGCTTTTGAACTGCTAGGTTGGCAGGAGCTGGGACAAGCAATGGGAGCTCACTCCGTCGCGCAGTCTTGAACTCCCAACCTTCCGGTTGGAAAGCCCAACAGCAGCGGTTTTACCCGCTGCGCCACCACGTCCCCATATTAGTTCAGTACCTTTACATAATAGTTTGTCCTAATCTTGCTTTCTGTCAGGGATGTTTCATGGTTGTGCAATTGTTCAGTCCAAGAATGCCAGTTTATATTCCAGGAGTGTCATTTTATTTTGTCACAATGGTGGCACTCCCAGCTACACTTCCAGAGGGCCCAGACACAAGTGCCATTCTAAAAAGTGGGTCCTGATCTAAAATGTTTGAGACCTAAAAGATATTAGTCAACCAGGGCTATAAAAAGGAATAGGGTCTAAGCAGTGATGTCATTCAGGGGGAACGGACCAGAACGGGTGTTCCGGATTCTAACGGGCTCCGTGGCTGGTTCCGGGTTCCCGACAAGTGCCAATCAAAAGTGAGTTCCTGTTCCTAAATCATTTGAATGACACCACTGGGTCTAAGTGAACTCCATGGTGGGATGACCTCAGACTGTGGGTTCCTTGCGCTGCATCCCGGGTCCAGCAGCACCCAGGTAAGGCTGGCCGAGCTCAGACGGCATGGGAGATTGGGGACTGTAGGGGGAAGGCAAAGCAAAGTGGGAGGAAGTGGAAAAAGGGTGGGCCTGTGCATGGACCAGTTGGGGAGGAGGAGATTTAACTTTATTCTTATTATTTGCCTGTAAACCACTTTATGAACTTTGTGTTGAAAACGGTATATAAATTATGTTGATTGATTGATTGATTGACTGATTCCAGGATCTGACACTTGGGCAGGATCTTAACCTCCAGCCCAGTGGTGTCATTCAAATGATTTAGGAACAGGAACTCACTTTTGATTGGCACTTGTCGGGAACCTGGAACCAGCCACGGAGCCCGTTAGGATCCGGAACGCCCGTTCTGGTCCGTTCCCCCTGAATGACATCACTGCTCCAGCCCCACCCCACCCCAATCTGGGCTGCTTGGATTAGTCCTGCCCATTTTGGCTGCACAGATCTAAGTAAACCCCTTCAGGACGCTGCTGTGTTACAAGGGGCAAGAGGCACTGATTCCCCTTGCCTGGGTTGCACTGCAGCCTGCCCCAACCCCAACCCCCCCACAGAGTTCTATTTCTTTTTGTAGTATATAAATGTTTACTGAGGTATTTTAACTCAAGGCTACTGAAATTCACAATGTGTTTCCATACTTCTGTATTTCCAAACAAACCATCAAGGTTAAGCAAACAAAATATGAACATAGAACTGAAGCAATTCCCCCCCCCCAAAAAAAGAGCTATAGCTTTTTTTTAAAATTTTTAATTTTACTTATTGATTTTGCTGACAGAAAAAATCAATACCGTAGAAGTGTACAGACTCTGAAATTTCATAATATATTCTTAATACAATAAAGAGGTCAAAACTTCTACCGTATCATAGATTCCACCACCTGAGAATGAAGAGTGGACAAACCACCAGTTTAAAAAAAATGAAAAAAGGACAAAGAGTGTGTGACTTAATACAAAGGAAGAAATGCATAGAGGAATCCAACAGGAAGGGTCGGAGCCAGTCCAAATTAAGTGTCTTTAAGTCCCAGTTATTTCAGTAGGACAGTTAGGGTGAATATGCAAGGAAGATGGGATGGTGCAGGATCTCTAGTCAGATCCCCCATGGCTTTTTAAAATGACAGTTCTAGTTGCACCAAGGTGGGGGGCAGATTTACATAAAGGCCTTGGCACTGGGGGAAGATTTTCCCCATATGGCAGGGGTTCTCAAAGCGTGCACCTTAGGGCAGGGCTCTCCAAACTATGACCTGCAGGCTGTATCTGGTGCCTGGAGAAAGCCCTCCATCATGTGTCTGGCGTTTATCATTCCACCATGTCACAGCTCCTCCTTTTGCCCAATGTCCCATCAGGCATTGCGCCCAGAGTTCCAGGCATATGCAACTGCCCAAAGCGTTGTGCAGTGAAGATCAGGTACCAGGAGAGGCCGAGGCGTGGTGGAATGGAAAGCGCCAGTCACACTGTGGAGGATTTTAGAGGTGCACAGCGATCTTCACTTTGCACTGTCTTAGCGCCTCACAGCACATTCACAGGGATGCCTCCAGTCCCTAGCAGCCCTCCTACCTGTTCCTCCCCCCAGGTACCACCATCTTGGATCTCATGAAATCTCACAAGGTCCAAGATGGCAGCACCTCAATCTCACAAGATGTGGGTGCCGCCATCTTGGACCTCACCAAATCTCGTAAGATTTGGGCACCTCTGGAAAGAAGAGGCTGCAGGGGTGTCAAGACCCAGATAACATCGGGAACCACTGCTGTATGGGACAAAGAATAGCTGGGGACAATAAAAGGAGGGAAATGATACCATTTTGAAACAGCGTTTAAAAATACCTTCTCCTCTTTCCCAATTGCAATTTGAATCTAGGCAACTGTGTCTTTTGCCTTCTCAATGTTTCAGATTGTGAAGGCAAAACACACAGAGTTAAATCTATTTGCCCACTACTGTGATCCTGATCTATTTTCTTCCCTCTACAGCTGCCCTTATTTAAAAAAAAAAAAAAAGTGGGAAGGAGGGGTGTTTTAATCAAAGATCATATATCTCTTCAAGTTTCGTACTTTATTACTTCCCATTGAAACTGACAGGACTTAAATGGAATTAACTTTGGCAAGATCCTGCCTTCACATGATCTTTAGCACTGGAGCTGGACTATCAGAAAAGGCATATTGTGAATGCAAGCACTTGTATAGGTATACAATTTATTAACGAATGCAACATAATATCTTTATATAAATATGTCAGATATAAACCACCAATTTGAATAAGCTAAATTTATGGTTTACAGATAAGCAAAGAGTAAAAATAAAATAACCTGAAACATTCATTAATACTTAAATACCTCTGCTTCTTTCATCAATGGAAATGACTGATACGAATCAGACAATTATTTGGAAACAAAACAGACTCTCTCCATATCTCATAAATCAATGTTTCCATCTTCTGTGTGCATTCAAATGCATTCTTTAATCTCTTGGCTATTAAAAAAATAAAGACTTTGAATTGTTGTGACATATTCAGCTTAACAATGACTAGAAATGCAAAGAAGTTGACCATATCATGCAGATTCTCCTTTAAATACACTGAAACTCCCTCCTCTAGTTAAAATGTAGCCCCTCCTCCCCTTTGTAATATAGGTTCAATTGAAAAAAATTTTAGTCAAAAATGTAAATTTCATAGTGTCACAAATAAGTCAATTTAAAATCATATTTCAGGAGATCAATGTTTGATTTCTTTTCAGTTTCCTGGCAGGGTCAACGAGCATGTTTTTTTCTTTCTTTCCTACATTGAATATCTTATTCCACAAACCCAGAGGGTCCAATACCTGTTTTCTCCACCAATATTTCTAAGGGCACAATCCAGACGGCCACCTGGGGCCAACACTAGCCGCTTGTGTCGGCCCAACGGCTCCAGCGCTGAGGTATGGATACCATTTTCTTTGTTGATCTAGCACATGCTTAACGGATTTTTTTTTAACCTACATAGCACAGCTATTTCTTTTTACGTCCAGCATTTCAAAACATCCCCCAATTCCCTCCCTGTCCCTGATTAAATGTATCAGCATTTCATTCTTCTCAGAGGCAGATTGAGTGGGGGGGGGGAATGCATGTCATGCTCCCCCATTCACTCTCCTACATATGATGACACGTGATTCTGTCCACAGTCGACCACTCCGTCTTACAAAACCTTTCTCACATCCCTTCGGATCTCTTGAATCAGTTCATTGCTCTTCCCAAATACATACGTCGACATTCCAAGAGGTAATTTGAATTTATCATTTGCACATTTTTTTCCAAAAAAAAAAAAAAAAAGAATGATTCCAAAGTCTGTTTGAAAAAAATAAATGAGTGTTTGCTTTAAAAGTCTTTTGAAGCCTGCAGTGACCCCCACCTCTTGGGAATCGATTTCTGAGTATGACATTGTTCCACAGAGGTCACAAGTTTTTAGGATCCAACATATGCTAGGAGTTGGAGCTTCATTCATAAATACTTCACTTACGAGCACATACATTCATTTTACACGATTCCTCAATGTGACCAGGGGGCTGCGTAGTCTGCATTGTATCCACCTATAAAAAATACAAAAATATATGTCTGCTTACCGGGATGTGAGCAGGGTTTAACTAACCTATTCCTATTACAAGGATTTCATTTCTTAGGAAAGACTTCTGTTTCAATACCCTTTAAGTCCAATTACCTTCCATAAGATTAGAATGTACATAGTCATAGCATTGCAGGGAATTCAGCTTCAGAACGCAACAGAAAACACGAAATAGAGTTCAAGGATTGCTTATTTTAATTAGAAATGTACAAAATTTTGCTTTCTTTTGGGGTGGGGTGGGGTGGTTGAACCGTTAGGTGGATTTTCACTTGACTTTGTTTTAGTTCATCCTTAAAAGTGTAGGTTTTCTCTCCTGAAAGGACAAAATTGACGTTGCAAAAGAATATTAGATTATCAGTTGTTTAAGCAAGTGAAATCTAACTTGAGATTAAGGAGGCCACATGAGCGCATCAGTATCATGAAAGAAAGAAGTATCAATGCTTGTTATGCTGGAATCAGACCAGAGATGTCACCTACTCCCCAGTAGACGGTTCGCTGGGCGGGAGTAGGAGTGATTGACAGCACGTCGTTTCACTTCCGGTATCTTCGCGCGCCCCG
>JAJKFI010000056.1:726930-737112 GCA_029204185.1 Lerista edwardsae
AGAGAGAGAGAGAGAGAGAGAGAGAGAGAGAGAGAGAGAGAGAGAGAGGAAATTATATTGAATATTAGAAATGCTCAGTGGCATCATCCAGGCGGAATGGCCCGGTACGCCGTTCCACTAGTTCTGCGGACGGGCCCGGGCCGCGCCGCCTCTCCGGAGGATGGGCAAGCTGCTCTTGGGCCCCCCTGCCCTCCCTCGTGTCCCGAATTGCTCTGAAATGGAGCGATTTGGGCGCTGTGAGGTTCAGGGAGGCGTGGCAGCCTTCCGCCATAGGGGCGGAAGGCTGTCAATCATCCGGGCGTTCCGGTTCCTGGCCCGCCCGGATGACATCACTGGAAATGCTCAAATTTTAATACATCAGTTCAAAGTCATTCAACATTTAGATGACACTTCTACCTCTAGCTTGATGCTTTTCAGTGGAGCCTGTTCATGTGTTCAGCAGGAAGCCCTCAAGTACTGAGCAATCAGGGGCTATACCAGACATGTCATGTAGCGGGTATGCGGGGGTACACGCGTACCTGTTCCTAGGATTAGGGCTGGCCCCGCCCATTTGCCCGCCCACTCATCGACTCCATCGGTGCTCCGCTCCGCCCCCTGCAATGTTTGAATTGCCTGCACGTTTGAGTTGCCTGCACGTTCTCAGAGCCAGGCAGGCAGTGGAGCGAGGGAGACCGACGGCGGCAGCAGCGTGAGGCTGCCTGGGGCTCCCTCCCGAGGAGGTGTGGCGGTTCCTGGGGGGGAATTTGTAGCCCGCGCAGCGGCCCTGGAGAAGGCCCAGGACTCCTGGGCCTTTTCCCGGGCCGCCACGCGGCCTACTGAGGAGGCGCGGCGATTCCTGTGGGCGGTTCCTGGGTTCCGGCTATGACCTCACTTCCAGTGGGCGGGCCCCAACCCAAATGCCAATCAAAAGTGAGTACCTGTTGCTAAATCATTTAGATGCCATTACTGGGCTATACATGTGCTGTGAACCAGCCACAAGGGTTTTGAAGCAGTGCTGAAATTAATATAACCATCAACAGTGAGATATGGCAGAATATTAGTTAGGTTAGGTTGCATCTCACAATGCAAAGGTTTAGGGTCATTGTGCAGAAGGACACATGCCTCTGTGAGTAGTCCATGGCTGAACAATGGATGTCTATATAATTGACTTTGCATTTCACTCAGGTTAATGCATCAGCCAAATACAGGTCAAAATTATGCCTGCAGAATTACACTAATTACTTTTCCTAATAATTGCACCATGCAGAGATGAGCCAGCAAAAATGAGAAGCAAAGAAGACCATCAATATTTGCAAAGATGTTGGATCTCTAACACCCAGGCACACAACGCTAGAGCAAGCTGAAAGAAGTGAAAATCATCTGTAACTGACCAGGTAACTAACTGAAGAAAAGGCAAAATTGACCAGTGCGGTATCATTGCAGTTCTATTGAACAAAATGGGAATGAATACACTGAAGCCGGGACACAGGCCATCATTTTGCTTGCAAAATTAGACTGTCTTGTGTAGAGAGAAGACCACCATCTATCACATGCAACACCAAGCCTGAAGGCTGGAAACACTTCCACCGTCGGATCACAAGCCTTGCACCTGACATGAAAACAGAGCTTGCTTTTTTTAAAAAAAAATAAAGCCAAGCAGATTGGCCAGCCATGCAAATGCTGTGCTCCTGAGATATAAGCATCTGGGTTCCAAAACACAAAGCGGGATATACTGCCTTCCCTTCTGCCCTCTCTAAACTGTGCCTCTGGCACAAAATAGAGTTGTACATCAAAAACCTTCTGATGTTCTGACTTTGAGCACACTCTCCCTCCCATAGTTCTTTCACAGGTGCAGCAAAGCTCTTGTTTCTCTTTGAAAGCTGCTTCGGTGTGTACATCTCAGAACGCCTAAAAGACGACGAGCCTGTGTTGTGGGTGGGACATTTTTCTGAACGGTGGTTTTGGCACAGAAGTCTAACTCCGTGTGAATCCATGCATTTGTTTATGATTCTGGAAGGCATCTGGTCTTGAATGCCCCCTCCTTGTGTGGTAGTAGTGCTACAATCTCATTCATGTTCTCTAGACCCTTCGAATTACTTAATGCAAATAATATGCTGAACCCTTTAAGGGCATTTTCTCAACACTGTGAAACAGGACTGCTGCTTGTCTTTTGATGTGCTTTTCCACTGCTCTGGATTCTGCCAGGAACCGCTCGACATTTAATCTGCCAGCTTTCCATGTAAAGACAATAGTGGCTGGAGGTCAGGAATTGTCCACGATGACAATTTCCATGTGTTGTCCCACCTTTTCTTGGTATGCTTAAGGGTCACATCTTTGACAGCACATAACATGTCAGGCAGCTATATGCAGTGGCAGAAATACCTTGCAGCTGAAATGGCATGTTGCTTGGGAAGCTGTGCATTTGGCAGTAATGTTCCCCCTTCGCTTAATCTTAAAAAAAAACCCAACTCTAGCCTCAAATCTTCTATAATCCTACATCTGGTGTGGCCATGTGGTGGAAGCCATGCAGAAGCACCCAGTGGCTTAAACATGTGCCTCTTCTCTGACAGACTGCCATCAGTCAGCACAGTTATGTGATTCTACAGGGTCAGTTTGCAAACTCTAAAATCCTTATTGAAGAGCAACACCATTGATGTAGCTGAATGCAGTTATTCCAGTGCAAAACCATTTCCCAGTGGTGATGCACACAGTGGTATAGCTAAGGGGGGAATTGCACCTGGCAACAAGCTTTGGGGGGCATGTGAAGTCCATGGGGGTGGGACCTGACTCACGTGACATTGAGGGGCGGTGGAGATTGTGGATGCGCAAGCGCTTGGCTCGATCGCTGCGCAGTGAAAGACGGGACGCTGACTGGAGCTGCTTCAGGCTGTTTATTCTTGCCCAGCTTTTTACATTGCCCGGCGTTACCTGGGCTCCATGTTGGCCGCCAGGGAGGTGCCCGGCCTCGCCACGGCTTCTCCCTGCTCCCAGGCAAGGCCAGGCGGGCAGCGGGCAGTATCTTGGAGAGTCTAGAGCTTTCAGCAACAACAGCTCAGTGGCATTCCTGCAGGCTCCTGCAACACTTCGCGTCTCCTCCCTCCCCATAGGAAAGCCACTGTGACAGCTCACCCACCCCTGTGATTGACGAGGCCCCGGTGTAGCCCCTTGAATGCCTTGTGATGTAACATCATCACATCACACCATACGTCCAGTTCTGCCTCCCCAGCCTTGGACCTCAAAGCACACCGCTGCTTTTTGACAGATCTCAAAGCACAGGGAAGCCTATTTGGCAAAATGCGCTGGGCAGAGTGCTCAGAGCTTTCAAGGTCACCTGAGCAAGCACCATGAATTGGGCCCCAATTGAAGGAAAGGGCTGGGGCAAAGCATCTGCTTGACATACAGGAGGACCCGGATTCAAATCCTGGCATCTCCAGAAAGGGCAGAGAATAAAGTGCTGTCAGAAACCCTGGAGAACTGATGCCTGATAGAGTCTATAGTCTGATTCAATATAAAACACCCTTCTATGATGATGGCTGCCTGTGCAGGGGGTTGGCAGAGCTGGAGCCACCTGCAATCTCTGATGGGTGCCCTTTAACAAATGGCCGGCCACCCTCTCTCCAAGCTGCAGCTTCCAAATTGCTGGGCTGCTCTCATGGCACTTCCTTGTATCGCTTGGAAACAGAACTTTGCCACCATACCCCAGAGGAAAAATAAGGTGCTGGAGGCAAACACTGTGGCATTCGCTGCATACTAATGAGAAGCTGGAAGCTGACAGCTGCAATGTCCTCAGATGCCACTGCAACAGGCATCAGCCACAATGCTGCCTTTAAAAGTGTTTCTAGTGAGCCGCTTTTAGTCCTGGCAAATGCACCCCTGGCCACTCGCTCTGCTGCTCTTTGCAACTCTCCCAACGTGTGCCTAAAATGGCAGTGATTTATCAAAAGCCGTCGCTTTGCCCTGGGTGAAGCACAAACAAGAACCTTGATGTTCCAGGGCAAGATGCCAAATAGAAAATGACACCAGGGTATATATTTTTGAAATGCAATTGTGTTTCAACAGGCATTACCCATAAGGGACAGTGGGGCAGGGGAGAGAGTGCTGAGTCAATTTCCTTCGCTATTTGATCAAGGCACCTAAGTGGCTAACTTATAACCAGCTCGGAATTGAATCCGGAATTGTAATTTTTGTTGCTGCAGAAGGTCTTCAGTGTGCACCTTCAAGGTCACGGGAGATTACCAGAGAAGTGATTTTTCCAAGAAGCACATTATTCATGGAGCTAAATGGTTTATAAATGTATTTAAAAATAGGTCGGGTAGAAGCAGCCGTAGGAAGACAAGGGTGATGCGTTTATTGTTAGCAGGCTCTAGAAAACATCACTCATCACCTTGTGAGCACCAGATGTGGAAACAGATGTTTTTGAAAAAGGATAAAGCTGCGAAGGCACAATGCAATGAGAGGATGTCCTATGCAAGCTCTGCTGAAATGCAAGGGAGCTTGCGTAGGAGAACTTCTTAGTCTAGAAAGCCAGGACCCAATCCTTAGACCAGCCATTTTCAAACTCACAGCACACCAAGGAAGCACTTACATTGTCAAGGCACATTGTCAGTGGTTTGTTTGTTGGTTGTTGTTGTTGTTGTTGTTGACAACTGACAAGGCACACCATGCTGCTGGCAAAGGGCTCACATTCTCCAAGGATACTACTAAGAAACGACCCTCTCCCAAACTTCCACGGCACATCTGCAGACCATCTGTGGCATACCAATATGCTGTGGCACACTGGTTGAAAATGGCTGCTCTATATGGAACAGAAAGGGCTAAAATGTCAATGGGCTAAAATGAATAAATGCTTTCAGTGACCAGTACTCTGCTATTCCAGTTTCTTCATTTCACTTCCAGAATTTCAAGAGTGATTTCTGGGTCACGGAGGACTACTGTTCAATAAAGAAGAGACCAGTGGTTCTCAAACTCTTTAGCATGGGGACCCACGTTTTAGAATGACTGTCTGTCAGGACCCACCAGAAGTGAGGTTGTGGCCAGAAGTGACATTATCAAGCAGGAACATTTTCAACACCCACATATGATCAAATCAAATTAAGTTTCAAAATGTATTCAAAATAAAGAATAACCCTCCTAACCAGTAGTGTCAGCTTACCGGTACGCTGGGCGGGTCTTCTGGGTGATCGGCAGCGCGCTCGCAGCGGGCTTTCGCCATTACACAACGGAACGCAGCGAGCGCGCTGCCGATCACCCAGAAGACCCGCCCAGCGTACCGGTAAGCTGACACTACTGCTCCTAACCCTGCCAAGCAGTTGCTGATCTGTTAAAAGAATTCCCCAAACATCCGAAAGACTGCAATTCTATCCATACTTAGCTGGGAGTAAGCCCCATTGACTATTATTGTTAAAAGCACATACATAGTAGCCTCTCAGAAGTGCAGATCTGTAACATTTCCCCAAATGCAGTCACATCCCATGGTAGCATCGAATCTAATAGAAATAAAATACATATTGAAATGAATGGGGGTCCACCTGAAATTGACTTGCGACCCACCTAATGGGCCCTGACCCACAATTTGAGACACTGAACCAGATAATACTGTTGTTTTGGTATCCTAGCATGACCAGTCAAAGTAATTGTGTTTTGTACAGTCAGAGTATAGTCAGACTTTTGAGTTCCTTACCATCTCTTATCATGAGCACATAGCAAGACTGATATAGACAAAAATGCTCAAGTGTTGCTATGTCAATTCAATGACTGGACAAACAAAGAGGGCTACTTAGTATTGTAGTTAAGCTATTTTCTATGATTAATGATGTTCAATGCTAGCAGTTTTTTCTTGGGAAAATAAGTATGCTGCTGGAGTTTCATTAGTGATTTTCAAGTCTTTAGTCAAAGAATAATGCAATGTATTTTAACAACAAAAAACCTTGTTTGTTATTCCTTTGCCTTATAAGCATAGCATGATGTACAGGTTTAATTAAACACTGCTGAAATATGTGAATTTTATGTGCTGGCAAATAATTGGCTTTTTGCTCTCGACAAACATTTTGTTTTGGAAATGGCCGTTATGAGCTTTCATATGAGATTATTATTAAAAAGAATAATAAAAAAGAGAGAAATCTTAATTATTTTTTAACTTCAGATACTTAGAATTACTTTTTGATTACTTCTAAAATGATCATACAAACACCATGTTTCTTAATAGTTATTGTTCAATCTGAAATTATGGCTTTAAGCCAAGCTGTACATGGGGCTTGAACAATGTATCTATTGGCATCTGTTTATTTAAAATATTGATTAGGAAATACAGGTATGAGATAAAATATATGGGTGTAGTTGAAGAATCTAGGCTTCTCTTTTGTGTTTGTGGTGTCTGTGATCTTCTTTGTTGTTGCAACCTGTCTCCTAATGAAGTCAATGGCAGAGGTTCTAGAACATTGGACAGAACCATGCTGCAGGAAAAAAGGTTCCGGTTCTAGATTTTTAAAAAATGTACTTCTAAGTCATTGTGTTCAGAACTACAGCATTAAAAGGATGATCACATCTCAGATGCAGAACTACTCTCAATTAAAAGTGTTAAAGCTGATTCAGAGCCCAGTCGTAAGGGCTACAGTGCCAACAGTATGTTGGTACTGGCTGTCATAAAAGTGCTATAAGGGAGACTGATGCAGGGGTACTGGTGGCAATGTTGCAGCCCGCTGGCCTTGCAGGTTATCGTGGCAGGGGGGAAAGGAGGTTATCAGGGTGAGGATAGAGGAGGGTTGAATTGGGTGGAGGGAGGGGGGCCGAGGGGAAAACAAGACCCAGGAGGGGTGTGGAGACAATGGCAGACTCTACAATTGTAAGCTATGCTCCCTTCCGAGCCATGAGACCTGACACTGGTCTCCTTAGTTCTGAAGCTGCTCAAACGTGGGTGCAGATCCAAGTAGACCTATTGGGGCTGCCATAGGTTGACATGGGGCAAGGGAGCATTTGTTCCCTTACCTGAGAAGAGCTGCAGCTGCTTCCCTGGCCCCATAGGATAGGCACCACTGTAGCTGTGGGCACTAGGGAAGCATAGGATTGGGCTAGCCAACACTGTGTCCTCCAAATGTGCCCAACTGAAAAATTGCTCCGTGGGGCAGCCCACTTATTCAGAAGACCTGTGTGAGGACTTCTGGCCTCCCCACTGGCCTGTGGCTGATTAAAGTGCTACTGAATTCCACGTAGGGTCACACTTCCTGGACAGCACTGCCCTGCCGTGGAAATAGCTCAGTCTTGTCTATATGTACGGCCAGTGTCTCCCCAGCATTTCAGATGAGGGTCTTTCTTAGCCCGATGTCGAGGTGCCAAGATTGAATGTGGGACATTCTGCATGCATTGCAGATACTCCTGAGCTATGAAAATTCCATCCTTGAAAACAGCTTACCAATGTTATTGATTACAGATGGCGCACGGACGCATGCAAGTCAGGTGGGCTTTCTTCTCCCCCCATGGGTTCATATTTCAGACATAACATTTGAAGAGAAATGATCCTGCATCATGATCTCCCCCCCCCCAATACTTTTCCCCAAACCGCAGTAACCTTTGTGCAAGAGCTGATTCAGTCCTGCACTACTGGTACATACTGGGATGGAATCATGCAGATATCTCTGTTGCTACACTACAGCTCTAGTACTTGGTGGGGGAGAATCTACCTGTGAGCAGACCCAAAGGGCCCAGATGCAAGTGCAATTGGCAACAGGTACCTCATCGTTGGGTATTTCATCCATATTCAGGAGGCCTTTGCATATGAGCCTCTGTTCTTGGTCCTAGCAACTCACTCTGTCTTCAAAGATAGAGATACCATTGAGTCAAGGAGACCTGAGATAAATCCATTCTGCAAACCTGCACCAGTTGCAAACAGAACCATAACTTGGGTGGAGCCTGAGAGGCACATTCTCCTGGTGCTATGCCAGGGGGCACATAGATGCCCCCAGGCTCCACCTAGTCACCTCTGGGTTCTTCCCGAGAACATGGCCCTGCTGGCTTTGCGTGGATTGTTCTTGGCGGCTTCCAGCCTCCACAAAAGACAGAAGGGGGTGCACAAAGCCAGCAGTGCCCTGCCCTCCAGGAAGAATCTGGAAGCAATGTTCTCCCCGGAGGTGGGACTCTGCTAGCTTTGCACCCCCATTTTGTCTTCTGGGAAGGCTCCCCGGCTTCCCAGATGTGTGGGAGAACCTGGAAGTGACATCAAGATGTCACGTGGCATTGTAACGTCACCACCCCCAGTGCTGGGGCAAAACATTATGCCTCTGGTTGCACACCAGTTTAGCTGTAATTACTTCTCCCAAAGAATCCTGGGAACTGTAGTTTGGTAAGGATGCTGATATGCCTCTATTGGAGATCCCTCACCATCCTAGAGACCATTTCCCTGGGATAGAGCAAACACAAGTTCAAACAGTTTAAGCTTGTAATACAGAGGCACTCCTAATCAAACCTTAATAAATTCTGCTCAGGTACTAGGAACATAACTGTATTTCATGGGAGCTTGTTGTGATCCAAGGTTGTGTTGAACTAGCAATTATGAAAAAGGAAATTATATTCTGTCTTACAATTATTAAGTCAGCTTTATCACTGGGGTGCTAAGCAAAAAGGTGTAAAGCAGGCAGGGCTTTCATCGATGAGCACACACATGGTTTAAACAGAGGTACTTGATATACTCAATTTGTTTCCAGCCAAAAAGTGAAAAAAGAATCTTTGACACAACTGTCATCTTTAAAATACAGTGATATTTCATCCCCTCTGCACTATTTAGATTGCCTGGAACTGAAATGTTTCCAGCAACCACTGTGTCCAATTTTTCAAAACTGTCATTTCCTAGCAAATCTGCTTAAGCAAAAATACTTATGCTGTTAGAAAACAGAGAAAATACATATTATGGAACACATTCTTCTTCTTTTTTCATTTGCAGGTCGAAGTAGCATCCAGGCATGCAAGATATCAGGCACATATTACAATAAATTAAAAGCCAACTATGACAAATTGGAGGAAGTCCATAAATCCCCCACACCTACTATTACTTTGCAAAGATATAGTTAGGCTTAGTTCCAGGATATTTTTTGCCTGTTAGCATAATAATCATATAATCAAAATGCTATTTTCGGGAGAGGACCATTAAATTCAAGAAGACTGCTTCCATGGAGGAAGGTACAAGGAAAGTTAACATATGCTTCTAGCCCTCTTCGTTAGTTGAGCATGCCTGTTCGATGAATGAAAATGTGGGGAGAAGCAAAAACTTCGACCTCCCCAGGCACATTCACTGAATGCCTGAACAAAGACACCACGTCTACAGCTGCAAAGTTGAGGGTTGTGTTCATGTGGCTTGGACCTATCTTTTGCTTGCTTCAGATCTTTAATGAACATATGCAGAGTTTGCCACTCTCCCTCTACACACAGTGGCGTAGCTACCTATGGGGTGGGGGCGCAGTGCCCCAGGTGCATTCTTCGGGGGGGGGTCACCACTGAACCCCAAATTCCAAAAATCGTGACTTTACAGCATAATATGGTCATGCTGTATACCATGGGATGTGGAATTCCACCCGGAATTCAATGAAAAAAACTGGAGTGTAATATCTCTATTCTATCAAACGTTATGGCCCCAAAAGTAAAAACTGAAAATAAAACTTCTTTTGCAAACATCGTGCTTTTTAAAATCGTGGTTTTAAGGAATAATACCATCATGCTGTATACCGTTGGATGTGGAATTTCACCAGGAATTCAGTGAAACCCCCCAGAGTGTATTACCTTAATGTTAGCAAAAGTTATGGCCAAAAAACAAAAAAAATGGGTGTGTGTGTAAAAAAATTAAGTAGTCCTGGATGCAAAATGCCCTAGCCACACCACTGTCTACATGCTTATTCAATGCAGAGAAGTGAACAATGGAAAAGGGCTTCTGTCTTGGCCACAGCTATACTTGATTTAGCATGTCAGCTACCTGTGAGCTATGTAGCTAGATTCTATTGCATCTGTACAGAGAAGAATGTGAGATACAAAGCAATGCAGAGAGACAAAGCAACAGGAGGGCTGCAATCAGGCAAAGGTAAGTCCTTTGGGGGATTTGTGAGCCTTGGAGAAGTGAAACTGCGAACCTGTATGTAGGGTTACCAGATACAAATGGGGGCAGTGTGCCTATAACCATTGTCTAGAAGAGGACAGGTGCAGCTCAACAGGGAAGGCTTTAAA
>JAJKFI010000056.1:737122-756098 GCA_029204185.1 Lerista edwardsae
TTCCTCCACACAGGTTAATGGAGTAAAAGTGGGAGAAAGGAGGCTGCAACCATTAATATCTTTGAAAAAAAAAATCAGCCTCTAGCCACCCCACTCCTTTGCATATGAGGAGGCACAGGGGGTGGGGGGTTGAAACATTCAGGTCCACCTTAGGCTTCAGACACAGCTGAATCGGGCCCTGCATGAAAGTCTACTTTGATTCTCCAGGTAGATACACATGCAATGACAAGAGATGGCAGCTGTTTCCATTGCTTCCAAATGCCCCTCATCTTACAGCAAAGTCAGTGCTCGTTCTGGTGCACGATTCAAATCCCAATTCTCAGCTGTCCCATTGCCACTAACTCTGTCACACCTTTGCTCGGCAAATAATCAATACACAGACTATCACAGCGCTCTGATGGCCCACAAAGCCTTGCTACACATTTATTAGACAAAGATTTTTATATGACTTCAGAGAGGGAACATATCAAGAGAAAAATCAATCTTAAGTCATTTCCTAGGCAAAAAATAGCCGTAGAAAAATAGCAAGGTTCCTTTCATGCTGGGGATCAAATACAGGGGACCAATATAAATGTGCTTTAAAATTTCTCAGATTCATTGTGGGGCGGGGGAGTCTAAGTGAGACATCCCAGGTTCTGTGCCCAAGCTTGTCACTTCTGTATCCAAGCAGGCTCCCAGTTCTTCCCACCCACTTACCCACCCACTCATCCTTTGAATTAGCACGGGCTGGTCAAGATGGTTTGGGACCTTAACTGTGCTGCTCCTGAAAACCATTCATGATTATAAGATGTAATGTAATTATAAGATGTAATTGGAATAGTTTTGTGTGATCCTGGCTTGTTTGCTTTTCTGTTTTGGAGCCCAGTCCTATCGGGCTTCAGTGCAGGTGGTACGCTTGTATTGCCCGCACCAGCTGCCTAACGCTGGCAGTGGTGAGTGTTGCAGTGGGCCAGTGGTGCAGCTTTTCAGGGCTGTACTGGGAGGAAGGTGGGAAGGGGCAGAACTGGGCAGAGGGAGAGCGGCCCAAGGGAAAGACTGGGCCTGGGAGGGGGATGGAGATGGCAGCTGACCCTGCTGCAGGATCCTACAGCCCCTCTTGAGGCACAGAGCCCTACACAGGCCTCCTCAGCTCTGAGCCCACTCAATAGTCGGTGCCGGTGGAGATCCGATGAGTCCCATTACGGCTGCCAGTGCTTTATAGAGGGTAAAGGACCAAAAGTTACTTCACCTCGGGGAGGCCCTAGCACCTGACCTGGGCCCATAGGATACACCGGCAGCCATTTTGGGGCCGCTGTTCCTCTGGGCTCCAGGTCAGCATAGGATTGGGCTGCCCATGTTTTAATTGTTTTTATGCTTACTGTTTTTAGTATTGTTTTAATGTAAGCATTTTTTTTAATTCTGTAAACCACTTTGGGTGCCCTGGAATGTGGGAGAAAGGCGCAATATAAATTATTAAAATAGATACATAAATATAAACAAACCACTATCTTTTCTGAAATTATTTTCAGAAATAATGGGCATCGTCCCTGCTAGCTGGGCAAGAGGCACTTTTTCAAGTGGTGTCCTCTTATATTTAGCAGGGGGAGAGCAATTGTCCCTCTTCACCCCAGCACAGTGTCTTTCTCGTGGCTGTTGCTGGTGGTGTTCTCCATTCTTTTAGATTGTGAGCCCTTTTGGGACAGGGAGCCATTTAATTTTAGTGTTATTATTTGCCTATAAACCACTTTGTGAACTTTGTGTTGAAAAGCGGTATATAAATACTAGTGATTGACTGACTGACTGATTGATTTTCATGAAAAATCTTCAGTACTTCAGCCTGTACTCTAGCCAAAAGGCTTCTAGCCCTTGATCACTTTGTATCCCCTATTCTGTACTATTTCCAACTCAACGATCTCCTTTTTGCAATGGGGTGACCTGAACTGCACATAGCATCCCTAATATCAGTAGGTCACAAACTTTTTTGACTGGCAGCTCCTTTGACCTACTGGGCCATTGGCTGCAGCTCCCTATTAGGGCTACAATCCTTATACATTGTATATGGTGGCAGGTTTTTAAAAAGGATTCTGTGGCTCCCCTGGCTGGTTTCTGTGGTTCCTTGGGGAGCCATGGCTCACAGTTTGGGAACCACGGCCTAATGTGATTGTGTTATAAGATTAAACGCAGGCATTATAATGATTATAATCCCTTTTTGCTTTTTTCACTGCTGCAGCACACTAAAGTCGATATTTTCAATGTGATGTTCACCATGACCCCACAATCTATTTTTATTTCCTGGTTAATCAGACCTTATCATTATATCACAGGGTTTGGACTTTCTTCCCCAGGGCCACCTATGGAGTTCATAGCAGAAGTGACATTTGCACTACAGGTTCCTGGTTCACAACCCACCTCTTTGCTATTTGGCTATGCTTTGCATTCTCAGCATAAGGTAGATATGATGCTGAATTTCTGAATACTAGCACATTTTCTCCTCCCTATCATGCATGTCCTAGTTGCTGAGAGAATGACGTTACGACAGAAACCATAACCAGCCCCCAGAACGCATATCAAAACCGACCTGCTAAGAATATTCACTCAACCATGTATCCATTAATCAAATTAATAGAATGCTAATGCAAAAAAAAAAAAGCCATCTCTCTGGGATAATTTTGCATTTTTTGTAAGCAATTTCTTCAATAGGTTTTCTAATATTCCATTAAAAATCAATTCAAAAATGCTGAGTCTTCTTTTTTGCACTCATGAATTTTCTTTTTTCTTTTTAATCTCTGTTTGGTGTTATTGAACAAAAATACTCAAACAGCAACATATAACACCATATCATAGGTAATGCTATACAATTTGCTCCTGAACTGTCATAATTTTTTTTTACATCTTTCTTTAAATATATGCACGTTTGCCATATTCTCTGTTCTTTTATATTTACCCCAGCTCTGAATTTAATGGAATCCATTAATATTTACCATGCTCTGATGCCAGCAGTATTTGCAATGAAACCTTAGCTTTGTTTCTGTATAGAACCTCCTACACTGAAGGCCCAATCCTATCCACATTTCTAGTGCGGATGCAGCTGCAATGCAGCCCCAAGTGAACGTGAACAAACGTTCCCTTACCTTGAGGAGGCCTCCCTGACTCCCCCTCCACCACAGAATGCAGCAAACACCCCACTGAGACAGCTACACCAGGGCTGGAAAAGTGGATATGGTTGGGCCCTGGGTGGGTTTATATTAAAACGTTTACGAAGAAAACCAGCACAACAGGTAACATGTGTGGCAGTTTGGCTATTGGAAAACAAAAATAAAAAAAATTCAATCATTTCATCCTCTTTTAAAAGAAATGTATCCACTACATTTGTATTCCACAACATAGACCACGTTGGCTTATTAAGGCCAACCCTGGATGTCAGACTAGGGGTGATTAGTCTCATGGTGGCAGGGGTGGAATAGGGAAGGGAGGGGATGGAACTGGGGCGATCCAAGGTGGGGAGGGAGGTGGACCAGGGGATCAGAAGCACTTGTGTGCACCCATGTCCTGGCCCCTTCCCACTCCCTTTCCTCTGCCACTACATGCTTTGGACTTATGCCTGCAAAACAGCAGGCATAGATCCAAGGAGTCCCATGGCGGAGGTGGACATCAGTTCACTTACAGAGTTTTCCAAGTGCCCCCCCCTGCAGATACAGCATGTGATCCTTTAGCACGGCTGCATTGGCAGTGGGAATGTAGGCAGTAGCATAGCTAGAGGGGGTCACAGCACCACATTTTGTAAGGCACTTCAACCCTCTATTGAAGCAACACCTCGTCCTCCCCTTTGTCTGGGCAGCTACAGCAAAACAGATGACACGCCTCCGTTTTGCTACAGCGCCCAGGTACAGCTGCAAAGGAAAAGGAATTGGGGATGGGCTGCTTGCAAGGCATATTGATGTGCTGTGCAAAATGTAGTGCTATGACACTTCCTGTAGCTATGCTACTGGATTTACCTAGTTTGCTTCGTGATCACCAAGTTTACTCTAGATCACCTAGTTTGCTTCATGAAAGGTTCAAAATATGATTCAAAATGTAAGCCTAGTTTTTCATAATCCAAGGCCTACATTTCATCCATGTGCTTTCCTTATGTTCAGTCTTATTTTCCTTTTCAATAATGTTTCTCATCATAAATGTAAAAAATTATCCTTTCTTTTCAACTTGCATATGCCAAATGTTTAACTACTATAGCAAAATTCTTTTCAGAATCTCATTGCTCAATTAAGTCTGATAGCAGTCTCAATGCGTGCATAATACATGAGGGCTCCTGAGAATGCAGAAATCCACGTCGTTTACCCCCTGAACAAAATTCAGTACGTATGATTAGGGCTATTGTTCCTTCCCACAAGACGCTCCAACATTTCCTATGACGTATCTTCCCAAACCACCAGTGTCTCCTAGCAGACGTAGTTTGTCTCAGATCTTCGACTCATGAGACTTTGGATTCTTTTTTTTTCCAATTAGAAGAATACAGTGTTTTTAATTAACATTCTGTTTGCAACTAATGTTTTTACCAAAGTTACAAAGAACCTTTCTGTCAAGTTAGGAAAAGCCAACGGGAGGTGAGCAGGCCAGATACAGCCCTCAAAGCAAGTTTTCTTAACCCTAGAAGCCCTACCAAATTATCACTAAAAATCACAAAACCGTTTTCCCAAGGTTGCAGTCTACGTTGTGATAAAGGTAACTTTCAATTAGGATGGCTGAATTTAGGGTCATTGTTCAGTGGAAGAGCATGGTCTTTGTATATAGAGATTTTTAGGCAGTTCTTGGCATCTTGGTATTTAATAAACCCTTAGACAGTGTAAACCAGTGGTTCCCAATGTTGGGAACGAGACTTGAAATTCAAAGTTCTCCAGGGCCCGTGACTTGACTTGTGCACACACCCATGGTGACTCGACTCCTGTTTACTCATGTGTGTTTTTTTACTTGAGTCTTTTGGAGCTTTTTCAATTGACACCCAATTCATCAAGGGAAGGATTCAAACTTGCAATGTCACGATTTAAGTCCAGCATGCTAACCACTACACCATGCTGGCTTTCTAACTTCTGATGCAAAGGAACACAGTCTTAAAGTGAAGAATCTATTCCAAAGTATTCCAAAGAGGGTTGCTTTGCTAAATAGTAAGAACAATCAAGCCTGGGTTTGTTTTTTTTAATTGTAGTTTACAGAAATTTCTTTGTACCGGAAAATGAAGCATGGCAAGTCTCCTTGTCCTATGGATCTTTCCCCCCATCTCTGGTGGTTCCCAGCCCTTAGAAGCCGGTGGACCACTGAGGCAATAACTGGAATCATCATGGATCACATGCAACCCCCTCATTCCCCTGCACACAAAAAATACAGTTAAATTTGGTAGTTCATGGGGAAGACTCAGTGAGTCCTTGGAAGTGTTGGCTGTTGCTGCAGGCTGTCCACCCTGTCTTTTGGTCCATGGGGAAGTGAGCGCTCCCCCATGAACTATCAGAGAGTGGACCATCCATAGTCACAGCTGACACTTCAGCCCTCTCTGGTGGTCTGTAGGGGTGACTTCAGCAAGATGTTGGAAGTGATTGGAAGTATTTTTTTCTGAGACCTCACGGACCATGTCTCAGGGACCACAGGTTGGGAACCACTGGTGTACAATACTGTGATCCAACAGAGTCCATTCCCATTTCAACTGTGAAATGGCAGAATCACCACATCCTGCAAAAGGGCTGAACTAGATTAAATCCTATTAATTAATAGGCTAATAGGTTAAGACTAAATCCAGAAAAAACAGAAGTCCTCCTGGTCAGGAAATCCTCAATGCAGGCACTAAGCCTTTTACCCACTCTGAATGGAGTGACACTTCCCTTGCAAGAACAGGTGCACAGTCTGGGAGTGCTCCTGGACTCTCAGCTGTCTCTGGAGAACCAGGTAGCAGCTCTGGCTAGGAGTACATTTGCCCAGCTTCGATTGGTGCACCAACTATGACCATACTTGAACCGTTCTGACCTAGCCACGGTGGTCCAGGCATTAGTGATTTCAAGGCTGGACTTGGTGTATGTAAGGCTTCCCTCGAGAACAGTTCAGAAGCTACAGTTAGTACAAAATGCAGCAGCCCAAATGGTTACAGGGGCTAGCTAGACGGTTTGACTCAGAAGGACCACTCCTTCAGCAGCTGCAGTGGCTGCCCATTCACTTCCGATCTCAACTTAAGATGGTGATTCTTTCTTTCTTTATTCGTGTCAGAAGCACCTACATTAATATAATTTTATACATACATCAAAATACGTTTTTAGAATAAAATACAAAGTTAAAACTAGGTATCATTTGCCCAATTCTGGGCCACTTCAACAGCGTTCTCCCTTGCCAACATAAGATCTTCCATTGTGCATGTAGAGGGGCACTGTGTGCACTGTAGCATATGTGAGACGGTTTGTTCTTCTCCACATTCACACAGCGTGTCTTTTATGGGGAAACCCCATTTCCTTATATTGTCCTTACTAAGATTGTCTTTACTTACACCTTTTCCCACTAAGATGATACTTGAAGACGTACCTTGAAGGTACTGACCTTCAAGGCCTTTTGTGACTTAGGCCCAGCCTACCTTTTCCCATACATACCTGTTTGCCCTCTTAGATCATCTAAAGGGGCTCTCCTTCAAGTGCCCCCTCTGTCCCAAGTGAAAGGGATGGCAGCTCGGGGGTGAGCCTTCTCTGTAACGGCTCCACAAATATGGAATTCCCTTCCAGAAGAACTAAGAACTATGCCCTCTGAGGTATAGTTCTTTCTCACTGAAAGGCAGTGAGGCCTTTCAGAGAGGGCTCAAATCATACCTATCTCATCTGGCCTTTGAATGATGGTTGGCTCTGGAATCCCTCTATCCCTCTGGAATACTGTCATAGTTTGTTTACTCCCCTGGTCAATTGTTTTCCCACCCTCCAAAGGGCCTGATGAGGAGAATTGGATCTAGCTTCATTCTTGAAAATTCTCTGTGTTCCCGTTAACTGTTTCATGTTTTTTTTCTTACTTATTATGGTTACATTGTACTTTGTTCTCTCTCTCTTTGTTCTCTTGTAAGTTGCCTTGGGCATTTGCTTCGGCATGGGAAGGGCAGCATATAAATGCTTCAAATAAATAAATAAATAAATAAATAAAATGAGGGAACAATCCTAACCAACTTTCTAGCACCAGGGTAAGGACAATGCAGCTCTAAGGTAAGGGAATGTTTGTTCCCTTGAGGAGGCCTCTGTGACTACTACTCCACTGCAGGATGCAGCACATGCCCCATCAGCAAAGCTATGTCAGTGCTGGAAAGATGACTAGGATTGCACCGTGAATTATATGCCACTTTGCACATACATAATTTCTTAAAAATAGAAAATAAGTCGAAAACTGAAAGAAATAGATGGATTGTGTGAATTGGCAGTTGATCTATGCATTCTGATTGATGAGCCTCATTTGTATAGGCCTGATCTTGCCAGTGATTGGTTCAAACATAAAAATAAATGACTTTTGGAAATGAGATCTTTAATTTTCATGATGTTTTTGTATGACTTCTATTTCCAGAAAAGAGGAACAAAATGTTCTTCAATCTGCCTCTTCAACAGAAGTCCACAAATTGCAAATGGTAGCAATAAGGAAAGACTAACATTTTCCTTTGAAAACAATTTTTCCTCCATTTCTAAATGTCCTCTGGGGTACAGCATTTTAATTTAACATCTTCCATTGATTTGCAGATATCCTAATATAATACAAGAAAGTGAGAAAGAAAAGAGGGCTGTGCAATCAATTTGAATAAAAGTAAAAGTGGTTGATATAAATAGTCCTATCATGAGCTCACACAGCAAGGCAAAAAGAATAAATAACTTTTGATAATGAGTATGAGTCAGGGAAATGAAATGCCCATGTAAGCAATTTTTTCCTGATGAAACAAAGAAGATATTTTTGTTTTCTTGCACAAAATATATCCACTGTTATTTTAGCAGATAATCATCTTGGTATACATTATACATTACCCACCCACCCCCAAATGAATACACCAGACTGCAGCTTGGAATTAAATAGGGCCACTTTATTGTACAACAAGTACTGCAACAGGGTTAGGGTGGGGCCCTGCTGTAAATCAGCCCCACCCACCAGCGTGTGGGGTCTCAATAGGGGAAACGGGCCTAGCCGTCTATGTCCCCTTTTCTCTTTGGGTGAAAACATCTGACTCCAGGCAACCATCAGTGCTATGCACTGCTTAAGCCTTTTGGTGTCACCCCTGAAGGGTCAAGACAGCGGGATGGCATGGCCCGCGGACGAATCCTGAAGGTCCCTGCCAATCCAAATGTCCAGGGATGCCAATGGCCTGGACACATTTGACTAGGACACCATCATCCAGGATGCAAATACCCTAGTACTGCTAAGCAATAAGTTTGAAGACCACCGTGCAACAAGACTTTCGCAGCCAAAGTGACTTCAGACATGAAATGAAATGAGTACATCTCTCAATTTCAGTTGATCCAATTGTTTAAGTAAAACTTTCGCCTACGAAACTGCTAATTGATTGGGTGTGCAATGCCAAACATCCACTCAGCTGGTGCCTGACACTTGTGCCAGCTGAAGAGTGTCACAAACACGCCGTAAGGCATGTCTGCACCACTCCAGGAGGGAGTTGTGCCAGCCCACAGAAGCTGAATTTGGCTTCTGTGCCGCTCAAGTAAGCCGAGAATGCACTGAGTTCGGCCAGCATGGGGACCCAGCGAGGGCGGGGGGAAGGGATGAGGGAGGCGGAGAAGGGAGGGCTCAGAGAAGGCAGCCCAGGGAGGGGTGCCATGCAGATCTGACTCTTATGCTGGATCCTAACCCCTATTCCCAGGCCAGTCAGCCTTGCACAGGCCTCTCAGATTCGCACCAGAGATTTTTCTGGTGCAGATCTGAGAAGCCCTATTGTGGCTGCTGGGGCTTGCCTTGGAGGCTTACCAGCCTCCAGCTGCATCCTACACTGTGCTAGATAGAGCACAGTATAGGATTGGGCTGTAATTGTTTTAAAAATTGCAATGAAAATATGCAGTACTCCCTGCAAGACCATAAAAAAGACCTTTGCAATGTCAGTCTACAGTCATGCTTTGTGAAATGGCACTAACTCAGCTATTAGGGTGCTCTGTCTTAAAGATATATTAATTGATACATGAAATCTGTGCAATCAGCTGAAATTCAAGTGTCACAATTTTAGTGCTTTATGGATCACCACCTTTATCTTAAGCGCATACTTTTTCTCATATATCTAAATGAGGACAAATGAATCTTGGAAAACCTAGAAAATCTTGTGAGCTTATCTAATTGGATGTAGCCTTACAAAGCAAGATATTCATGCAATTATCACATGGCACAAAAGTAATTTCGTATCATCAAATGTAAAAAGAAGGTAAGGCTAAAAAACCCTGTTAAGTACATGAGATTCTCAAAAAAAGATATTGGTGAGTTCACAGTACAATCAACCTTTGCAAATGTTTCACATCCTTCTCTGAACAGTGTTACCTTGTGACCTTCATTTATTCAGCCATGAGGGGGGAAAAAGATACCTTGAGCTTGACAACATTTACAGTTTCAAACTCATAGCTTCTACATCAGGGGTCCTGAAACTTTTTAAACAGGGGGCCAGTTCACTGTCTCTCAGACTGTTGGGGGTCCAGACTATAGTTTGAAAAAAATATGAACAAATTCCTATGCACAGTGAACATATCTTATTTGTAGTGCAAAAAAAAAAAACAGGGAAAAAAACAATACAATATTTAAAATGAAGAACAATTTTAATCAATATAAACTTATTAGTATTTCAATGGGAAGTATGGGCCTACTTTTGGCTAATGAGATGGTCAATGTCTGGCTCCATATTTGTCACTGCTAGTCTCAACAAGTGATGCAGGTGTGCATCGGTTAGTCTGAATCTGGTTGGAAACTTCAGATGTTTCATTCGGGAAAAAATCTGTGCTGCTGGTCCAACTCTGGCCAGGGATGAGCACAAGAGTTTCGTCCTGCCTTGAGAGCCCAAGCGCCCCCGTGACTCCTTCCCACTCAGGCACCACCTGTCTCCGGTGCAGCTCAGCCTCTCTCACCTCATTCCAGTGCTCGGCGGGGGCAAAGGAGGCGCCGCCACTGCCAAGCTTGCAAGGGAGGGGGTGGAGTGTCCCCACCTGTGCACTCTGTCCCACGGGCCCCTCTCCACGGCTTGGCTGGCCTGTGGGCTCACTCAGTGCGCGATGCTGGAGAGGTGGCATGCGGGAGGGGAGTCCAATTTGCCAAGCGGTGCACAGCGGTGTGCTAGTTGCGAGTTGTGCCGTTCTGCCCAGCTCAAACTTGACCCCACCGCTCCACTGCCAGTGCCGCGCCTCCCTGTCCTGCTGGCGCCACCTCACTGCAGCCAAGCGCCTCCCCCAGAGTCTCGCTGCGCGGCGAAAGGAGAGGCTGCCTGCCTCCCTGCCAGTGCTCGCGCCCAGCACCTCGCCCGAGTTGCTGCTGCAAGCAAGCTAGCAAGGCTTCAGCCGGCCCCTCCAAGGTCTGCAGGAAGGGCGATGGCCTGGAGGAGGAGACGCCACCCTTGTCCCAAAGGAGCCGGCCAGGACTAGGAAGTATTTATCAGGGAAGTACTATGCACCTTCTACATGTGTGCCAAGTGCAGGGGTGTACACAGCTCAGCGGCTCTGCGGACAGGAGAAGGTGGCCATCTATGTACTGGTCGCTGGTCCAGCCGAGCAAAAAATATTCAGCATACAGACAGCACATTCAAGGCTTCAGTGGCATCTCCCCTCCCCAGTATATTCTTGTGCCCATATCACATGCCTGGCCCTCCTTGTTTCAGCTCTGAATGACAGGCGGGTGGGGTAAATGACCTTGGGGGGGGCCGTATCTGGCCCACAGGCCGTAGTTTGAGGACCCCTGTTCTACATGGTCTGAGAATGTCATCCATATGAACCCATATTTTAGGGCAGTATTATTCAAACTGTGGGCTGGGACCCACTTGGTGCATTGCGACCTAATTTCAGGTGGGTCATGGAAAGCTGGGAATAATCATCTTGGAAACTGCAGGCCTTACTCTTGTTATATTCCTTTTATGAGTGTTAACAGTTCGAATTTTCAAGTAACGGTTTTTTTTAATATTTTGTTTTTAGTTCACTGCTTTTACACCATATTATGTCCTAATCTTGCTTTCTGTCATGGATGTTTCATGGTTGTATAATTGCAGTCCAAGAATGCCAATTTGCATTTCAGGGCTGTTATTTTATTATGTTACAATGATAGCACTTCCTGTTTGATGATGTCACTCTCTGCCACAACATCACTTCCCGTGGGTCCTAACACGAGTGCCATTCTAAAAAGTGGGTCCTGGTTTAAAAAGTTTGAATACCACCGTTTTAGGGGCTTTAATTCATAACTTTTAGAAGCCCCAAACACTTTAGATCCCAAACAATTTGGAGTGAATCAATTTATCACGTTTTTTCTACATAGGGAACAAAATGAAATGATACCTTTCTGTTCCTGCCAATGTGATTGTTAAGCTGTGACAGCCATCTTCTGTGTCTTTGATGGTCAAGTTAGAAATGCTCAAAGTGTTCCATGGAGCTGAATTCCTTCTGGAATATTCACTAGATCCATTTCCCCCTAGCCTTCCTAGCTCTTTAGATCAATCCTAAACTTTTAAGACCAAGGACTGCCAGAATATGAAATTCAACCGTATAACTTACAAAACAGTGCCATACATCAGATCCAGGCTGGGCCACAGGTAGCTATATCTGAAATTAGTATCTTACAATTCAGGGTCTCTGAAGTCACTTGCTGTAGCTGTGGGTGAGCACTGAAACTAGACCAAGAATTTGGTGATGAAATGCTGCTAGCAGCAGGTATGGCAAACAAGACAAGGGCAGAAAGCTGGGCCATGGACATAAGGGCAAAAAGAAAGCATTTAATTTCCAATGCATCAATACCTTGACTTTTATCCTCTTGACTTTCATGGTTTTGCTCTTTCAGCCATTTTCAATTCTAAGTGTATTTCAAATTTTGTCCACATGCTTTCTTCTTCCATCTGATTTATCCAAACTTCCAACTATATTCATTGACATTTTAATGTTTTTCTTTTATTTCTGTTTATTTAGGTTTCACATGCATTCACATAAGCTACATAGTTTGTTATGTACATTTTTGCCAGTCAAAATAAATTTGCAGGCTACATAAGACTATGCTTTGGCATTCATCCATTTTTGACTGTCATACATGCTCTGGTCTCTAACCAGACTAATGTGTAAAGTATTGCTGTATTGCAACTAAAATCCTCCATTGACCTTCATAGGCTATGAACGTGTAGAGGAGTGTCACTCGTACATACCTACAATATGCATGTCTATGCAATATGCAACCCTACATATTGACAATATGCCTTGAATTGGCAGTTCAAGAGACAGCTAATTCAATTTAACCCATCTCTTGCCAGCAGCCCCTATATGTTCCGTGTGTGCACTGATGGGCAGAGATGGTTAATGCAGGAATAAGAACTGCACTGATACCATAACCTCTTGGGTTTGTCTTACAGTCCAATCCTATCCCTGCTACTCCATAGCATGCAGCTGCAACCATGAAACAAACACCACATGCTATGGAGGAGAGTGACCAGAAGGTCAAGGAGAGGTATCTTTTTTACTTAGCTCTTGCTACGCTGCAGGTTCTCAAACGTTTTAGCACAGGGTCCCACTTTAAACAATGACACTCTACTGGGACCACTCAGCTTTACGAGACTTTCAAAAAAAGGTGATATAGAGAGAAACAATATTTTTATTTATGTACAAGTTCTATATATGTATTTGCAAAGAAACCTGATCCATTTTTCATAATGAAGGACCCCTAATTACTAACCTCGAGAGCAATGGGTCTCTTTGGACTTGTGCCAGCTCTGTAGCTGGTGCAGTTCTGAGAAGAGAAAGGGACATGTTGGGCAATGAGAAAAGCAACAGCATCCTGGTGCAAGTAACTGTCACTGGGATCTATCCCTTCTCGCCTCAAAATCAACATGAGTTCCTCCTCATCTCCACACTGAACAGCCTGTGAACCATCCATGACACCTCCAAACCTGCTCTGTTATTATATCCAGGCAATTCTGGTGCGCATGGGCATCCATTGGCTGTTTCTGCCAGTAGCTCCATCACACATGATGGTGGTGCAATGTTTGTGCCATCACTGGGCCTTCTACAACAGAGGATCAGAAGATCTGGTTGCAAAAGGCCCAGAGGCGTGACCCATAAGTATTCCTACCAAGCCTAGACAATCCAAGGTCTTCATTCTGCCTGCTTGTCATTGGATGAATATTGGATGAAGAGAGATTCAGTGTTGCCGCACACACATGCTCATTACTTACGAGGAAATAATCCAGCCTCAGAACACCAAAACTCCTGGTTCAGATTCCAGATCCTTTCACATGTTAATTCTTTCACAGGACTGAGTGTTCTGGCCAGAGAAATATCAGAATAAGGCCTATTCCATCAACCATTCCTACAGTATTGTAACATGGCAAAATAGTCTTTTTTTATATCATATAAAGCTATAAGAATGTGCAGCACCTCTGTTTTCTCTGTGATTTAAGTAAGCATCAAGCTGTGATATTCAAGGCTGTGGCTTTTTATCCCTTGACATGGGTCTGCTTCGAGCTTTCATATCTACATTAGCACATTTTAATGAGGATTCCTAACATCAAGGGGTTAAGAAAAACCCTTCCAAAGTTCCTACTGCTAACCTTAATGCATTTTTATTAGATTACTGCAAAGGGGGAATTTCAGCCTTTGCCTGAAGACAAGAACAAGCACTTTCAGGACTTTTTTTTTTTAAACAATGCCAGCTTTTTCTGAGCTTTGCCCAACAGACGGTGCCTGCTGATAGCAGGCAAGTGATACTTTATTTATTAACAACTTCAGGCAATTGGCGGGACCCAGTGGCATCTTAAGCCAAGCTAAGTCTTCCAGCAACTGAAGTGAGCAGACTTAGTTTCAAAGTTTAAATTGAACCTTTTGAGTTGGTAGTCTTTGCTGAGTTGCAGAAATAGAAGAATGGCAGAAAGAACTCTTAGTTTGTCCACACTCTCAAGCAGTAGTCACACCACAAGGCGGGGTGTCAGAGCTGGGCTAAGACCTCCTGGTGCCTGAGGCCACAGGCCAAATGCGTTTTCCTCTGACCTATTCGTGTACTGGCATCTGCTTTTGCTGTACCCTGCACTGGTATGGAATGGAAGAGGAAGCCTGGAAAATGGTGGGCTAGATGGTCTCTGATGCTGTAGCACAGGAGTCTCCAGACTTTTCAGTATGAGGACATCACAGTATATTTTACAGATTTTCACTGGCCAAAATAAATCAGTTTTATAAACGAATGAAATTTAAATGAATGAATAAGTTTTACTTGAATATTTTTTGTAATCATCATGATATGATTCAGAACAGAAGAGAAATGTGACATTTACAAAGAAACTGCAATGCTTAAACTGAGAAATGATATATAATGAGTGAAATGTTAAATATTTTAAATTGTTGTGGGCCAGATAGCATTATGTGGTGAACCAGATTTGGCCCCTGGGCCACAGTTTGGAAACTCCTGCTCTAGCACAGTGGTTCTCAAACATTTTAGCATGGGGACCCACTTTAAAAAAATGACACACTGTTGGGACCACACAGCTTTACAAGACTTAAAAAAGTGATCTAGAGAGAAACAATATTTTTATGTATTCATGTACAAGTTTCATATATGTACTGTATATGCAAAGAAACTTGATCCATTTCTCATAATGAAGGAGTAATTTCTCATATAATTACTAATCGCAAGAGTTGAGAGGCTCTAGTTATGTGAGCCACCCTTCACCTGCCCAACACTACCTGTCACTGATGGACTGGGGGGGGGAGGACACACACAGAAAAAAGATGCTCAAATATTTATCTCCCTATATTTATACTGCAGGAGGTCAGCTCTTTGCAGAGCAGTTGGCAGCTACTTGATTTTTGAGTAGCCTCAGGGCTTGGGGCATTTAGTTACTTGATCTTTCCTACACTCTGTTTTCATTGAAAGGCCTGTGGGACCCATCAGAAATTGGGCCACGATCCAGCAAGTGGGCCCCAACCAGTGATGTCATGCACCCACTACGCACCACTACGCGAGTACCGGTTCCTAGAAGTTGAGCTGGCCCCGCACACTCGAAGCTGGCCCCTGCTATTTAACCAGGGAACAGTTGAAGCAAAATATGTATATACACATCTCTAGAAAGCAAAGCAATAGAAGTTACATCAACACTCACCACAAGCTGAAGTTATTACAAACATGATCACATCCATGGCAACAATCATGACATCACTTCCGGCTTATGACATTACTTCCGGTGGGCGGACCCTGACAAGTGCCAATCAAAAGTGAGTACCTGTCCCTAAATCATTTGGATGACACCACTGGCCCCAACCCACCTTTTGAGAAACGCTGCTCTAGCTCGTCACTGTCCTTGGCTGCAGCTTTCTTGTTTGGCTCTGTCCCCCTCCCTTTTCCCAGAGGAAGAAGAGAAGGTGAAGTCAAAGCAAGCGGGGAGGCAGAGGTGGATGCCTCCGGACTATCTGCTGCCTGAGGGGACCACTTCAGGCAGCTTCAAGGATGGGCCGGTGCTTAGGGGTTTGCATATATGGCTGTGAATTGTCCACCTCCAGATCTGAAGCCCAAACATCCCAAACATCAGATGACCAAGTAGTTGGCAGCCCATCCGTGGAATCCGTTCAAATGGGAGAATGAAATGTGCCACAAATCCTAAAGCTGAGTAGTATCTCTTCACTGAGGTGAAGTGAAAAAAATTGTTCTCTCCCTGCAAAAAATAAAAGGGCTCCACTTTAAAAGATGCCTCTTCGTCCAACCAGCAGCAGCATTTTTATCCTACCTTCCCCCCAAGGAGCTTGGGGCAACAAGGCTCTCTCCCTCCAGCATTTTATCCTCACAACAATTCTCTTGGACCAAAGCTACTGCTAGCATCGACCCAGATGCCGGGGTGCCAGTCAGCGCCCCCGTGTCAATACTGGTGAGGTTGTGCTGACGCTATTGCATAGTGTTGGCGTAGCATCCATTATTGGATTGCGCCCACAAGAATGTGAGCCAAACAACAGGCTATAGATCAAGACACACACATGCAGCATGTGCTAGTGGAATAAAAGAGGAGAAACATTTACCCATTTACAGTGGAAGAATATTTAGAATCCTCTTAAACAAGCAAGGCAGTAAACCCCTTGCAGTGAACACAAACACAATCAACCCCAAATACAACAGGCATGACCAAACAGGTGGCGAGAAAAGCAGAGCAAATGCAGAAGCCATTGCTAGAGGAGTTCATACTCTGGTCCCTAATCAGATGAAAGTGCAAGGTATTGCTGAATTCCACTACAATCCTCCATTGAGGCGCACATGCACACAAACAAGCCTTCAAAATGAGTCTAACAAGACAATCACACAGAGGTGATGTTGCATCGCATTGAGGGAAAGATCGAGAGCACAGAGCAGAGAGGACATGGCACACATCCTTGGTTTCATATGTACGAGCACACACACAGGGGCACATGCAGAAAGGCAAGGCAGGAAGTGTCAGGGAATTGTCCATTGCCAGGACAGCTGAGATTGGACCAGACTGGTTCGGGGCCGACTATGCCATCACCAATCCAATTTGCTAATGCAGCATCAGCTGGAAGAAAGGAGATTTGTCGTCCCCATCTTCCCTCACCATCCTAACTCCAAGGCAGCTTCTTCAGAGTTCCAGGGATTATCCTCTTTTGCTTTCTTTCTCCTCCCCTGTCCCGTTAGGGATTGTTTCCATCTATACCACCTCCCTGCCTACCTCCTGTACCCTCAATAGCTAGAGTCATAGCAATAGTTTCATGTGAGCAGTGCTGTGGCACCTCAGACAGCAATGGTGTGACATCACATGACATCATGCAACATAAATACAGTGCATGACATCACTTCTTGGAATGCATGTGAGCACCCAGGTGGCAGGTGCTGCATTCCCATTGCTTCCCAACTTGGAAGCCTGCCTACAATTGGTACCCAAGGCTTGTGCCCTGCCTTCCCATAGGGTATATATGCCACTGCATGTGAGGTGGTGTCAGGGGTCAATCAGAAGGGGCTGTTGGTCCAATAAGGACCCAATAAGAAGGTTCCCCTGGACAGACCACTCCCTGAACATAGCAATTGTGATATCCCATTGTCCAGCAGGGAGGGCTATGGGGTGGAGCACATAGCTTTTTCTTCAGGGGCCCTAGCAACCTGGCCTCTACAATGGAACTACCCCCCACTCATTTTATTCCACAGCAAGCTCCAATTGCCAGGAATATGAAATCAACCCTTCTAGTGTTGCCCACAATTGATGGGCTAAGGCCAACCACTGATGCACTGTCCACCAGTAAACTGTAATTGATGATCTGCCTTTCACCACTTCTCGAACACCGAACTGAGTCACTGAGGATGTGTGTGTGTGTGTGTTTGTATTCTTAACAGGAACTGACGGCACACCTAATTTTGCACGCCACAGTTTCTGCTCAGTAAGGTGTTGGCATTGACACCAAATTTGGAGGTTCCTCCTTGAGTGCCATAAGGAACTTCACAGGAAGCCAAAAAGAGAACAACATAGAAGACACGGCACACCCCTAGGTTGTCACCAGATTGCACCTAAGGACTGCCTTAGGTGCAATATGCAGACTAGAAGTTTCTCTTCAAGCAAAACATCTGATGAATTTCAGGGGAAGCCAAAAAACAAAGTGTTTTTATAGGAGTAGCAAATTTCCAAAGGGGTCCTGTTCATCCCAAAGATATGCTTAGCTTTTTGGTCATGACTGTGCAGTGATCTCCTTGCCATAAAGGCAGGGGTGCTTTTTATTCATAGACTGGTTCCTTACCGAACCAGTAAAACTTAAAAGCTTGTTAAAGATCCTGCTCCTGTGCTTGAGTAGGGAAACACTGTGCAAAGTTACGGGCATTCTGATGGTCAGGGCAGTTCAGAACAGATTGCTGCGGGAGGTGGTGGACTTCACCACCACTGTCGGATCCTTTCCATGTTGAGCTGTGCTGCCCAACATGGAGGCAGAGGCGTTTCTACAGGGATGGCAAAGCTCTAAGTTTTGCAAGAAGCCTTACCCTGTCATGTAAATCCCTCCTCTCCCTTGCTGCTGTAGCCAGTAAGCAACGCCAAGATTGGCTAAAACGGTGCAGGAGAGGAGTGATTTCCACTGCAAGGTAAGGCTTCTTGCAAAACGTAGAGCTTTGCCATCCCTGTAGAAACGCCACTGCATGGAGGCCCTCAAGCCTATGCTGGCAAAATAGTTGGCACAGACTTGAGGAGGCCCACTGGTGGCCCAACACCCTTATCAGGGGGAAGGGGGTGAATGTGGTGGCTCCAGTAGGATGCAGTGGTCACTGTTTTGCTACCACTGCTCCTATGGTTGCCGGGCAGCTTAGGATTGGTCTGTGAATAGGTGTGACTTGGACCCCAATTCTATCTCTTCTTGCTGTTGCTCCAAATGGCTCAAATGGTGATGAGGAAGGGCGTCTTACACAGTGTGTTGTGGAGCCTGCCATACTTATCGCCCCCCCCCCCACTGGCTGTGCTTTGGTTGGCATAATATGGCTGTTTGGCTTGGAGGGCTTGGCCTATCTGAAGTGTCCTTTTGAATCTGGTTTCATTTTGCAATATTTTGATTATTTAGTTGTACAAAGCAATTACATTTGGATACAATGTATGTGAAAGAGGCAAACGTTTTCAGGGTCACCTATAATTTTCACAGCACTTATGAGCCATCAATTCATTTTATCCAGCTTTTCTGCATAAATTATGTTTACGCTATTAAAGTACTGTGTACAATTGATGCTAGCTAGTAGTTACAAAGTAGTTAAGAAGTAAAAAGCCAATCTGACAATTAGCCTGTGTGTGTGTGTGTGTGTGTGTGTGTGTGTGTGTGTGTGTGTGTGT
>JAJKFI010000056.1:762079-774104 GCA_029204185.1 Lerista edwardsae
GTGTGTGTGTGTGTGTGTGTGTGTGTGTGTGTGTGTGTGTGTGTGTGTGTGTGTGTGTACACACGCAAATGTATGGAAGGTACACATGTTTCTTTAGACAAAGTACACTGCTTGGTAGTTATGCTTGCATTCATTTATCAGTTACCGGTTTTAACATCCTAAATGTACAAAAAACCCGGCACTTTATAGCTCTTAAGGGTTTTTGATCCTATTTTGTTTTCCGTAACTGTGTGCCTTCTGCGGACAAGTTGGAACCCAACAGAAAACCACAAGTGCGTTGGGTACATTTTATTAGCCTATTCACACACTTGGCATATAGTGGTTGTGGCGGAGCCACATGAAAAGCCATTTCCATAATGGCTTCTAGCCATGCTGATCCATGACAAGTTGGTTATGTACCACTGCAGATGCCACCTCTCCTTGAATTCAGCTTACATTAGCTTTTGGCATGCAAGTGAAAACAGTAGTAAGCCAAAGGATAGTACAGTACTAGTTTAATTCAGCACATAGGCAGCACAATGTGGCAGGTAATCAGGACATTTCTTTTTTCCTTGGCTGATACAGGCAAACAGGCTCCAAGACTGCAGTAGGTGTAGGAAACAGTAAGATCAGGAACTCAAGATGTCTTCCACATCAGAGGAAAATATTTGCCTGCATACACAGGTGGCCTCCCATATTTGTGGATCTGGGATCTGCAGATTCAGTTTCTTGTTCTTCAATCATTCTGGCTGCTGGCAAGCTGCCTGAATGCTTCACCCAGATCAGCTTCTAAACCACCTTAAGGGATGCAAGGGGTGCAGGGAGACATGGAGATGGGGTTCCCTATATCCATGGTTTCTGTTGCTCTGGAACAGATCCCCCTTGGATACGGGACACACGGACCTGTACTAAGAAAAGAATATTTTCAACATCTATGTCAAAGAAAGGGTAGGTTCCAGAAGCATAGAGGTTGAAGGTGGGTCTGACTCTACCACAGAAGCACTGTGGGTCAAACTATTAGGCCCAAGGAGTGATGTAACAGTAGGAGTGTGTTATCGCCCCCCCCCCCAGATCAAAAACCTGAAAGGGACCTTGAGATGAGGAAACTAATTAGGGAGGCATCAAAGAGGGGCAGGATTGTGGTCATGGGGGATTGTAATTATCTCCATATTGACTGGGTCAATTCGTGTCCCAGTCAAGAAAGGGAGACAGGGTTTCTTGACATGCTAAACGATTGTGCCTTGGAGCAACTTGTCATGGAGCCGACCAGAGGACAGGCAACTCTGGATCTAATACTGGGTAACACCCAGGACCTGGTTAGGGGTGTCAATGTTACTGAGCCATTAGGGAACAGTGACCATGCTGCGATCCGTTTCGCCATGCATGTTGGGGGTAGTGTGCCAAATAAAACTGATACAAAAACGCTTGACTTCCAAAGGGCAGACTTCCCACAAATGAGGAAACTAGTTAGGATGAAGTTAAAAGGGAAGGTAAAAAAAGTCCAAACACTCGAGAAAGCATGGAGGTTGTTTAAAATAACAGTAGTAGAAGCCCAGGGGAAGTGTATCCCACAAAGAAAGAAGGGCTCAGCTAAATGCAAGAGGGTGCCAGCATGGGTAACAAGCAAAGTTAGAGAGGCTGTAAAGGGCAAGGAAGTTTCCTTCTGTAAGTGGAAGTCTTGCCCAAATGAAGAAAATAAAAAGGACCATAAACTCTGGCAAAAGACATGTAAGAAGGTGATATGGGAGGCCAAGAAAGACTTTGAGGAATGCATGGCTAGCAACATAAAGAGGAACAATGGCAGATGATTTTCAATGTAAATAAGTGCAAAGTAATGCATATTGGGGCAAAAAAATCAAAAATTCATATATAGGTTAATGGGTTCTGGGCTGTCAAGTGACAGGCCAGGAGAGAGATCTTGGGGTGCTGGTGGACAAAAATGTCAACCCAGTGTGTAGCTGCAATGAAGGAAGGCGAATTCCATGCTAGGGATAATTAGAGACGGGTTTAAGAATAAAACAGCCAATATTGTATTGCCATTGTACAAGGTGATGGTAAGGCCACACCTAGAGTATTGCGTACAGTATTGCGTACACATCTCAAAAAGAACATAGTGGAATTAGAAAAAGTACAGAAGAGAGCAACCAAAATGATTATTGGGCTGGGGCATCTCCCTTCCAAGGAAAGGTAATAGCATTTGGGGCTCTTCAGTCTAGAAAGAAGGCGCCTGAGGGGGGACATGATAGAGACATACAAAATTATGCATGGGGTGGATAGAATAGATAGAAGGAACCTCTTTTTCCTCTCATACAATACCAGAACCAGGGGACATCCCTAAAGCTGAGTGTTAGGAGAGTTAGAACAAACAAAAGAAAATATTCCTTTACCCAGCATGTAATTAGTATGTGGAACTCCTTGCCGCGAGATGTGGTGATGGCATTGGGCCTGGATGCCTTTAAAATAGGATTGGATAGATTTATGGAGGAAAACTCCATTACAGATTACAAGCTATAATGGGTATGTCCAGTCTGAGATTAGCTGTTATCCAAATTGGCCATGGATGGCAGCTTTTTTCTTTTTTCTTTTTGCCGACCCCAGACTGGGGAGGGAGGGATGGGTGTTATAGGTTACATGATTTACACTTGTGTTTAATAAAGTTAAACCCCAACCCTATTCTGGTGTCTTCCTTGGGGTGGTGCAAGGGTAATAGGCTACTTTAGAATGCCAGATGCAGGGGAGTGGCAGCAGGATACAAGTATCTGATGTCTTGCATGCTCCCTGAGGCATCTGGTGGGCCACTGCGAGATACAGGAAGCTGGACTAGATGGGCCTTTGGCCTGATCCAGCAAGGCTTTTCTTATGTTAACATGAATTTTCCTTTGGGTGTACTGCTCAGACTGAGACACAAGCTCTGTTTAATCTTGGATTTGCTTGTTGTCCTGGGACAGACCACTATATCTTCATTATTGATTCAGAGTCTGTGGCGATATGCCTCACCAGTTCCTATTGAACATCACTAAGCACCTTCAAATACTGAAGCATCAGCCATAGATTGCTTTGTTTCTATTCATGACATGTCCCTATTGACCCCATATTTCTTTTCCAGCCTTTCTAATAAATGCAAAAACTCCTTTTAAACTGAGTAGCATAAAAGCAATAAGCAAAGCTTGGTAGTGCCAATGAACCCTGCTTAAGCAGACAGTATAAGATTTGTGCTTTTACCCTTGCTCACTTGCTAAACCATACAAAGTTATTTATTTCATTCTGCTATTCCACCAGTGTTTGTGGGGTAATGTTGCAGTATATCGGTCTGGCACAGTCTGAATTTTGGAATGCTTCCTTTTTTGAGCAGTGATATAATCAACATGAGATAATCCATACATCATCAATTCCCTTAACTCTCTGGAGCTTTTCTCAGTGAGAGGTTTATAATTACATAAACATCGGAAAGTGACCTTGGGATATTTACCTCAGAATAGATCTGACTCTTACTGCATAATGAATTGCATAATTTGTATTCATTCATAACTAGCATTTTGCCTTTCTCTACAACCAGGGCTAAAGCAGTGGAAGGGCTATGATGCACATGCATGTTCTGGAGACAGATACACATGGCACCCATTAGGGCCTCTTGTTCTTGGCAGAACTATGGATTGCCAGTGGCAGCAGGCAGGTTTTCCTTCCACTATGCTTTTTGATTCCAGAACTTTATTTTCACCCACAGAAAATAAATGGGAAATACAGCTGAATGGGAGAGAGGGGTATAGTCTGGGACACCATCCCTGGGAGAAGCTACAGTTGCTTCCTGACTCTGTTGGTGCTATTGCCCCTAAACGTGGAGAATTATACCCATTTCTACTGGCATAACTCTCTTCTGGGTTCTGTTCTTTACAGTAACATAACTAAAGAGTGGGCAAAATGATAAGTACTGCAGGTGCTGCAATGCGCTGTGTAAGTGGCTCCTCTCACTTGCTGTCCAATTCTGGGCAGTGACAGCAACATACAGGCATCAAACCAAATGGCATCTCTCCTGCATGTTGCTGCTCAGAATGGCTCCAGTAGAGAGTGGGAGGGGCTGCTTACATGGCACATTGCGGTGCCTGCAGTACTTACTATTTTCCCCCTCTAGCTATGCTACTGGTTTTTTAGTCACATGGGAGTGTGACAAAAATTGGGGCAGAACCAGCGGAGTTATGCAGCAGGAACGCTGGGCAGAACATTGTGTGTGTGTGTGCGCGCATGTATGTATGAATCATGGGAACTAACATAAGAAATGAAATTACCACCAAGTAAACAACTTCATTCTTTTCCCTCCTTGGAAAGGAAAGGTGAATGGGAGTAACTGCACAACAGTGTATCACAATCTGATTTATCATTAACAGAGAGTGAGATAAAATTCTATCAAGACATCAAGAACAAATTGCCTGTAGGCAAACCATTATCAGAGCCCAATTAATTGCAGATTGAAGACACCAGGCTTAGATCTGTTCTTGTGCCAGTAATCTGAAAGTCTGTAGATTGGATACTTGTGCCTCTCGGTAAAATGCTATTTATTTAGCTGCAGACAATTTGATTAGATGCAAGTGTAATAATAACAAAACTCATACACCAGCTATGTTGTAGGTCACATTTAAATCAAGTAATTTTGAAGAAAAAGGCAACATTAGAAAATGAATGACACATACTACGAGAGAAGCTATTATAGTGTCATTTTCCATTGAAGTTGAATAAATATAACTTTGTGGACAACAAAAAAAGTGTTTTCTAGTGTCAATTACTATGAACACATCACCAAATATAAATTCCAAGTTCCTAATACTAAGGGCCCAATCCTAGCCAACTTTCCAGTTCTGATGCAGCTGAGCCAACAGGGTGTGTGCTGCATCCTGCAGTGGGGAGGCAGTCATGGAGGCCTCCTCAAGGTAAGGGAACATTTGCTTGCTTTCCTTGGGACTTCATTGCAGCTGCATCAGCCCTGGAAAACTGGATAAGATTTGGCCCTAAGTCTTTCAAGTTCTGGGACATTTTATTTGATGTTGTTGTCTTTTGTGAACATACAGTATTTTCTTTTATCCTTAGTAATTTGCATCAATAGTAGATCATAAGGACTTATAAATACAAAAAGCCTTTTTAGAAACATTTCATAGCTGGAATCTTTAGCCTGACCTTTATATGTCTGCAACATCAATTCATCAGGAAAGTTATTGGTAAATTTTAGGAGTTCAGTTGCCTTACACACTTGATGAATTTACACACTAAATTTAGCACACAATTCCTGTATTGGAAATTGAAAATGTATTGGATTTCAGTGTTAAGACATTTGATCTGAGTTGTTATTCATTCAGAAAAACCACTTTGGGAACTTGAGATCTGTCTCTCAACGCTCAGGTGTGCCAGGTTGCTTCTCTAGATTATCTGATGGTATTAGGCTCAGAATCTTCAGCCTAGTTCTTGCTAATTGTAGCCAAAATGTGTCTGATAGCACTTCAAACTGCTAATGGAAGCATTACTGGTTGTAGCCAGGGTAGCGCTACCTGGGATGATGATGGAGTGATGTCACATGATGCCATGATGCCACTTACTGGTTCGGAGGAGGATGGTGGTGACAGCTTTGTGATGTGACTGCCTGTACTGGAAAAGGCAGGAGTGAGGGAATGGTATCAGCAATGGCCCCTTGTCCCAGATAAACCAGGGATTACAGAGTTAACCCCCAAGGTCTTTGCAAGCCTGGGAGCACAGGTGCAGATGGGTGTGGCTGATGAATGAAAGCCTGCCCACCAATTGGCTGGCCTCAGTATAAAGCTGGAGGCAGGAGCTGGACGCAGGGACTTGGGAGAGTGCTGGAGGAGGGCACCAGGTAGGCATTGGCTGGCCGGCCGGCTGAACTGACTGCCTGCAGGATTGAGGAACTGGCTAAGGTAAGGTTGTTTGGGGACCATAGGGAATTGTTATATGGCTCCCATGCCCCTGGAGCCACCAAGTGGAGGAGGCAGTTGTGGCTTGGGCAAGCTGACTGCCTATTGTGTGGTGGTGGGGTTAGTTGGTGCTAGAATTAAAGTAGTTTGGAGCTAAGCCAGTGATGAGGGCAGTCTGGAGGAGGCTGGCCAGCCGGTGATCCCAAACAAAGCTGCTGGAAAAGAGGAGGCCCAGTGGGTGACTGAACCCCCTCCCTCTTGCCTATCTCTGAGACTGCTCTGGAGGGGAAACTAGTTAGCCTAGTATGGGCATTGGGGCCCTTGGGGAGGCCCAGCAGGGAATTTGGCAGAATACTGCCTTCCCTTGTAATTTCTCCTAGGTGACCATCAGCTTCTGCCGAGCCACTGCAAACCTCCAGGTCCAGAGCTGTGCTCAGTGATTTGCCTCGCTTGGCAGACGCTAAGAATCAGCTGGGAACCTAATGCTAACTCAGAGCTTCCAAAGGAGGAGGATGGGGGCAGCTGCTGCTTCTTCACGCACACCATTCTGGCCTCCTTCTGAGAAAATGGAAAAGCCATTCGGCTGAGCTCAGAGAAGCTCAGCTAGAAGGGAGTGCACAAAAAAGTAGCCACCCTGAGCTGGGCCAAGTGGCTTCTTTAGTAAACACTAAGAAGTGGTTGGCATCTTGGCTGGCCTCACGTGGAACCTCCTCACATGATGCTTCAGGATGGTACACAGGGTGACCCACCCTCCACTAGCTATGCCACTTGATTGAGGTTAATATGACTGAGTGTTCCCGAGTGCAACAACAACGATAATGATAATATCCCTCACATAGAGGAAGGTTATACTAAGTATTCCCTGACATACTGGTACAGCTTTCCACATGAAGTGATTTTTATTTGCACGGAGGAGCATTCAATCACTGACTGATTGATTAAAATTATTTCTATTTTATTGTATTGGTGGCTCATACATTAGAAATAAGTCCATGAAAAATAAATATGCAATGAAGGTGATAACTATGGGCAGCAAATGTTAGCCTTTCTGCAGGGATCCAGGTGAAAAATGCTGCAAGACATGCCCTTAAAGTTAAATAACCCTCATTGGTCACTTCTATGACAGTTATCACCTAAGATCAGAGCTTAGGCTCACTGCCAGAGCATGTGCTGGCTTCGGTGAAACAGAAGCCTTTCCATTCCCAAAGCAATTATTCCTACTGAACGCCTTTTCATAAAGGATTTCAAAATGAAATACTTTGAAAGGAATCCATTAATATTTGCTCTTTTTCTTTCTGGTGAGCCAATTCCAATGTAATTAGAAAGTAATGGGATGTTCAACCTTTTCCCTCAATTTTTTTTTAAAGAAGGAGGGATGCAGATCCTTCCATGCAGTTAGGACATGTGGAACATACACCCTTTTAAGGAATTAGAAACTGAGGATAGACCTAGATATGATAGGGTTTGTGTTTATTTTTGCATCAATGTAGTTTTCTGCCATTGACTGTCGCAAAAGAGCCATGGGGCACAATCCTAATCATGTCTACTCAAGTAAGTCCCTTATGACTCAGGTCTACTCAAGAGTAAGTTGGACTTACTCCCAGGAAAGTGTGCATAGGGTTACAGCCATGATAAAACAGAAGTTTGACATCAGCTTGTGTTTCAGTCTAGTGCAACAAACCAAAGTGTTAAAATATGACACCATTTACACAGTTTCAATGACATGGTTATGTTCAACAATAGGCCCTTTCCTTCTTTAGCATGTCTGCCTATGAGAGGCTGCCCATCTATGAGGACAAGCGGGGCAGACGTGACAGGCAGCCAATTCGTGGCAGGAACCCTTCTCTGCTTGCCTCCACCACTCCTATTTCTGCTCTCTCTCCCTGGATTGGAAAAGAGGGACAGAGAAGAATAGGAAATTGGGGCATGGGAGGAGCAGAGGCTGAGACATCATTGAGTAAAGGGCACTTGGGACATCCCTGGATGGGGGTTCTGTTGGCATTGAGGATAACAAGATTCTGAGCAACTCAGACAGATCTCCTGATCAGGCCCACAAAGTTTTAAAGGCAGTCGAATCCTACTGGAGACCCGTAGGCAGAGAAGCAGCGGCTCCAGCACAACCTCTGCTGCAACTCACGCAGGAATTAATGGAGGTCTCCTCAGAGCATGGGTGCATGTCTCCCCGAGCCCTTTGGTAAGTTCCAGCAGCCCCTATGTGTGAACTCAGACCTGCGCCAGCAATATTGCTGGTTTAAGTCCATGTTGACCTGTGCAAAGGTGGATCAGGCCCAGGAAGGCAGTGTGGATACAGAAGGCATTGCTGCTGCCAAATCTGCCTCTCTCTCCCGGCCCTGATCCCCCAATACCCACCCCATCTTGTCCCTACTCTATTCCACACCCTACTCTGGGCTTACCTGCTCTGATGGGCCTCCCAACATCTGCCAACATGTGCAGAAAGGCTCCATGGGAAGGGTTGCACTGCCATAAAGCACTTAATAGCTGCTTTGCAGCAGCCTGTGCCGGTGGAACATGCATCCAGATGGTGATAATTTTAGACTGCATTGGGCCAGCAGTTATGTAGTTGACTTCAATCCAATTACTCTGGCTCAACAGGGCTGTCATTTTGGCTAGAACAGCCACTCCCACCCCAGTTTCTGCTGTCGTAAGTCATCTGGCATTACCAGATGTTAACAGTAGGGTTACTGGATGCAAACTGGGACAGAGTGCCTATACCTTTAACCATTGTATAGCAGAGGGAATTTGGGCAGGTGCCGCTTTTGAAACCCTTCCATGATGGGCTGCACCTGCCAATTTCCTCTTCTATACAATGGTTAAAGGTATACAGGTGCTCTGTCCCAGTTTATAGTTAACAGCAGCAAACCTGAGGACCTGGTTCCAGCCACACACTTTTGCTCAGCATTAGCAACTTGCTCAACCACTGGATGACTGCTTTGACAGTCGTCTGAAGTGTGCTATGGCTCTGGCACTCGCAACATGTCCTTCAAAGAAACAAATGAATACAAGAAGACTTTTGACCAGGTGTGGATTTTCTAGCTTTTCCAGGTAGAGTTGGATACTTCCAGGTTAACTCAGGATTTACTACCTCAAGATCTGGTAGTAACTAACCTGCCTTTTTAAGGTTTAGGTACATTCACAGAAGAAGAACTCATTCAGGCTCCAATTCTATGCAGGCTACTGCCCGTGAAATGGGGACGTCCATGCAAACATGCTGTAGGGCATGATGTGGCAAGGCCTGTGTTGGCAGGCCTCTGTCAGCACTGAAGCAGTGATGGCCAACCAGGGGTAAATGCCACACTGGGTGGTGGGGAGGTGTGGGGAAGTTGGGGTGGGGAGGAGGTTTTCTGGGCAAGGGGAAGGACGTTTGGAGGCACTTAAGGCCTGGGAGAGGGGTGTGGATGGCAGCAAAAAGGCTGCCACTGCACCAGAATCCATCCCACCTGCACCTGACAGCCCTACATGGGCCACTCAAATCTGTGCCAGCAATTGAGCTGGTGCAGATCTGAATAGACCCATAGGGGCTGCTTTGGTCTGATGTGGGTTATGGACACTAGTGTTCCCTTGTCCCCGAGGAGACCTCCAGTTGGCTTGTTGGCTCCTTGAGATACAGTGGCAGCTTTTCCAAGGCGGTCAGTCAGAATAGTATCGGGCTGCCTGTGTTATTAGCTAAGTTAGGCAAGGGGAGCTTCCATGTATAGGGGCAGTGTATACCTGAAGACCAACTTAAAGGGAAAACCACCATGCCCAGAAGGATCTGGCAGGCCACTGCTGGTCTAAAAGAAGACTGGTTTAATCCAGCAAGTCAATTTTGGGGCCTGCTCTCTCTGTGTGTATGTGTGTGTGTTGTAGGGGAGGAATTCTAAGTTTTTAATCAAATTCCACTTTGAAGGTTTCTGGCTGAGCACTGAAGCCTGAATTGTAGCTGGCAGCACATGAAACTTCCTAGCCATTAATGGGAACGGAGTATGTTGTGTCCTGATAAAAGGAACAATGTAATTCCATTACCCCACACCGCTCAAGAAAGACACAAGACCAGAGCTTGGAGTTAGCAGGGCCACTTTATTAACTATGTACAATTTTAATGCAGCAGAGCATTACCCTAAAGCGTGCGGGAACTTTGAGGAAACGGCCCTAGCCGTCTGCCTCCCCGGGGTGATCTGGAAGACCACAACGGGCGTGCCGTCTGACTCCCGACTCCAGCTCATCATTGCCAAGCTGAGTCCATCATCGCCTACCCTAAGGCAGACGCAGCGTGACCTCTTAGAAACACCCTGGCTGCAGCCAAAGGGTAGCTTTGCTGAGTCTGACCAGCCTGCCAGCCGCGCTGAGCCGGTTGAGCAACTTATGAGCGGCCTGGCCGATCCCCAACCGGGCTGCCTCAGATGGATGCCAATTCCAAGAACTTACCTAGCCCCCCCCCGCGCATGCTACCTGCCATTTTAAATGACTGGCTAATTAAACACACCTTAACCTGCCGCAGGCTGAGATATGCGGAAAAACAACCAGCTACGGCCAATTAGGTTGGAAGCCAAAAATTCCTACCCGGCCTGAAGCAACCAGCTAATCCCAGCCTGATAAACGGGAGGGGTGGGTAGGGGACGCCGGTCGGAGCTCGAATGAGCAGTGGGCGGAGCAAGCATCGGTAATATCCATGCTTGCCCCGCCCCCAGCCGACATCATCAACAATGGCCCCCTCAAGCTCGTGCCTCGTGCCAGGTGAGGGGGCAGGGGAATGGGCAGCAACGTGCGAGTGCGCATTGCCGGTCTTATCGTAAGTTGTGTGGATTGTAACATTGACATGAAAGGCACTTTGTGTCATTGACATGAAAGAGTATGTTAATACAGACTCTAGACAGTGATTGCTATTAATATTCTAGCTACTGGTGAACTAACCTGAATTGTGTAATTTGAGTTTGCAAGCCACCTTTAAGTAAATTATATGGTCAATAGATGTTAAGCTGCCACTCAGACTGTTGTGTTACAGTCAGACTCATTCTTGCAGTCCTACAGCTGAACAGAGACATCATGCTAGTCTGTACAATAGCAAACCTTTATTTTTCTTGTTGCGTATTATTTCACAAGTGCAGGTGATAATTAAGATTAGCTTTAGTGATGCCACTTCAGCTCTTTGCAAAATGCAAGCTTGAGTATTATGCTTCCATTCTCAGAAAGGTGGTAAAATAAAGGGACAATGTTTTCATTCAAAAACGTTTTGTTCTTTTTTTTATTATTTTAATATTTGGCATTTTCCCATTTCCAAAAAAGAAAAGAAAATGTAGGGGATAAAGCTCTTACAGGAAAGAAATATCCATTATTAAAACCTGATCCACAATTAAGTTGTCAACATTACTGACTCCCACTAAAATCAACAGGAAACCTTAAGAGTACCCTGATTCAAAAGTCATTTAGGGCTCAATCCAATGGGACTCATCGTGGGCAGTATGATCGTACTGCCCACACAATGTCATGCAAATAAAGTGCTTCCAACGCCAGCAGTAGGCTGTTTCCGCTGGCACTGGGGCAGTGCCATGGCGACAATGCCATGGGTGCCTTGAAGGGTGCCTCGCTCACCAGCGATGTAGCCATTCTGGGAGGGACGGGAGGGTGTTCCAGCGGAGGGGTGAATAGGGCAGGACCAGTGGCGACCACTCGCTGCTGGTTCCTGACCTACAAGTAAGGCTGCAAGGCTTCTGTGTCGGGATGAACTGGGTGGGCAGAGGGTGGGCCAGTCTAGGGGTGGAGGAGGGCCGCCCTGGCCCATGCGACCCCGATTCGGACCATGTAGGGAACTCGGAACTGCGCCCATTATATAGTAGATGTAGATCCAAGTAGCCCATAGGCATGGCTGGCACCTACCCTGGGACAAGGGTGCAGTCCCAAGCTGCAGTGGATATGGCGCCCCGGCCTGGACTGTTCCATTGCAGCTTAGGATTGCACTCTCCGTTTCAAGTTCAAACTAGATCCCCATACTGCTTTTCAAGAGGCAGTGAGTGAACCCTCAATAATGCTGTGCTTTTCTGACAAGTACTTGGATCACACTATATATATATATATATATATATATATAGAGAGAGAGAGAGAGAGAGAGAGAGAGAGAGAGAGAGAGAGAGAGA
>JAJKFI010000056.1:774114-790374 GCA_029204185.1 Lerista edwardsae
GAGAGAGAGAGAGAGAGAGAGAGAGAGAGAGAGAGAGAGAGAGAGAGCGAGCGCGAGCGCGAGCGCTACCTTTTTTAGAAATCAGAGGAATAAACATAACCTATCAGGAGTGATGTTTAATTCTTCTCTCTCCTGGAGAGTTAATAGATTAAACAGTTTAAAAAAAACCTGACAGAAAACATGATTGAAGAAAGCCTATTAAATGGAAAAGCACAATTCTCTGTGAGCTGGTGCTGTAAATAGCGAAGAGTGAGATCTGAGGAGTCCTCAGTTCAAATTTCATCTCCACCCTTAATTCATTAAGGCTGCTTTAGGCAAGCCTCGATTTCTTTAGTGCCTGCTTCCTCTCCAGGATACTGAGAATATTAATAACAACACCATAAACCTTTTGAGGTTCTTATGAGGATTATGGACAGCCCAATCCTAAACTGAAGTTAGCTCTGGGGGTCGCATGGCCTCCACTGCATCCAAAGTAGCTTAGAAGAATGCTGGAGGTCTCCTTGGAGTAATGGAATATTTCCCCCCTTATCCTGAATAACACCCCAACCCCCCCACCGGGACCCCTCCCACCCATTCACCTGCCAAGCCCAACCGGCCGGGTGTAAGGACGACTGGACCGGGGGGGGGGGTAGGATGTGGCAGAGGCCTACTCTGCTGAACCTGCCCTCCTCCTGGGCTTTATCTTCCCCCTTTCCAGCCTCCCAGTCCCCTCCCATCTCCCCCACCAACTTACTTCTCTTGTCTTTGTGCTGCTCTGGAGAGCATGGGAAGGTTGGAGCCTTCCCACTGTGCTCCAGGAACATGCGGCTTTGTGAGCTGCCAGACTGTCTCTTGAAACTGGCACTGACTACTGTACGGTGGTCAGCACCAGCAGAAGAGGATCTCTGCCCAGCCGCCAGTGAGTACAGAATTGGGACATTAGTCTTAGAGTACATATGTAAGGACCTGGGTTCAATTACTGGCATTTCTCATTGATAGATCTCAGCTAGCAAGGTTTATATCAATGTATGGATGTGAGAGCAGGATCATAAGAAAGGCAAAGCGCCATAGATGCTTTTGAATTATGGTGTTGGAGAAGACTCTTGAGAGTCCCCTGGACAGCAAGGAGAACCAATCGGTCAATCCTACAGGAAGTCAAGCCTGATTGCTCCCTGGGAGTACAAATCCTGAAGCTGAAGCTCAAATACTTTGGCCACCTCCTGAGAAGAGAGGACTCTTTAGAAGAGACCCTCATGCTGGGAAAGATTGAAGGCAAAAGGAGAAGGGGGCGGCAGAGGATGAGATGGTTAGATAGTGTCACCAAAGTGACGAACATGAAATTGGGCGAACTCCGGAAGCTAGTGGAGGACAGGGAGGCCTGGCGTGCTGTGGTCCATGGGGTTGCAAAGAGTCGGACACAACTTAGCAACTGAACAACAACAAGCAAGGTTTACTGAGGTCTTGACAGAGCAGACAATTTTAGCTAGATGAAATAATACAAAATATACTCACACAAATACATTTCTCTACACAAAATGGGAAATTGGGGTACCCACAATGCACAGGAAAAGAGGGAACAGATAATGAAGGAAAAATAAAGATAAACAATTGTGGGAAACAAAATGAGAAGCGCACACATTTTTCAAATGATAACAATGTCACACAAACATTGCAAAAAAGAAAAAGAAAGAAAGAAAGAAACTCCCGAAGTCATACTGAATAAATATCACATAAAATTCTGGTTCTAATGTGACATGGATCAGTCTCAAGTTTCAGAGCGCAATCCTAAACAGCACTGGATTGGAAAGGCCAGTTAGCCAGCGCCAAATTCAGCGTTGTTCAGGAGAGGCTGGAGCCTCTCCATGGCAAGGAAGCATGTGCTCTCTTACTGTAGGGGAGGCTCCAGCCTCCACTATGCGCACCTCGGATCTGCGCAGCCCAAATCAGATCCAAGGAGACTGCGCAGCCCAAATCAGGGCCACACGGCCTCCCGAGCAGACTTAGGAAGGGGCCATATGGCCGTCTCCCAAGCCTGCCCACGTCCCACCCACAACCTCCCTCCTCCCCGACAACCCCCAGCCCGGAGCGGGACAGAGCCTCCCTCGTGCTAACCGGCTTCAGTTGGTGCAAGGGAGGCTCCCCATTGGCTTGAGAGCTTTAGTGGAGGTGCTGCTCAGCACTAATGACGTTCCCTGTAAAGAACCTTACAGGGATTTCTTTAATCCTGATGGACCCAAAAAGGAATTAAAATTAAGTTCAAGAATTCAGTGCAATTACAATTCATTATAAAAAGTGACTGTTGCAATTTTTTTTTTCAAGCAAGTCAGCAATGTATTTTTTAAAAAATCATTTAGAATGTGCTTTCCTGGAAGTAAGAAGCACTTAACACAATGGGACTTACTTCTGAGTAGATATGCATAGGATTACACTGTAAATCACACCTTGAACACATTCTATTGTCAACTGTCTATTAAAAGGCCGAGATTTTATGAAGCTATATTTTAAAGAAAAAAAACCAAAGACATAAGTGTCACTCATACACTCCCTGCCAATTCTGTCATTCTGCCATGTGGTATGGTTTAAAGCATCCAGGATATGGGTGAAGACAGTTGACGGATAGCTGAAAGGACCAGGTACACCCATCTAAGTGCACAATCTAAATTAGATTTGGGAACTGCAATCCGATGCATGTTTTACAGGGGTGCAGCATGTCTTGCCAGTGCAGGGGACAAGGCATGTGATGTGCCTCCCATGTCATGATGTCATGATGCCCCACATCATGATGCCATGCATGGGACCTCACTGCCGTGGCCCGGGTGATTTCAAAATCACCTGGGCTGTGGCAGCATACACACCTGGCACTCCCATCCGCTTCCCAAGCTGGGAAGCAGAGGGGGTGCCTGGGCACTCACTGCCCAGTGAGGGCTCTGATGAAGTCACCTGGGCCGCAGCTGCAAACGCAGACGGGAGAGTGCGGGCTCTCACTGGTGCACCCCCTGATGTGGGGCTCTGCCGCGTCTCTCCCTGGCTTCAGTTGAAGCCAGGGGAGATGCACTGAGGCCAGCAGGGCCCGCCTCCGAGGAGAATGCCTGTGTTCGCCACATAGGCAGGGTGGTGCCAGCCTCAACTGAATTCTTAGGGGTGCAAAATTTGGGGCCGCTAAGAATGTTGTGCCCAGGGCGACCATCCCTTTCATGCTATGCCTCTGCATGCTTACTCAGAAGCCAGTTACATTATATTTGATAGGGCTTAAACCCTAGTAAGTGCGTTTAGTATCACAGGTTAAATCAGCTTCAACCAGGTCCTTTTTTATGGACCTAACATGCAAAAAGGTTATGTGTTTGAAATGGTAGAGTGTGACGAGATCCCACTACGTTTAATGGGCTAAACTTTAAAGCGGTTGAGATTTTATTTCAGGTCAAAGATTCTCCTGCCATAAAATTAACTAGGCAAACAAGCAACAGACAGCAAGCATACAGAGATATTTTTTTTTAAAGGAGATCATACAGAAGGCATACTAAAATACAATCATACTTCATGTCTTTCAAGAAATCATGACTTGCCACCGTAGTAAAATAGTTCCAAAATTAAGGCACAATCTAGTCAAAGTTCAGAATATCACTTGACTTTGTCAAATCCTTTTTTCAAGCAAACTAAGCTGCCACTGTCACACCATGTGACAGTGATTTCTACGTAAGCTGAGGTTTAAACAGGATTTGAGAAGTACAGGTTTAACTGTCCCACTGAAATTAATGGACCTTAAAAGTGCTCTGCCAGCACTATTAATACGCCCCCAAATTCTCATTAGTTTCTGGAATTTGTTCGATTTCATTTTCATCTCTTTGGGGAATATTTATCTCAAGAGCTCTCAGAGTAGCTGTCTCTGAACATGATTTGCTCAAATGTCCAAAATAAGAAGAGTTGGCTCTTTAAACTGCTAGGATGTTTCATCTGCGGTTAATCTGTTTCTCCTCTTTCCTAGGTATATGAGAGATTGTTATGGTTATACATTTATCTTCGAGAATTAATCAGCACATGCCAAGAAGTACCATTGCAATAATTCCTTTACATGATCTAGTGCTGAACCTAAGTACTGAAGTTAGTATCTGTGACTAACAGCCCAATCCTACCCTTGAACTGTGCCAAAGCACTTTTGGGTGGACGCACAAGCATGCAGCACTGGCAGAAAGGCCTGTGCTGACCTGCCAAGGGTGCATTCAGAGCCCCAGCACAAGCAAGCAACAAAGGAACTGGAGATAGGGGTGTGGGGAGGGTGGCAGAGAGGCGGGGTTTCTGGGTTGCGGGAGACTGGAACAGAAGGCAGATTGGGTCCAGGATGGGGGCAAGATTGGCAGTGGCACTCTCCACTGTATCCTAACTCCCTGCAGGGCCTCCTGGAATAGTGCCAAGCTTCTCAGATTTGTGTCAGCTAAATAGGGCAGGCTGGGGCCTTACCTGGTGTAAGGGGAAAAAAATCACCTTACACCTGAGTAGACCTCCAGTCTCTACCTAAATTTCACTGGATGCAGTGCAGGCCAAGCAGTCTGGGTGCGCCAGCGCAGGTTAGATTTAAACTGTAAGCCTCTGGACAAAAATACTGGGAGTACAACCCATTGCCCTGTAAAACTCTGCCTTCACGCTGCCTACTTTCAAAACTTCCCTAACTTCCCTTCATAGTCATCTCCCGTTCCACATGGGGGATAGCGGCATGCATCAAATGATAATATAGCACATGGATTATTGTCCTTGGTATGCATGCCAAAAGGGGACAAGGTGGTGCTGCGGGTTAAACTGCTGAGCTGAGCTCGTTGATTGGAAGGTTGGCAGTTTAAGACCACGTGACGGAGTGAGCTCCCATTGCTTGGCCCAGCTCCTGCCAACCAAGCAGTTCAAAAGCACATAAAAATGTGAGTAGATAAATAGGGACCACTTTGGTGGGAAGGTTCTGTGCGCTATGGCGTATAGTCATGCCGGCCACATGACCACGGAAGCTTGTCCTTGGACAAACACCGGCTCTTTGGCATAGAAACAGAGATGAGCACCACCCCTTACAGTCAGTCATGACTAGACCATTCGGTCATGGGGAAACCTTTACCTATGCATGCCAAAGGCACAAATCTCATAAAAAGAGTAACCCTCTTGTGTTGACAGCATTGCTATCATTCTGGAGTAATAAAACCATGCATCCCAACAAATATTCTTTTGCTTGCCATTTATTAATAACCTGAATATTCACAACTCTGCGGCAAATCTCCCTCCCTGCTCCACCAAAGGAACAACCTTGGAACTCTCCTGTGATCCTCTACTCCTGTGGCATCTCTGGTTGGCCTGATGGTGGCATCCTGACCTTGATCTTCTGATTGGGCAACTCTAGACAAGATGAACTCCAAGTTGGCATACATAAAATGAGATTTTCAAATGCATCCAAGAAAATTAGTCACAGTTACCACAATCTTTTTGGGGGGTGGGACCTGTCTTGCATTCTCCCTACACAGATACATAAGTACAACTATCATATGGGAAGAATTTGTCTAGAACATTAAACTCTCCTTTTGGAGATTCATTTTCTTTTGAGTACCGGCATTAGCATCCATTAACGTTAGTGGAAATTCCATGTGCCTATTGATTCGCAAAATGGACCCTTCCATCCTATACAATTGCTCTTTGCATATAGGATATTGATACATTCAAAGTAGCCATGCCAACCTGGAACTTGTTTGGGAGATGATAAGCTGCTTACGCTAACGGAACAACTCAGCAAGCAGCTATTTTGAAAAAAGAACAAAATTATTGTGGTAAATTGCACTGTTATGGCGGTGAAGCTTTGCAGCCCTGCAGACACGTAACATTCTCCTTCCATATGCAGGATGTTTTCCAAATAGCAAAAGCCTTTGGATCATTCAGAAAAGATAATAAATAGCTAAGGAACAATGTGCTCCAAGCAGAAATGATGCAGCTCACCATGTCTGACAGTGCTTTTTCTAACCAAACTGAAGGTGGCATCTATTTCTTTGGAGAAAAGCGGGGGAATCATAAGAGTAGATTCCTCCACCCACCAGTTTTCATTGTTTTCATATCTAGCAGAAGGGAAATGGAGTGAGACTGATAAGCACATTCTTAAAATCTCAAATGTGTCAGTTTTCCAGACAATGGTGGAAGAGGCACCAACAAATCCTTGTGATAAATGCAGTGAAAGAAATATGCTCAAAAATAGTCTACTTCTTCCACCTACTGAGTTATAAACGCATAAGAGGAGTGTAGATAAGCTGTGTGAATGGGCAACCTGGGCCTCACAACAAGTGTTTTCTAACTCTTGTTTACACTGATAGTTAAGAATCGAGTCCTCATTACAGGTTGACAGTTTAATTAGACCAGAATTATGAAAAACCAATAATATAAAAAGGAACCACATGCCTAGGATTAAATTGGTGATATCTGAAAGTCAGCTTGATTTCACTCTGTTTTACTTACTTCTGTGTAAACATACCGAGAATTGGGCTGCACTGCTCAAGTACCCTTCAGAAACCCATCACACTTCAGAAACTGTCTTGCTGACATTTAAAAAAAATGAAAACTACCAACAATAATTACCACCAGTATGTAACCTCTATACAACGAGAAAGCTGACAATACTCAGCTTTTTTGAAAAAAAAAGTCTTTGTCACTTACTCTAGGACGATGATTGCATGAGCCACTAACTACAAGACAGCTTTGACAAACCAGCTGTCAAGGTCTTATTTCATCATCCTCTTACTCAAAAGTACCTATACATGCTTTGTGTCAAGAAGGTAGAACACACTTTAATTTCTAAAGGTGAATTTTCTTGGCATTTAGTACCATAAAATAAAAACAAACTTTCAACACTACTACAAAACCTGCATGTCTATACCAGAGAAATCCCATTTATTCCAGCAGGTCTGCGCTTCTCAAGGGCAAGCTGAGGTTTGCAAGCAGAACTGAGCCACATGGACCTTCTGATTTCAACAGAACAGATTTCAACAGAACAGATTTCCAAATAATGTCCCACATGCTCTAAGTTCTTTTGGAATCATTGAGGTTTTAGTCTGTTCTGATTAACGTGCCCCACTGATTTCAACTACTTAGGTTAAAATTACTCTGCCCGGACCACGCATGGCCAGTGCCTTTAGGGTCAATATTTAGTTGGCTGGGATGCTGTTCAAGTTCTAGGCCATTGGTTTTAAGACACACACAAAAGGAAATATAAACCTAATGAAAAGATTACACATATGCAGTCTTCCGTCTTAGCCTAGAAATACAGTCCTGTAAACCGAGACAGGTCTCCTGACAACACAGTTGCAGGCATTGGATTGTATCAGTTACTGATTCTAATTACATTAATGGATTTCGGCCTCATTCACGGGACTCTTCGACATACACATGATTCGGTTTGCCCTCAGTAGGTTACCAGTCTCTCAAGCATCACGCTCCTCACCTCTGTGAAACAAATGTGATTTTCAATCGAATAGACCAACGCACACAAATCTCTCTTAAACTATGCTTCTTCTGCAGTGTGCCTAACATTTCCTTTGTTGTTCGTATGTACAACTAGCCTGGGATACATATAACACACCTAGACAAAAGCATATCAGAAATAGATCCTCTCTGTTTTTGAATAAGACAGTGATAATTAATACCATCTGGTTGAGCATATATAGGCACTGCAACTGATAAGTCAGTCAGTCCTTAAATGGCACTCTTTGAGGTTTGAGAAGTTTACATACTATTTATATAATTCTCTACCTCTTGGGTTCATTATTATGCAAAAAGGAAAACAAGAAATAACATTGTAAATCGTTAACCTAGTACTCATATGATGGTTAATACAGTCTGCAAGATGTTGATTCAGAAGTGTGTGTGCATTTGTGTGCGTGTTTTTCAAAGACATGTTTCCTATATGTCTGTAACCCATCCATGCACATTTCTTTATGCTCCTATCCTTGATGAACTGTATCTTTATGAACCTGAGAGCCGTAAATTACAGCTGCAATGTTCATGTAAGCTCATGAGGGGTTGCAGTCAATGTCCAAAGGGATTGTAATGCCCTTATATAAATCTTTGGTGCAGTTACATTTGGAATACTGTAGACAGTTCTGGTCACCATACCACACCTCAAAAAGGCTATTGTCAAGCTGGAAAACATGCAAAAGAAGTAAAGGCAAACAAAACAATCAGAGGACTGGAGCACTTTCCTTATGAGGAAAGGTCACAACATTTATGGCTTTCTGGCTTGGAGAAAAAAGGTGCTTAAGGAGGGACATGATGGAGGTTTAATAAAATAATGCACTGTGGAGAGAGGGGGGATTTTCTTCCACTTTCACAATACTAATCCAGGGAACATCCCATGAAGTTGATTGGTAGATTTAAGATTAAGACAGGAGTTGAGCCTAATTATTCATGGATTTTATGTCCATGGATTTGGTTCAACATGAGTCCCTTGACCCATGTTGAGCCAGATTAGGCTCAACCTGAAGCCTCTGAAGGCAACCAGAACTGTGCTCCAGTCACCTCCAGAGGCTCTTCTGGGACCAGCCAAGGCTGCATTGTTCTTCCTGTGACCTCAGCGGGCCTCAGAATGGCCATTTTGGTAAAAAAAATTACCTTTTTGCAAAAACCCTTATAAGGCATTACAAAGCCCAGGGAAGCCCTCTGCCGAGTTCCTATCAGGTTTGGGGTATGGGTGTGAGCTAAATTCACAGGTTAAATTACACGTGGATTTTTTTTTATCCACTAGGGTTCCAGGAACAGAATCAATATGGATAAAAAGCTAAGAGCGGATAACATGTCTCCACCTGTACTTCTTCACGGAGCACATAATTAACCTGTTAAATTTGTTACTATGGGCTGTGGTGATGGTTCTGGGTAGGTTTGAAAGGGAATTGGGCAAATTCATGGTCTATCAATGGTTGCTGGTCATGATGACTATGCTCTACTCCAAATTCAGCATGCCTCTATGCTGGATACTGTGCAGGCCTGCAGGCCTGCCTGTTCCAGTGCAGTTTAGGCTTGGGCCCTGAGTTGTATAGTCTAATCTTGCACAAAACTCACAAAACGTTTTACCGTTGAATGGTTTGAAGATGACAGTCTAGCTAGAGACTGTTAACATGCTACTAAATAAACTAAATATAGTAACTACTTCATGCTTTATCACAGCTATTGCTCAGAAAGTATTAGTTTTCACATAATAATTAAATAATAATTGGAGGGAACATGAAACTTTTAAAAATAGTAATAATAATTTCTTATACAACAGACAATTATTTCCAATCTGTAGTAGATTGTATAGTACATGGTAATGTTCTGTCTATGGGAAAGCTAATGAAATGCCCCCAAACATAATATAGTTCAAAGTTCTCCCTGTAAAACATTATATTCAGCAGAATTCTATCTACCAATACACACATTTTCGGAAAATAAATATTAAATTCTTCTCACAAGCTCTTTTTGTTCAGCAGAACCTACAAATAGTTCATGCAAATTGCTTCCATCCAAATACAAACTATTGCTGCCTGAACAATGCAAAAACAAGTTGCAGATCAGAAAGGTCCAAGCTGAGTAAGCTAACAGAGCCCACAATATAAAATTGGCTTTTGAGGCCAGTTTGCACATTTAAGAACATAATAGGAAACACACTTGTTTTGTCATACTAGCCAGGGTGTCTGCATTCCTGACCCAACACTGTATTTACACTCATCAGAATTGCATTTTTCTATGCAGAATGAAATTCTGTACAAGACACTATGCTGAGATAATGCAATATTTACCAGAGCTGGTCTCTGACATCACTAACTGTTCAATTAAATCGTTCACTTTGCATACAACCTCCCAACAAGGTAAAAAAAAAAAAGCAGAGAAATTGCCTTAATGCAATCCAAAACAGATTGTCCTATGGCTATGGGTCAGAAATGAAAGGCACAGAAAATGATGAGAGGCCACTACCTGGGAGTGATTTAATCAGCGAGATTTCACAGTGCCCCTCCTTTACATTGATTTTGTTGGTGCAAGTTCAGAATTAGTCTCTTACATTTATTTCAAGTTAGGGTGCCATGGATTTCTTGTGGCCTGAGTTTTCAGGCATCGGTCGATATCCATGAGCTGCTGAGTTTTTAAGAGTGACTTCACTTGGTGGAAGGTATCACAAAACAGTTAGGACTATTTGGGGAATGAGCTTTCATGAGCATAAGAGATAAGAGAACTGATCTGTGTACTGTAGATTATTTGTCTTAACATCCTTCACAACCATGAAACAAACAGTCTGAATTTTACATCTTGACGAACATTCAATGACACCCAATAGAATCAATGTACTCTGTGCCAAAAGTTATCCAAACTTGGAGAGATTTTGGTTCTAGAAAGCCGAAGGACACATTGTATGAAAACACCTTGGACATATGCTATGCAGAAGGTCACAAATACTGTAACTGCAAAGTAGGATTTTTTTTTTCACTGTTCCCTAAACCATGTTAAAAGTGGTCAGAGTGTGCAGCAGATTTGAAGGGACCTATTGGGGGGTGGGGGGTGTCTACCTCTAGTGGCTCAGAAAAAAAAAGTCTTGAAACCTTGCAAAGAGAAATTGATGGCTGATTGCATTGGTGTTCTTTGAACAAACTCATGTTACCAGGAAAAGTGAGTGAAAGTGGTGATGAGAGAAGAAAAATGGGACCCTCCCCTTCTGTCTGCAGGACGATCTTTCCTGTAGAGGTGCTATCTGATTGTGCAGGAAGCTACCTTTCGAAAGTGATAAGGGTTCTTGCTCGTTGCAACACTGATGATGGCTGACGTCTGCACTGTAGACCGTGTGGAAGTAGGTCTCCTACACCCTGTCTCCTTTACACATTTGTTCTGCATTTGTAGCGTCCTGGGTGGTGAGAAGTGAAGTGCTCCTATGCTTGCTGGGCCCAGGCCTTGGGAGGGATTCAGAACCTGTAAGAGTCATATCAGATATTGGATGGGCACTGCTTTGATATGAAAGTGGTGCTGCTATGGAAGAAATTGCACCTGGCAGAATGTCACCTTTGCAAAGTTACAGAAGCCCTCTCAGGTTCTGGACCTGGACATCTTTGTTGTGCCTGACTACATGCCTAGCTGCCTGGAATGGCAGGAAGAATGGAAGAGGAAGTTAGTATCCCTCAGTGTCTCACTCCAAGGGTATGTTGGTAAAAGGGAAGGATTCAATCAAATGGACATCATCCCACTCCTAATAGGATGGTGAGTCTGAGTGCCTGGATGGGTAAAAGAACAGAACTTGCTTTGCCTACTTGCAAAGCCAGTCCTTTTGCTACCTCTTAATGTACCATCTGAGAAGTGCACACTTATCTTCCCAGACTGTCTGGGATGCTAGAATGGACTTCTCAAATCACATGCTACTGCATTGGGGCTCTCAAAACAATACCACCAGGAGAAAGTCAGCTGGATAGTTTGCACAGTGAAACTGGCCCTCTCTGTTCTGCCTGCAGTTTTTGGATGTGTTTGAGTGTGTCTCCACGTGTATGCACATGTAATAGTGTGGGAGCACCTGCATTCCTCTCTCTCTCTCTCTCTCTCTCTCTCTCTCTCTCTCTCTCTCTCTCTGCGCACTGTGGCTTTGTGCCACAAAAGTGACAGGGAGAAAGTATTTGTGTGTGTGCGTGTGTGCGTGCGTGTGCTTTTTTGGGTAAAGGCATCATCCAAAGTTCACTTAACTAAGATCAATAGTTTTATCCTTCACACCCTTGGGTCATGATGCCCTGCACATAACTAGAATAGAGAATGGGAAAAGGAGTTGATTCTTGTCCACCAATGCATGAAAGGTCTTCTAGATGTGTATGAGTGGTTGCAAGTCTAAACGTCTTTCAAATAAAAAAAATTCCAAAAGTTTGTATGGCTTTGTATGCCTTTCACAAGTTGAGTTCAGGTCTGGTTGAGAAGGAGGTAGGTGTTTGGCTAAATTAAGGGATGGGGGAACTGGCAAAGAACCAAAAATGTGATGGGGTGTCTGTAAGCTGGGGGCTCTTTATGCGTGTGACTGTGAGAAAAATGTGGGAAAATGAGGGAGGGAGAGAAATGATAGCAACTGTGATGGGTGACACTGGGAGAACTGGTTATACTATGGCTATGGGTCACCTGTGGGAGAGCTCTGGTATGCTAGTTGGTTGTGGCTGTGGAGGAAAGGATCGCAATTATCTGGTGCAATCATTGGGCTGACTAGTCAGCGTGTGGGCAGGAAATTGTCAAGTGGAGTGTAGATCACTTTGCTGATTTAAAGGTTTTGACCACCCTGGTCTACTCCTGAGCTAACATTTGGTAAAAGTCTACCAATATATGCCACTTCTTCAAAGCCAAAAAGAACCCTGTTCCCATTATCTGTGCGAGAGAAGCTCTGGGGTCCTGCTGAGAGAATGCCTGTGTGAGTATGAAGGGGAGGCAGATTCCTGACAGGTGTAGTGGGGTGGAAGTCTGAGTGGGAGCAGTAAGGGCAGGTGTGGTTGTGTGACCATCATTCAGGGTGCAATCCTAACCCACTTTCCAGCACTGCGCTTCAAAGTAAGGGCACAAACATTCCCTTACCTTGAGGAGGCCTCCATGACTGCCCCCAAATGCAGAATGCAGCACATGCCCTGTTGGCACAGCTATGTCAGTGCTGGAAAATGGGTTAGGACTTTGACTTAACCAAAAGGAACAGTTGCACACCAGAAACAGGCTCACAAATCAAGACAGCTTTGTCCACCAACAATGGGCTGGGCTATTGGTGACTGGAGGAGTATGATCCTGGGGGGGGGGGGGAGAGAACCAAGCTGATGCATGCCTGTAATCACTCCTGCTGGTGAGTGAATGTGTAACAAAGTGAGGCTGACAGTCAGTGCGAGTGGGCGCATGTGAAGGGCAGTGGGCACCTGGGAGGGGAAGAAGGGGGCCTGCTGTGTAGGTAAGCCCTCCCCGCCCCTCCCTCCCTGCTCCCCTCCAATCCTGTATGCACCTGAGGGGGCTTACCTGCTTGCTGTACTTGCTGCTGGCTTGACAGCTGTACTCAGAGCAGTGGTCCGACCCGATGGAGATGTTGTCCCCCGCGCCCACGAAGGTGTTGGCTGGGGGCAGTTCCTGCACAGCCTGGTGCTTTTTGCCGGCGGTGGGGGACTGCGGATGCAGCTGCACTGTGGGCAAGGGCGAGCTGGATTTGTAATGCCGGGCCAGGTCTGGACTGCCGGGCCCGCCGTTGACTGAGCGGTAGCGGCTCATGCTGGGGCTGTCCGCAGAGAGCTTCTCGTTGACGCCGTCATACCGTTGCCCGTTGGGCTTGGAGGCCTCGACGGTGACAATGCTGCTGTAGAGGGGCTGCTTGCCAGGCTTCTTGCTCTTTTTGTCCTTCTTGGGCTTCTTGGCCTTGTCGTGCTGCTGGGGTGTAAAGAAATCCTCGTGGTCTTTCTTGCCGGCCTCGTAGCCGCCGTGCTTGCCCTTGGAGCGGCAGTAGCGGGCCATGACCACCACCAGGATCAGGAGGATGACCGTCATGACGCCGGCCACCACGCCGATGACAATGCTGAGGCGCTGCTTGCTCAGCTCGTAGCTGGGGTCGCCCGCGATGTCCTGGGCCAGCGGGGTGTGCAGGCTGCGGGCCACCTGGCCCTCCACCAGGGTGGCGTTGGCCAGGCTCTCGTTGACGAAGATGTGCAGCAGGGCGGTGGTGGACTGCGGCGGCTGCCCGCTGTCATTGACCTGCACCACCAGACGGTGCAGGCCGTAGTGCTTGGGGGCCAGCTTGCCCACGAGGGACACCACGCCGCTGGACGGGTCGATCTCGAAGAGCTTGAAGGGGTTGCCGCCCACCACGCTGTAGCTCAGCTCCGCGTTCTGCCCGGCGTCGGCGTCCTTGGCCTGCACGGTGCTCACCACCGTGCGCAGGTTGCTGGAGGGCGACAGCACTTGGTAGGAGCTGTTGGCCGGCGAGGTGACCAGCGGCGCGTTGTCGTTCTCGTCCATGACGAAAAGCGAGACGGTGGCCGTGGCCGAGCGGGCAGGCTCGCCGCCGTCCACCGCCTTGACGCGGAAGGTGTAGCTCGTCTGCAGCTCGCGGTCGAAGGAGACGGTGGAGTAGATGGTGCCCGTGTCGTTTTCGATGGAGAAGATGCCTGGCGCCCCTTGGCCCGCCTCGCCCGCCTGGATGTAGAGGCTCAGCTCGGCGTTGCGCCCCTTGTCCGCGTCCATCACGGTCACCATGCCCACGGGGCTGTTGGGCTGCAGGTTCTCCTTCACGTAGAAGGTGAAGACGTCCTGCATGAAGCGCGGCTCGTTGTCGTTGCGGTCGGCCACCCGCACCACCACCGTGGTGGAGCCCTGCAAGGACGGCACCCCCTTGTCCCGGGCCGTCACTTGGAACTCGTACGTGTCCCGTTGCTCGCGATCCAACACCGCCTGCACGAGCAGATCCCCGGAATCCGGGTCGATGGTGAAGAGGCCCCCGGGAGACTCCGCCGCGAGCAGGGAGGGCTCCAGGGAGTACGTGATCTCGGCGTTCTTGCCGCTGTCCGCGTCCGTGGCCATCACCGTGGCCACCCGGTCGCCCGGCGCGTTGTTCTCGGGGAAGGCGACCTCCAGCACGGCCTGGCTGAAGACGGGCGGGTTGTCGTTGGTGTCCCCCACCCGCACCAGTAAAGAGTTGTTGCTGGACAGGCTGGGGCTGCCGGAGTCCACCGCCACGATGACCACGTTGTAGTCTTTCACGGCCTCGTAGTCGAGGGGGGCGGAGGTGTGCAGGAAGTACTTGCGCTTATTCTGGGGCTCGCCTTCGCCCTCGCTGGCCGGCTTGAGCTGGAAGGGCACGTCCCCCACCACTGTGCAAGTTACCACGCCGTTCTCGCCCTGGTCCCGATCGGAGACTTGCACCAGGGCGATGGGGGTGTCGACGAGCACGTCCTCAGCCACGCTGGCCACCCCGTCTCGCAGTGGGATGCGCCCGATCTTGCGGATGTCGATGGTGGGCACGTTGTCGTTCTCGTCGCGGATGTTGAGGACCACCGTGGCCTTGTCCGTCTTGGGCGGCTGCCCGCGGTCCCTGGCCATGACCGTGAAGCGGAGTTGGTTCACCTCCTCCCGGTCGATGCGGTGCAGGACGCTGAGCCAGCCGGAGGACTCGTCCAGGCGTAGCAGGCGCCTCACAGACTCTGTAGCTGCCCCGAAGACGTATTCAATCTGCCCGTTCACCCCAACGTCGGAGTCGGCAGCCCTCAGCTGCAGAATCGGAGTGCCCGGGTTGCTGTTCTCCGCCAGGTCCGCCTCGTAGACGCTTTTCTCGAAGCGGGGGCTGTTGTCGTTCACGTCGGTGATCAGCACCCGCAGGATGGCCTGCGAGGAGCGTGCGGGGTCGCCCCCATCCCTCACCCTCAAGCTCAGCTCGTAGGAGTCCCTCTGCTCTCGGTCCAGGGCCCCCTTGACAATCAGTTGGGGCTGCTTCTCCCCGTCGGGAGTGTCCGCGACTTGAAGCTCGAAGACGCTACTCCTGGCCGTGCCCTCCGCCTCCTGCCTCCTCTTGCTGCCTCCGGGGTAGAGGGCGCTATCGGAGGCTGCTGAAGCGGAGCCGCCGCCGCCTCCCCGCCTGCCGCCGTCGCTGCCGGGCTCTTGCAGCAGCTCGTAGCGCTCAATGCCATTCCGGCCGAAGTCCCGGTCGGTGGCGGTGGGGAGCAGGTAAAGGGTGCCCACCGGGCGGTTCTCCTCGACGGTGAGGGTCAGGACGGGGGAAGGGAAGGTGGGGGTGTTGTCGTTGATATCCAGGATGATGACCCGGCCCTCGAAGAGGTCCACCCAGCTCTGCGAGGGGCCGATCACCGACACCTCGAAGTCCAGGAAGCACTCGTTCTCGTCGAAGATCATCTGGCACTGCGGCAGCTTCTCGCGGTCTATGCGCCTCTCGGTCGTGCTCAGCTCGCCGGTCATGTTGTCGATCTTCAGGTAGTCGGAGCCGGACTCCAGGCTGAACGTCACCTCGCCCGAGCCCGTCACGATGCCCAGGTCCGAAGCCACGTTGCCGATGCGGATGTCGGCAGGTCCTTCCTCGGCCAGCCGGTATCGGAGCAGTTGTTTGGCCGCCGCCAAGCTGACCCACAGCGGAGGAGGCAGCAGGAGAAGGAAGCAGCAGCAGCAGTAGCAGGACTGCACAAAGCCCATGAGCGTCCGCATCTTCCACATCTTCTGAAGCACCCGATAAAAGACCCCCTCCCCGCTTCCTCACTCACACACACACTCACACGCTCCCCCCCCAGCCACTGCCGCCACCACTTTTTCTTGCCCCCC
>JAJKFI010000056.1:790474-822953 GCA_029204185.1 Lerista edwardsae
CCCCAACACTCTAACCCTACACGACGCCCCCCCCCCCCCAAAAAAAAACACCACCGCCCCACTTGGCAAGCCAGCGAAAAAAGCTCGGAGATCTCTGGGCTTGAAGAGGATCAATTATAAAATCCTTCTGCTCTTGCACAAAACTTCGCCTCTCATCCTATCTGGTGCAAGAGATTGGTGCGGGGGGGAGGGCGGGCGGGCTGCGGGCTGCAAACGGAGCTTACTGGCCGGCTATGCCCACCTCTTCCTTCCTTTTTGCAGTTGTTCTATACTCACAGTTCACGGGGCAAGTGTATTTTGCTTTTGTAAAGATTCATCTCGGGAGATAGGATGGCGCGCGGGGGGGGGGAGAGTTCCGCCTCCTCTTCCTCCTCCTTCCCCCTCCGATGGTACTGTAATCACTTTGCAAGATTTGCCAGAAAAGCAGCAACAGCAGTGAGAGAGATTCAAAGCTTCTCTCTTCCCGCCCCCTTCGCCTCCTTTTCTACTCCAGTCCAGTTCAATTCACACACTTTCCTTCTCTCTCTCTCTCTCTCTCTCTCTCTCTCTCTCTCTCTCCCCCTCTCTCTCGCTCGCTCTCTGATAGCCGTTTACTGCCGTGGAATTAGCTCTCTTCTTCGCTCCGCATACACACGCTGAAGAAGGGGTGGGAGGAATGTCAATTGCTTCATTCAGAGAGTGCTGGTGTCCAGGGAAAAAAAGGAAAGCGATCAAGGAAAGAAAAAACGAGAGGGAGAGCCTCTAAATCCTCTTAGCAATCGATGGAAAAAAGGGGGCGAATAAAAAGGCCCCCACGATAGAAAAAAACAAAATACCCAATCTCCAGTGATGTTATATCGACAGATGTATGTATCAGAAAAGAGGACTTCCCTTTCCTTGTGTTAGAGAGCAGTCCGCAGGAAATCTCCTTTGGCGAACAGGATAGCGCCCAAATCCATCTTTCGAGATCGACTCCAATATTCAGTCCCTTCTCCGCGTAGAGGAAGGTTTAAAAAAGATTGAAAGGAGAGGGGGAAAAAAAGGAACTCTGCGCAAGGTCATTAGTCACAAAGCAACATGGTACCAACGCTGCAGGAGATGCCCGTCCGGAGATGTAACCAGGCTGGAGAGAGAAATGCACATCGACCTCCCGCTCACTCGCTTCCCACACGACAGTCCCAAGTTTGTTTTTGCAGCCGCAGTTGGTGTGTGTGCGTGCGTGTGTGCCTTACCTGCATTTACACTGCATGTGTTAGAGAGCAATCGGAGGCTGCAGCACTGGGAGAGCGATTCACAAATGAGATTGCAGTCTCGCTAGCTCGCCTGTTCTTCGCTCACGTCTTCCTCGCCGTCCCAATGCAGGTAAACCAGCGGTGAACTTCAGCCTTCTCTCTCTCTCTTCCCCCCCCCTCCTTTCCCAGTTCAAAGGTGAGCAGCAAGGTTGGCTGTCAGGTGTGCGTGCCCCAAGGCGACGATTCGAGGGCTCCCCCTCCTCATTAATATACGCGCACAGAAGGTGGGGATGGGAGCGATGTCACTGGGTCTTCTTCCCACGTGAATTAGCACCACCGATTCTGAATTGCGTCCACCTCTAAGGAGCGGGGTGGGGGGGGGGACCAGAAGAAGGGGAATTCGAAATCAAATCGAATAACGTCTGTCCACACGATGCGATGGATGTTGGTGGTTTTATGTATTTGGGGCTTTTAATCGGCAGCGTCCTGCTTGCGCGCGAAAGATGAGCAGAGTCAATGGCTGTTTCCTCGGAACCGCCCGCACCACCACTCCGGCCGAGATGATCTGCAATTGTAGTGGTTTGTAAAAAGCCCCCTTTCTCTCCTGGCTCGTCTCGCTCAAGTGCAGCTGGTTGGTGCAGGGAGCTCGCTTTGCTCTCTCCCTCTCTCTCACGCGCGCGCGCGCGCACGCACACACACAGAGCCGAGAAAAGGAAGAGCGAGCGTGACTCTGGGCGAACGCAACGAAAAAGGCAGCGGAGCATCAAGTTTTGCCCAAAGTGGTTAGGAAGCTGCCGGGAAGCGTCCTGCTGTAGCTCTTCCCTGACGCTGCTGCTTAGTCCTGCAGCAGAGCCGCCTGTGCACTACATACACAAACAGAGAGCGGGGCGGGGGGAAGAGGCAGGCAAAGCAAGCGGGGGAAGAGAGCGAGCGAAAGGGGAGGAGTTGAAGCTGCCGAGCGTGGCGGCACTCCGGAGAAGCCAGCATTTACCCTTTGCCGGAGCTGCTGCGAGCAGTGGGATCGCGGCGACCAGTCCGTGTCCGGCGCCGCACACGAGTCTACCGCACACGCAGCCACAACCGGGCTGCCAACCTCGCCACGCTTCATCCCAATCCCCCCTTTTCATCCACCCCCAAAGGTGCTCAATTAGGTTTAAAAACCTAGCGGCGACTCCACCCCCCCCCCTTTTGCGCTATAGAGACAGCATTTGGGAAGGGGTGGCGGTGGAGAAAGGAAGGATCACGTGCACCCGAGAGTAGTCGCTGTGCAAACATTTTTTTGGTGTATCTTTAAAAAAAAAAACTTTTCCGCGGTGTGACTTTTGGGGTCTCTGTGACAGGCAGGGAGATGATGAGCTGCAGTGACTTGAGCAAGATCAAAACTCCGGGGAGGAAGAGGAGGCGGCAGGAAGAGACCTCTGCGGTGCTGTGGGGGGAGGCGGTGGAGCGAATCTCGTCCGCAGGAGAGCCCCTGCGTAGGATTATTGCCATTCTTTAGCATCGTATTTATGCTGCTCCCTTTGGAAAGGTAGATTTCTTCCTCCTCTTTCGCTCTCCCACACAGGAGAGGGACTGCGGCGGGCCGGGGAGGAGGGGAGGATCAGCACTGTGTGTGCCTGTAAGAGTGAAAGAGATTTGGCAAGCCGACAGGCGTAAGGACAGATTTGTTTCCAATGTGACTCGAGTGACTGCTGGAAAATGCAGCGTCGCCTTCCCAGCAGAGTTGGAAATCAACTTTCACGCCAACTCCGTCCACTTTTGTTTATTCCGGAGATCTCTCGCACACAACGACTTTCTCCTTCTTTTGACTTTGGAGCGTTTAATCGACCGTGGCCCTGGCGTACCTTCGCCTGCTTTTGGGGGGGGGGGGGCGACGACCGGGGAGAGAGATGCCTGCCGGCCTGCTCCTCCAGCAACCGGTCCCCAGCCGTCTCTTTCTAGCCAAGCAGCCTGGGTCTCCTCTCACCCCGAGGCCCTGAAAGGGAGCAGAGATTCCCGGAGGCTGCCGGCTGCCGAGGAGGGCGAGCCGGGGCACGAGTGGTGGGGCCAGAGGCAAGGGAAGGCGGGAGGGGGCGAAGAAAGACGGAGCCTGCTCGGCGTTCCCTCTTGGTGTCCGTGAACGGGCAGATCTGAATCCCAGAGAAGCCAAGAAGCCCCGGATTCCCTTCTGCCGGCCACAGAGGCTCCCGGGGCCAGAAGCCTCGGAATGGGAGAAAAGTAGCTCAACAACAACCAAGAAGCAGGAGGCGCGAGAACGTTCTGGGAAGATCCGGGCGCGCGCGCGCCTGTGTCAGCAAGGGGTGGGGGTGGGAGGGAAAAGGAGAACCTCAGTCCCTTCGGAAGAAAAGAGACGCGGGAGGGTCCGAGGCCGCGCGCGCTTGTTTTGTCTGAGTCAGACTCGGTTCCGCGCTTCCAGCAAGGCGAAGGCTCCCTCCTCTTGGCGCGACTGGGGTGGGGGTGGCGGCGGCGGCGGCGGCGGCGGCAGCAACAGCTGCAGGCGCTCGAGCCCGCCCTCCCCGCGTTCCCTTGTTGGTCGGCGAGCCTCGCAAGCCCCGCCTCCCCAAGACCTCGCCGGGGACCCTGGGTTGTTATATCTGCAGCATCAGCGAGAAACCGGCGACTTGGCGCAGGCTCAGTATGCACCGCCGCAGTCCCGGTGTGTGTGTGTGTCTTGTGAGTGAAAAGGGGAGGGGTGGAGAAGCGGGAGGCGCGTCGCGTCAGCAGCTCCGCGGCGGGTTAAGTGGGATTAACACCAAATCTCCGCTTTATTTGCCGAGCAACTTGACTTTGTCAAAAGGCCCTCCTTTCCTCCGCCTTCCCCCTCCCGGTGTCCGTGCGCGCCGCTTCGGGAGGCAGCATGACTCTTGGCCCTCCGAGCTCCAGGCGTGTCGAGAGCAATCCCCGAGAATAATGATGCAGAGCACAGCATTACTGTCAGAGCCGGTAGTACTACTGCATTGCATTGCACCCTTCCCGGGCTCGCGATGAAAGAAAAGAACAATAATCAGCGCAGCCCGCCCCACCCCCCACTCCGCTCTCCCAATGTGCTCTAGGAGGCGGTTGTGGCAAGGAAATCCAACGCGCTCTCCGCCGCCGGGTGTCTTTGAACCCAGCCTCCCGAAACTTTCAGGCTGGCTGCAAGTCTGTCTAGACTGAATTGTGGAGGTAGGCAGGCCCGGCTGAACCCGCTGAAGCTTGCTGCCGAGCAAAGGGGCATTGTCTCGGCTTTGGGTGGCGAGCAAGCCAGCCCCCACCGAGATCGATTCCCAATCGGAATCGGCTGTATGTTTTGTTCTGTTTCATTCACGCGATTCATCCCCAGCACTGTTAATTCTGCGGTATACTTTTTACAGGGAATACCCTGCGTGGAAACAACAGCGGCTCCCTTTCCATGTGTAGTTTCTCAGGCGCGCGCACACACACACACATAGCCGCTGGGTTTTCCCGAGGTTCCCTTGTCGCGTCTGCCCTTTCCGGGAGACCGTCTTCTAGCCGCCGCAGTCTCCTTCTTGCTGCCGCGTTGCTGCACGTACATTTTCCTTTCACGCACACACGAGCCCTGCTTCTCCTTGCCATCGCCTGCCATGCAGTCATTCATTCTCACCGTGTTGTTAAGCATTCACACCAGTTCCTTCTTCAGCATCGTCATAATCGCAGCCGCCCCCTCGCCCAAAAGCCATGGGGGGGGGGACGATAATCTCCCCATTCCTCCGCCTTGCTCTTGCAGACTATTTCCAGGAAATCTTTCCATTCTCTCCCCCCCCCACTGCAGTCTGCCTCAGCGTATTTCCCACAATTCCTCTCTCGTGCATTCATTGTGTTTTTTAAAGTCTCTCTCGCAGGCGTACCCATCTCTCCCCCCGCCCAGCCAGCCCTTCCATGTCGGAGTGTTTTCCACGTGCTCCCGCTTCGGTCTGTGCTCTGTAACGTCTTCCCTGCTCTGGAGTGCAGTGGCGTCCAATTCACACTGGATTGGTTAGTATAGTCTCTCGGAGAGCAGAGGTAACGCATCCCCCGCCTCGCCCCTTCCTCCCCCACCAACCCGGCGTGGATAACCGGCTCTGCTGCATGGTGAATGGAAGCGACGCGCTATCCTGAGGCCACGTACTTCGGGGCACAAGCGCAGCGCAACGCTGGACGGCTCTCAGAAGCTATCAGGGCGGTTCTCGTCGGGCACCCCTTTCCTGCCTGGCCGCAGACGCACGTTGCTCCTGCAGATATTGGGGCGTACATGCCAAATATCAGGGTGCTGGAAGAGCCTGGGCGCTTTGAGAAGCAGTACGAGCGCATTGATATCTGAAAAATAAAGACCACTTTTAATTTCCCCTAAAGGTGCGGGGACCTGACCCCAATCGTTCCTGTGCCAAGGAGTCCCTCGCTGCGGTGGCTTGATTGGCTTTTTATTTAGTTGGTTGTTTGCCTTCCCACTTTCTCGTCATCAGAGGCCTTTCTACAGGGATGGCAAAGCTCTAAGTGTTGCAAGAAGCCTTACCCTATCATGTAAATCCCTCCTCTCCCTTGCTGCTGTAGCCAGCAAGCAACGCCAAGATTGGCTAAAACGGTGCAGGAGAGGAGTGATTTCCACTGCAAGGTAAGGCTTCTTGCAAAACTTATATTAGAGCTTTGCCATCCCTGTAGAAATGCCACTGCTCGTCATGTGGCTTTGGAGCCACATGAAGGAAGTCAGTAGCTTTGGAGCCCTAGAGAAGATTCCCTTTGGGGTAATTCTGGAGATTTACAGTCAGTACCTTGGGGGAGGTGTACTAATATCCCGATTTATGAGCCCCGTCCTTTCCTCCTACTAGGAATTAAGATCAGGTGCTCTCCCCCCCCCCCAATTCAAGCAGTGTTTATGCTTTAACTATATTAGAATCACAGAATAAAAATCGGTAGAGAAACCCAGGGTGTTTTTTTTTGGGGGGGGGGGGTGGAATTATGCAGGAGAACAGGCAGGTAGATCCTCCCAGCAGAATCTCAGGTGGATTCTCCCAGGGAAGAGGCCATGTGGATTGTAATAATGTTATAAGGAAAAGTTTAAGTGCAGCAAAAATGTGACCGTGAACTGTGTATGAGTCTGTGGGTTGGGGAGGGCAGAGAAAGAGAGGAGCAAATATTTTATAACCAGTTTGAATCTGTAAGGAAGGGAAAAAAAACTAACTAACTCAACAACTCCACCAAGGGACAAACAGAAGAAATGACACCAGAAACGGCGGCAAATCTGATGACCTTTCCATTGGCCAAGAGCATCCTGCTGGGGTTTGCGCTGTTGTGGCTTGATCTCGGCTGCTTCCCTTCCTCGGAGATTGATTTTTCATTTTTCTCCTCTTTTTTACCAAAGCTGTTAGTCATTACTCTGAACAGATTCAGCAGTTTAGAGCCTGCATGGGCCAATCAGGGGCAATCTACGAACACCATTAGGAAGGAAGCTTGTAATATTGTCTCAATTAATAGAGGGGGAAACAAATTATTCATGACTGTAACAACTTCCCTCTCCCTTCTTATGGACACATTTAAGTCTGAAGAGTTTAAATAAGGAAACCACAGAATTCCTTTTAAACAGCTCTGAGCTGCTGACTTCAGTGGCTATTATTTTTAGCTGGACTGTTGCCAAGCAGCTCAGTTTAAAATGGGAAGGAAAGATTATCCTCAGAACTGCTTTTCAGTGTCAGGAACAGGTGAAGTAACACTGAATAGGAAAGTGCCTCTGAGTATGTGCAGAGTGCACACATGCACACACAAGTGCACAACTACCAATGATGTGACATAACTGGAACTAGGGAATAGGGGATGAAGGTGTGTGAGGAAGATAGAATTGAGGCCTGACCAAAAACATAGGGTTGCCAACTTTATGCTGCCTTCGCAGTAGTTTAAACAGGACCTGCTTGATCTATAGGAGTGGTATTCAAACTGTTAAAACTGGGACCCACTTTTTAGAATGGCACTTGTCTCAGGATCCACCGGAAGTGATGTCATTAACTTGGAAGTGATGTTGTGGTAGGAAGGGACATTATCAAGCAGGAAGTGCTGTAATTGCAACATAATAAAATGACACTCCTGAAATGCAATTGGCATTCCTGGCCTGCAGGTATTGTACAACCATGAAACATCCCTGGCAGAAAGCAAGATTAGGACAATATATGATGTAAAAGCACTGAACTAAAAACAAAATTAAAAAAAAACCCTCACATGAGCATTCACAGTGTTAACACTCACAAAAGGAATATCATAAGAGTAAGGTCTGCGGTTTTCAAGATGGCTGCTCCCAGCTTTCCACAACCCACCTGACATCAGGTCGCGACCCACCAAGTGGGTTCAGACCCACAGTTTAAATGACATTGACCTATAGGATTTAAGGAGATGAATCTTATCTTCTAAATTTCTTGGTGGCAAGCAGTTAACATGAATAGACGTCGCAGCAGACCAGCAAAGGCGGAGGTGCAAGATAGAGGACTCATTTTCAGGGATCTTGTTTAAAATTGGCCAGTTGATTTCACTTTCTTAACTATAACTATACGAAAACACTCTCCATGAAAACAACATCTACAAATAGCTCCTCAATAACTAAAACGATGTGCCTGTTCATTTAAAACTTTACATCAGAAGAACAAAATTAGAACTTCTTTTATGGAAAGGAACAAATGGTTCTTTCATCAGTTGATGATCTCATTGCCCTTTCCAAATCACCAGTTTATGGAGAGTGCTCAAAGATTTAGGGTGCAATCCAAACCTGGAGTTAGGCTGGCACAGTTAGGCCAGCAAAGTTTGGCTGGCACAAGGAACACCATAAGAGCATTTGGACCACTCTTGGAGTCTGTGTGCACTCCGAGAGTAGTTCAAACGTACTTTACAGTATCCCTTGTGCTGGCCTAACTGTGCCAGCCTAACTCCAGGTTAGAAAACAAGGACATTTCAGATCTGAAGCTGAAATCTTCATGCATGCTTTCGTGGGAGTAAGCCCCATAGAAAACAGAGGGACTTACTTCCAAGTATACGTGTATAGCCGCAAGTTAAATATCTATTTAGCAACCTTGTGAGAGTTTCTAACGTAATATTTTATTCATTATTTATAGGATTTATTTTATTTATAGGATTTTTTTATACTGCTTTTCTGGAACTCAATGGTATACATAAAATATAATCCCCCCATTAAAATAACATACTAAAATTAAAACCATTAAAACAATATAACAATAAAAACAATAATAAAAGAGCAGAAACAGCATAAACTTAAAAAGTTTAAAAGGGTTAGGGTTAAAGGGATACTTCCCTCCCCCAAAACCAGCCAAAACAGATGGATTTTTAAGCCCCGATGGAAACCATATACTGAGGAAGCTTCCCTTAAGTCTTCGGGCAGTTGGTTCCAGAGTCATGGTGCCACAACCGAGAAGGCCCTGCCGGGTCCCCGCACCACGACCTGACTTACCTGCAGCCAGGGCAGGCACAGGAACAGCCGCAACGGGCGACTCTGGTGGGGCAGCGAGGCTCTCCAGGCCCTGCTGCCCTGCAGCTCCAGCCAGGACAGGTCAGGAGCGCAGTGGGGCGTCCGCAACAGCCTCAGGCTCCATCTGCCTGGCCGGCTGTGCCCCCAGGGCTGGGCCCTGTCACACAGACAGCATGCCTAGTGATGTGATGTCTGCGACGGGGTCGGGAAAGCGCCCCAGGAGGAGGGCGGCAATGCAGGGCACTGGCGAGTCCACTCGGCCTGGCCCTGCCTTACGCCACAGGGACCGGCGAGCGGCGATCACCTGGCCTCAGCCCTCCGCACCCCCGATCGTTGGGCTGAATGTGGCCCCAGAGCGGGGGGGGGGGAGGCATCGTTCAAGACAGCCCCCAGGAGCAACGGAGCCCAGGAGGGTGGCACAAGGGCCACTGCGTGCCTCGATTGGTCGCTCAGCCTGCCAGTCGTTGCTCGGGGGCCAGTCCTAGGTTGGAGGGGGAGGGGCTTACCCCTCTTAATTCCCCACAGGCTGATGATGAGGGCAGTTGGGTCTGGGCTACCGGTGGGGGCATTTGCCGGAGGAGCCCCGATAGGACCGACCCTCGGGGAGCAGGGCCAGGGAGGAGCAACCCCCTGCCCCCGGACCTGAGGCTGTGAGGTCCAGACTAACCAGAGGAATGCCTTGCACAGCAGGGCCGGCAGCCGGCTGGCCAACCGGGGCGGCAAAGATGCCCCACCCGCCCTGGACAGGCCCTATTGCTTGCCTCCCTGGCTTCAGATGCCGGCAGAATCCTGAGGACGGCCCTCTCTGATGACTTCAGGGGAATGTGAAGGAATGTATAGGGGAAGATGGTTCTTGAGGTATACTGGTCCTGTGTAGTGTCATATATGGCTTTATAGGTCATCACCAACACCTTGAATTGGGCTCAGAAAGGAATGGGCAGCCAGTATAGCCACCGGAGCAACAGCAAAGCAGATTCTGCATGTCAAACTCCAGCATCCAACTGAGACACCACATTCTGCAGTAACTGCAACTTCTGAACCATCTTCATGGGTAGCCCCACAGTAGAGAGCATTACAGTAGTCTAGCCGAGATGTCACTAGGGCATGGACCATTGTCGCCAGATAATGACAGGCACTGGTATGGCTCCAGCCGGGGCACCAGTCAAAATTGGGCAGAAGCCCCCCTGGCCACAGATGCCACCTGGGCATCCAAGGGATAGTTGTGGGTGCAGAAGGACTCCCAGGCTGCGGACTTGCTCTTTCAGCAGGAGTGCTACCCCATCCAGAGCATGTTCTGGCTCTAATACCTAGCTGCCTACCGGATCAGAATTGCCCTTCCCCATGCTGGAAAGTTGGTTAGGGTTGCACCCTGAGACAATTATACCAGCAGTCTCCAAACTCCAGCCTGAGGGCAGGATCCGGAGATAGCTGCTTACCTCCACCTGGTGACCTGCGCTCACTGTTCTGCAGGGGAGCGAAGTTACAGCTGCGACTTCTCTAGTAATTTAGAGTGCTGTAGATTACATGTGAACCCAGTTTCAAGCTGCAATTCTATACATGCTTTCTTGGGAGTAAGCACCATTTAAACAATAAAAATTACTTCTGAGAGGCTGTTGGTCTTTTTTCTGTTCTGGAAGCTCATAACTGCACGTCTTGCTCTCCATTTCAGCCTTCTGGGTTCCCTGTAATGACTGCAAAGGTTTGAGGAAACAGTCCTTAGGGAATTTCTAGGGACTCAATTTCTAGCAAATGTACACACACACACACACACACACACACACACACACACACACACACAGTGCAATCCTGTACCTCTGTTGCACCGGCACTACGCTCTTTCAACAGCCGAACGCTGTCACAAACGTGCTGTCCGCATTGGCACTATGGCACTGGACTGGTGCAAGCAGCAGTGCCAACACTCGGGCACCACCACAACTGTCAGCAGCATTGGCCTTGTGCCCGTCGAGTGTCAGTGGTGCTTGGTCAGCGCAGGGCCTCTATGAGGGCATTGCAGAGGCATGCCAGGGGCGTAACTGGGCAGCGCAGTGGGTGGCGACGGTGATGCAGGATGGCCGTAGTGCCGTATCCTAAAGCCCATCCATGGTCAGGGCAGCCCCAATTCTGTCCGCTCCTGTCCACATTCCTCTGTGCCTGCAAAACAGCAGGCACAGATCAGAGCAGGCCCATAGGGACGACTGTGACTCATGCAGGTGCAAGGAGAAAACCTCCCCTTATCCTGCACGTTGCTGCTGCTGCCTCCTAATGAGCTTTAGGATACAGCCCTTCTTTGTCGGCCTTACTATGCCTTACTTAGGATTGGGCTCACACACACACACACACACACACACACACACACACACACACACACACAGAGAGAGAGAGAGAGAGAGAGAGAGAGAGAGAGAGTTCATAAGTTCTCTAACAGCCATGGAAGCACAGGATCCCTATTATTATTATTATATTTCTAATGTGTCACAATAGGTTGCCATTTTGAAAAGTGGGTGAATATGCAGTGAATATTTCCTCACAAGCAATGGATCAAATCCTACTATTATTCCTGCTATTGTACCTGGGGGGGGGGGGGGAGGTACTACTTCATCCAATCTGATTCAACACATTATGCTGGCCAGGTCACAAGCTTGCCAGAAGCTTTACTTCTCAGACTCTACAAGTGATTTTGTGATGGGGGCACAGAACTATCAAATGGGATAAAGAAGAGAAGATAACATGAAGTCAACTCAGTAATGAATGTCAGGCAGAACCTTATAATAAAATGCCACCAGCGTGAGCTCTCTAAAGAGTCCATCTTGCGCATACGCCGCTAAAAGATTATTTGATGCTGTTAATCATTTGCAGATGTAGAGACTTAAGAGAGGAAATGTTCTTTAACTGGGAGATTTGTTTGGATGTACATTTCATTTAGTTGACCGCAACATCAGCTACTTATATTCTAGTCAAAATATATAAAGTGAGATCCATACCACACATGGCCTGTAAGTGATACCACATGTGCCCATATAGTGAAGGAAAGCCAGTGTGGGGGAGTGCCTGGAGCACTGGGTTTGCATTGTGGGGGGGGGGAGGGGAAGGCCGTCCTTCTAGTACCCAGGACCCAGATTATTAGGACCAGCACACTGGATTGGGCATTTGGAACCAGCACAGGCTGAACAAGATTGGACTGGTATGCTGCAGATGATCACTCCCAGGGCCAGCCTTAAGTCCATGTAACCAATGTCATCACATTGGGCCCTGCACTTTGGGGGGGGGGGGCACATCAGGGCAAAGAGCATATTGCCTGCTGCTGCAGCCGGAATCTCTATCGACTGTAAGGCAGTGGGGTGAGTAGGGCAGCTGTACCTTGGGCCCTCCCACCTGTCCCTGCCTCTACACTGCCCCAAATGGACCTCCTGAAAACAGTTGGCGGTGATGTCATCATATCACCACCAACTATTTCAAGGTGCTGTGCACAGCATCACAAGCGCTTTTCTTGGTGAGGGGGGGCATGAAGTGCCCCCCCATGGGAATGCCCTGCATTGGGCCCTCTAGAGCCGGCCCTGATTGCTCCCCACAACAGTCTGGCAGCAGCAAATGAACAATCTGCTTCATTTATAGTGTATGTAGAACAGTGATGTCATGCAGGGGGTACGCGGGGGTACGTGAGTACCAGTTTCTAGGATTACGGCTGGCCCCGCCCATTCACCCGCCCACTCGTCGACTCCGCCCCCTGCAACGTTTGAATTTCCTGCATGTTTGAGTTGCCTGCATGTTCTCAGAGCCAGGCAGGCAGGCAGGCAGGCAGCAAGCGGAGCCTTGCCTTGCCTTGCCACTGAAAAATGAGCTGCTCTGGGGTTTTGGGACTGTTGGGTCACTTTAAAATGAAGCCAGGCCTCCTTAACATGTTCTGGGGGTGCTGTGGAATACTGTTGCAACTGTTGGGTCAGTTTAAAATTGTCTGAGGCCTCAAAAAGGGCTTTTTTCATGTCCCTTCCTGCCACGACATCACTTCCAGCTTATGACGTCACTTCTGGTAGGCGGGTCCCGACACGTGCCGATCAAAAGTGAGTACCTGTTCTTAAATCGTTTAGATGACACCACTGATGTAGAAGTACTACAACTGAAACAACCAAGGCCAACAACCCTGATCGCATCTGTTTTCTCTAGAAAAGACCTCAGTTCATACTCAACAGCCACAGTTTTGCAAAAGCATTCTTAGGAACGGACACAACCTAGACCTCCAGGGGCAAGGCTAGATCCAGGAACATTCCCAGACAATGAAATTGAAGGTGTCCCCCCCCCCCCGGGTGAGCAGGTGCCCCGCCCGTGGGGCAAGCGGAACAAAAGCGGAATCAGGGACGGCCGCGGGGCAAGCGGAACAAAAGCGGAAGTGCACAGACGGGCTGCCAATCAAGCGGTAGTCCTGCCTAAGTCCCGCCCTCCGTTCCCCCAAGTAATTTGTAGATCCCATTGCTGCCACTACCAGAGCAATTTTCCTACTTAACAGCAACACCTCTGTCATGTCTGGATTAAAGCGTAGTGTAGCCAGGGTGGGGCAGCGCAGTAAGTACTGCAGTAGGTGCTACATGCGCCATGTCAGCCATCCTTCCCACTCCCCATTGGACCCATTCCCAAAAGTGATGGCAACGCACTGGAAATGCCATTTGGTTTAGTCCGCACCTGTGCGTTGCCTAAGCTGCCCGGAATGGCTTTGACAGTGAGTAGAGGGGCTGCTTAAACAATGTGTTGCGGCACCTGCAGTACTTACTGCTCCGCCCTCCTGTGGCTATGCTCCTGGGAGTAAATCTCAGTTTGCCAGCCCACATTTAGCCCATTGTCGCCTTTAGAGACTGGTTAAGAAATGTTGGAAGAAATTCACATCTGGTTTATGGGTAAGAGGCATTTTTCTTCAAAGTTTCTGAGAAGGAGACTACTTTTCTGAGAATTAAAACAAAGGTCACTCTGAATCCGAGGATGAAACTAATACAGTGAGTTTTGAAACCAAACTTGCCTGAATGCTAGGACAATATCAAAGCAATAGGATGTTTCAGGAGAGTGAAGTTGAACAATCCAATAGCACTTAGCATGTCTGAAAAATGTACTTGGCAAAATAACTAGATACAGAAATATTCTCATGAGAAGAGGGGAGGGGGCTACTGGGAGAAAAAGGTCATCAGCCTTCCTAAACGCCATTTCCTCTCTGACTCTTCCAGCTATGAAAATTCTTTGGATTAATTTTCTTTTACTGCCCAGCACATTATCCAAAGACAGGGAAATGGCATCCTAGCCCCAACAAAATATTCATATTTATCCACAGTCTGCCTGAGCCCTGCTTCTCATTTGGTCTTCTGCATCATGTTCTAAAAGGGTCAGTTCAAGACTTTCCAAGACACAAGTCTTCATTAATAATGTTTAAACACCTGGACCCTGCAGCCAGGCTACACGATATCCAGACACATCATTCTCTCAGGTGAGTCTGTACAGGTTGAGCCCCCCTTGTCCGGAATTCCAAAATACGCAATATTCTGAAAAGTTGAATATTCTTGCATATCAACATGCCTTTTATTTTTACATTTTTGCCTGTAGAAGTAAAATCACAAACTGAGCACAATCCAAAGTGCTTGCTGGGACGATGCATGTCCCTTGTGCTGGCCCAGGAGTGTCGTGAACGAAGGCATGTCTGTGACCACTCAGGGGTCAGAGAGGCTCACATGAGGATGTGCACCAGTGGCTGATGCAGGGGTCGGGGATGGCGGGGAGGGAGGGGAGAACAGGAGTGTTTCAGGGTGGGGAGAAGGTGGGGGAGGGCAGGCTAGTGGGCAGAAAGGGACTGGAAGGGGTCTGGGACCTGCCTGGGTTACCTTGGCTGTTTCCAACCCCCCCCCCCAAGCACCCCCATATTACTCTGAGCTGCTTGGATTTGTACCAGCAATATCACTGGCATAGATCTGAGTAGCCCTATTGAGCTACACTAGTGTAGTAGGTCGCTGCACTATATGTAGTAAGGTGAAATAATTCTCCTTATTCCAGGTTGTGCTGCAGCCACTTCCTACTCTGCTCTGGTTATGGTTATGTTCCAGCACAAGACAGGATTGGTCTGTGTGTGTTTCACGCACAAACGTTGTTTTGTGCACAAAATTATTAAAAATAGTGTATAAATTCCTTCAAGTTATATTCATATGAAGCAAATGAATGTTGTGTTTTGACTTGAGTCCCATTCCCAAGATGTCTCATCAGGTATGTGCAAGTATTCCAAAATAGGGAAAAATCTGTATCCAAAATGCTTCCGCTTCCAAACACTGCAGATAAGGCATGCCCAACCTCTTCAGGACTGCAGTCCACACTAGCCACACTTCCAAACGGAACCTAGGTACCACCATTAATTCTCCAACTGTTGCTGGAGAGAGAAAGTAGGACTATACACATTTCACATTTAGATGAAAGTTTTAACAGCTTTGTTTTTCTGTCTTTTAAAATATGGCATTTCACTTTCTCAGAATGATTGCTCTGTTGCACAAAGAGCAAAAACTGAAAGGATAATTCTACATACTTTTTTGTGCAAATTAAGTATACATGAAAACAGAAAGAAGCAAATTGAAAGAAGACAGGTTTGTTAATTACTTATCAGTGTGCTTTGCTCTGCTCGGTTCTGCACTGATCAAAACTACTATGTGTAATATAATTCTATATTTGGTTTCCCTTCCCACGTGAGAGCAGAGATATTAGTTCATTAATTGCTAGATTGTCTCATCATTTTCTACGTATGACATAAGAGGGATCACTCAGTTCTCATGAGAGCAATGACAAGCTAATTAACATAACCTGAGCAAGCCGATGAAGAAAAAAAAGAGAAGCACATGATATGTTTGACACCATCTCCTTACCCAAATTATGGGCCCAGTTCTATCTGGGTCTTATGCTGGGGAATCTTATGATCTGCCAGCATAAAGCCAGGGCCAGCTGTAGCCCACTAGCCATGGCACAGGAGCTGGTAAGCCCCTAGGTGGAAGCAGTGGGTTGCAGAACCCCTATTACAGCAGGTGAGGTAGTGGTGGATCAGGGAGGGGATCAGGCTGGGTTCAGGATGGGAGGGAGGGATCTCAGCAGCAGCCATGCCAGCTGGATCTTATCCCCCCTACTTGGCCCAGATCCACCCCCAGAAGGCTTTTCAGGTTTACCAAACAAAGCCCTATCCCTTGCCAGCCTATAGCATTCAGTGTACACTCTGATGGTGGTACTGCACATTGTGGGCTAGTCCTGGATAGGTTTGGTCCATAGGTTGCATTTGGTAGCTTCCAAGTCTCTGATGGAAAGTGAGCATGGAAATGAATTGCTGAAGCACATCTGAAAAGTAAAAACCCTTCATTTTCATGAACAGGATTTTTTCATGTTGAACTTATACGATTTGTTCTTACAGCAGGGCACTATTTCAGATGTAGTCTGTAATGTATTTGTTCTTACAGCAGGGGCACCTATTTCAGATGTAGCTTCTAAAGCCTGAGTTTAGATATAGTCAAGATTAACCGGGAAAGCCAGAGTGCACTTTGAGAGCATTTGTTGTTGCTTCCTTCAACCATTTAATACAAAAATGCTATCAGTGCTGGTCAGGCAACTCCTTATGCTGGTGTGTGTGTGTGTGTGTGTGTGTGTGTGTGTGTGTGTGTGTGTGTTTAAGCAGAAGATATTGTGCTTTTGATCAATCTGTCTGTCTGTCTGCTGAACAATCATACGTACCCCTGCAAACATGAATTTTTGATCCTAAGGGCAACAGGGTCAAATTGCAATGAGAAAGCGATAGATAGAGAGATAGATAGGGAGGGTTTTTTCATTCTTATTTAAAGCAATATATAACCTCAGTGATGCAGTTGAGAACAGACGAGTGCTGAAGGGGAATGAACCAATTTATCTTTCTCTTCCTCCTGAGTGTTCACTCAAAATAGCCCTCCTTCAACGTTCTCCCACTTCTGGAAAGGAAAAAATGGAGTCTCTCCATTTTGCCAGTGAAAAATTGGGAGACTGCTGAATGTTTCTTATCACATATCTAGTTTACACCCAAAAAGAAAAATATGGCTTTCATGGTTTTTTTTTCTTGATTTATTTCCTTGGTTGATTATTTTTTCCTTAATAAACATTCAGATTATTGTATTATTCTAGGAAGGTTCTCATTCTTCCACTGTGTGGAAGTGTATCAATTGTTTTGCAACATGAAGAAGTCATTCCTTTTTTGGGCATTCCTCACTTGCAGACTAAGGGCTCAACCCTGAGCCCCTTATTGCAGGTGGTATGAGCATCCCACCCGCACTTATATTGCAAAAAGTAACACCATGAATGCTATTTGGCCCACTATGAGTTTGACACCCCTGTCCTAGATGCAGACGTAACGCCCTAATGAGAACTCGGCTCAGTGAATTTTCAGTGACAAATTCCTGCTACTTTTCCAACGATGCCTCATTCCATTCACACTGGGCCCTCCTCCCTGAAAGCTCTTGCTAGTTGCTTGGACCATCTTTGCAGGTGTGTAGCATCAGGCCCTTTGCCTTGCCTTTGCCTTCTCGTGTTCCTAAGCAACAGAAGTGCCTGCAAAACAACAAGGAGAAAGACAGAAGTGGAAAATAAAGGCTTCAATCGTCAAGATGGTGACCTTAAGCAGCCACCTAACTTTGCCTTGGTGGCGAGTCTGGTTCTGCTGCTACACTTGAAAAGGCATTGAAGTGAGTCCAAGCACCATCTGATTTTCTTGTGTGAAGCTGGACTGGTCCAAATCTGTTTGTTGTAATCTGTGAAATGCAACCACAAAGCACCAATTTGCAACCCAGTCTGGGCTGAAGAAGAAAAGAGAAAAAAGCGTGATGTGTGTGAGCCTATTGAACCCTCTCCGAAGAAACCCACAGAGTCTTGAATCACTGCAAGAATAAGTAACTCTGGCAATGCCTAGTTGCACTCTGCAAGACAATGTAGTCTTTTCATTCAGAGAGATCCTAAATCAACCAAAGATGGGAGAGAAAAGTCTCCTGGAGAAGGACTGGCAGGGAGAACAGAAAGCAAATGAATAACTCATTTGAGACAGAATTTGCTGGCATTTTTTTTTTTTTTTGCAGTGTTCAGTGAGAATATATCAGTGAGAATATTTTTAATAATAAAGGCAAAAGGAAGTGAAATCAAATGCAAGACCCTTTATAAATAAAGGTAGATAGACTTATTTACAGACTTTGGAAGATGTTGTCAAGACGTCTTGAAAAAAACAGGTATTTGTGTACTTAGTGAAGGGCAGAGACAGTTGTGTTCTATAATGTTTGTCAAGCAAGTGTAGACGTTTCCCACTTGCACATACCACTGTGCCAGTGCCAGGGGAGAGAGAGAGAGAGAGAAAGCAGCAAGTGGGAGCACTTGATGTAGCCAATGGGTTACACTCAACATAAGGCAGTGGCATAGCTAGGGCATTTTGCACCCAGGGCTACTTAATTTTTTAAGTAGCATGGCAACTTAATTTTTTTTTGTGGCCACGGCAATTTTTTCTTGGTTGTTTGGCCATAACGTTTGCTAGCATTAAGGTATTACACTCTGGGGGTGGGGGTGTCATTGAATTCCTGGTGAAATTCTGCATACAGTGGTATACAGAATGATGGTATTATTCCTTAAAACCATGATTTTTGGAATTTGGGGTTCAGTGGTGACCCCCTGAAGATTGTACCTGGGGCGCTGCTCCCCTCACCCCATGGATAGCTATGCCACTGACATAAAGTGGAGGAGAGTGCAACAAAGAGGCAGTGACTAGACATTTTATAGAGAAATTTCTCATAGGACAACATAGATCAGGGGTATCAAACCAGAGGCGTACCAGGGCGAAACCGTGCCCATGGCACGCAAAGACATGATGTCACGACGTCGTGACGTCATGATGTTGGAGTGTGTGGCTTCTGTCCACCATGTCAGCTAACATGGCGGGCAGAAGCCAAGCCCGGCCTCCTTGTTTTGCCTGAGCAGTGGCCAGGAGACGCCACGCGCCTCCCCAGTTCACAGAGTGGGGGGGGCGGCTTCTCCTGGCTACTGCTCGGGCAATTTTGCCTGAGCGGCGGCCAGGAGACACCAGCACCTCCCCGGTTCTGGGGTGTGTGCAGCGTCTCCTGGCCACCGCTTGGGCAAAACCCGAGCCCAGCCGAGGGAAACCGTGTGCCTCGGCCACGGCTCAGGCATCCTCTAGGGTGTTGTGGGGGGGGGGGGTAAGGGCCATTGGTGCCACCTGGAAAATGGCGCCCATGGCTCTTGCCACCCCTTGCTACACCCTAGATACACGCCTGTATCAAACCCATTTCATATAGTGGGCCTATTAGCACTCATGCTGCTTGCTGAGGGCCAGAAGTGGCATCATTAAATAGGAAGTGAGGTCATTAAGCAGATGATGACCAGAAAGAAGAACTTTGTTCTCACATAGAAACTCATTAGCTGCAAATGACTGAAGAGAAAATACGCAAAACTTGATCATATTTCTAGGACATGGGAGAGCCAATTATCACATAGGCCACCCTTTCAGCAGCACTGCTTCTACTGCAGCATCACTTTGTAGCTCAGCAGCTGAGGGGTGGTCTGTGAAGTGACACCTTGGCAGAAGCAGCTTTTGAAAGGGTGGCCCATGTGATAATTGGGCTCTTCCAGCAGCTTGGTAGCTTCTCCCTCTCTCAACCCTCTTGGCCTGTTCCTTGTTCCATAGCATTCCTTGCCTTCTTAGGCCTCCTTCTATCTGTCCTTCCCAGAGCTTTGGCAGAAACAGCACTGTTGAAAGGGCAGCACTGGGACAGTCCAATTATCACAAAGACCAAATAAAGAATGCTTAGGGGCCACATCTGGCCCATGGGCCTAATGTTTGATATCCCTGATATAAAGTCTACTAGCATTTTTTTACTCAGTGTTGCCTGGGTAAGAAATTATCCCAAGTGTGAACGTGGACTCAAACAGCCTCAGGAGCATCGCCATTCATCTCGGCGACCCCAGAAACTACGGATTTGACACCGATTTCGGCCATTTTTGACCATTTTCACATGAGGCCCACTGTGCACCCCCACTCCTGGGGGCACTAGGAGGGTGTGACCCCTGTAGTGTTAGTCCCCAGACCGTCAAGCATACTGGTGTCAATCGCTCCAGGCATTCCAATGGGTCCCGGTGGACGTGTTCGACCATTTTCATGTGGGGCCCCCTGCATACCCCCACCCCCGGGGGCACTAGGGGGCCCTGACCCTCGCAGTGTTTGTCCCCAGGCCGGCAGGCAGCCACATGGCGAGTTTGGTGCCAATTGGTCCAGGCGTTCCAGCGGGGCATGGTGGATGTTTTGTTTCGCACCCCTTCTCGCCCCCCACACCGAGGGGGGGGGGGAAACCCAGACTCCAACGGCATTGAGAGCGTCGCCGCTCATCCCGGTGACCCTGGAAACTATAGAGTTGACACTGACTTCGGCCATTTCTGACCATTTTCACGCGGGTCCCCCTGCATACCCCCACCCCCGGGGGTGTTGGGGGGGTCTGACCCCCACAGTATTTGTTGCCAGACTGCAAGGCACACGCATGCCAGGTTTGATGTCAATCGTTCCAGGCGTTCCAGGAGGGCATGGTGGACGGTTTGTTTTGCACCCCTTCTTGCCCCCCACACTGAGGGGGGGCGGAACCCGGAGTCAAACGGCGTCGGGGCGTCACCGCTCGTCTCGGCAACCCCGGAAATGATGGATTTGACACAGAAATCGGCCGTTTGCGATCATGTTTACATCTCACCCCCCCCTGCACCCCCCGGGGGTCCTAGGGGGGTCTGCCCCCCGCAGTGTTTGTTGCCAGGCCGCAAGGTGTATGCATGCCAAGTTTGGTGTCAATCAATCCAGGCGTTGCGGAGCCTATGTGGAACATACGTACAAACGTACTCACATACACACGTACAAATGTATAAATAGACGTTTGATTATATATATATAGATTGAGCTCACTCCAGACTATTCCTTTGTTCCTTGAAGGCCCTTGATTGCCCAGCCCCAGACAGGAAAGCAGGGCCCAGGTATGAGCAGCTCACATAATAAGAACACTTTGTTACCAGCTGCACCCATCTCTTTGTGTTATGCAAGAGGCAATGGCCATCTTCTCTGGGGGTGGGCAGATTGGGCACAGTGGCTGATGACTCATGGCCATCAAGAGACCCAACCAACTAGGGCTGAACCCTCAGAATTGGCGTCAGGAATACTACCCCTTATGTGCAATGAGGGGGAAAGGCAAAAGGCAAAAGGTGGGGCTATAGTGCAGGGGTTTGACTGAAGGCCCCCTGTGAACAGGTGATGACACTGCTTCCTTTAGGTACAACTACAGCAAGTCCTCATTTAAAGTTGTCAGTAGGTTCTTGGAGACTGCAACTTTAAGAGAAACGATCCTGCTTGGATCCAAGCAGGTCAGTAAAATAGTTTGAAGGCAAGGTGGGGTTACTTGGCCATGGGGGTGGTCCATTTTCCCTTCGTGCCTCCTCTTCCTCCTGCTCTGAGCTTGCTTTTGTGCCCTTCCCAGCTCTCCACTCCCCCTGCTAAGCCTTCTTTCTAGGCACGCCTGCTTTCTCTTTGCCATGCGCCCTGCGCTTCCATCGCCCCATTCTCCAGCCCCTCTGCCTGATGGTCCTCCAAAAGTTACAAGGGCTGCCATGCCACTGGCTATAGTTATTTTACTTTGACTCATCAAGGTTCAAAAGTCATGTAACACAGGTTTTTGCTGACATGGGGAGGGAGGGCCCAGATGAGGGTCCGGGGGCAAACACTCCCCCCCACTACAAACTAGCACCAAATTGCCCAATGGAGGTTTCCCCATCGGGGGTGTTACACGCTGCCCTGAGCCATGCCTGGTGGTACTCTAATTGGTCCCCGTTTCAGCTCTAAAAATTATGGTACCACTTGGTGGGTCCCAACCTGATGTCAGGTGGGTCTCAGAAAGCTGGGAGCAGCCATATTGGAAACGGCAGACCTTACTCTTGCTATATTCCTTTTGTGAGTGTTATCAGTTTGAATTTTCACATGAGGTTTTTTTAAAAAATTGTTTTTAGTTCAGTGGTTTTACGTAATATTTTGTCCTAATCTTGCTTTCTATCAGAGATATTTCATGATTGTACAATAGCTGCAGTCCATGAATGCCAATTTGCATTTCAAGGGTGTCATTTATTATGTTACAATGACAGCGCTTCCTGCTTGATGATTTCACTTCCTGACACAACATCACTTCCAGGTTAATGACATCACTTCCGGTGGGTCCCGAAATAAGTGCCATTCTAGAAAGTGGGTCCTGGTCTAAAACGTTTGAATACCACTGATTAATTGATATACGTAAACAAGATAAACATTCCTACAGCATGTTTCTGGTCACAATAATATCATCAAACTCCTTAACAAAGACGCAAACACTTCTAATATGAAATGTTGAAATAAATGTGAGCTTTCTGGGCCAGAGACAACCCACGCAGTCATGGGGAGAATGCAGTGGCGTATCTAGGGTATTGTGGAGGGGCAAGAGCAATGGGCGCCATTTACCAAAGGGGCGCTGATTGCCCTCAGCGCCCCCCCCCCCCACAGCACCCAAGAAGACGCCTGAGTCATGGCCGAGGAAACCCATGCACCTTCAGCTTGCTGAGCTGGAGAGGTGTGTGGTTCTCCCAGGTGCAGCTTGCTCAAAACTGCAGGGACGCATGGGGCTTCTGCTGGCCAGGAACCGGGGAGGCTGTGCCCTCCCCCCGATCGGACACCCTTGACGTCATGACGTCACCACATCATGATGTCATGACGTTGCATGCCATGGGCGTGGTTTCGCCCTGGCACGCCTTTGGAAGAATGTGAAAACTCCACATAGACAGTGACCCTGGCCAGGAATCTTTTTTCCCCCTCTTCAGCTATGTAATGAAACAACATTGTATGAGGACTTGCTGTAGTCTACCGGTGTTTTCGCTTATATACAGAAATGTTGGGTTGAGCAGTTGAACTGGAGAAATCGTATAATATCTCTGTTACTATTCCTATGGCAGGAAGGGTTTCCAAGGCCCAAATAAATAAATAAATAAATAAATAGACGGGCAACCTGATCTGCCCATTTCTGCTCCCATTGCTACCTGGCCCACCTATCCTGTTTCTTTTTTTTACAACAACCCTGTGTGTTAGCAGTCTGAGCAGGGCTGAGGGGCAAGATGGGGAGAAGAAGCTGCAGGTTTATATCAAGAACTTAGTTTTGATAAGGCAGCACCAATACTGGATTGGATCCAAGTCCACTCTTGCACAGGCTTTGAAAAGGTGTGACAACCCCTCTCCTCAATGAGGCTTAGCAACCCCATTGGAATCACAACCCACAGACTGAAGATTTATCTAGGTTAACTTGAGATTTTAAGAACGTTTGAGGTGCATAACAGGATATTCAAGTAGATGGTCCTTGGGACCTGGTTACATTGGGGGCTAGATTTGGGGGGCTAGACCTTGCTTCTAGGCATCCAGTCTATGGAAAGCAGCGAGCCACACACGTATTTCATTACATTGGGTGCAAAAGGCCTTTTTTGGTCTTTTAATTCTGATCAGTGCAGAAAGAAAAAAGATAATGTAGGCCTGAAGACTGGAGTCTCCCCCTGCTTCACTCCCACTATGCCTGTTGCTGAATAATTCCCTGCACTTCAGTTTCTGTTCAATGAGGATAAGTGTTTGGTAACATAGTTTGTGGAGAGGGAGAAAAGCTGATATAATAAAGGAGAGAAAAGTACTTGCAAGTTGGAAAAAAAAGGGCTTTTTGCCGAAGGGAAGGACTTGAGCTAACTTGAGTTCAGTCTCTTTGAGTTAATGATTCTTATCCCAGAGTCACCTTCTTCTTGATACAACACTAAAGCACTCACCCCCTCAAATGACAAAGGCAGGTTTTCAAACAAAGCACCTGCAAATACTGATGTAACCATATAGGTATGGCACAATATTCATCTATCCATTTTTTTTCTTTCTGAATGGTGCTTTCTGGTGCCTCGACTTGTTGTGGAAAGCCTAATTAAAGAATGACTTCTTGCTCAGATTTTCTTTCTTTTGCTACTCTTGCTACTTAATGAATACTAGGGGCTTGAGGAGATTTAGGAAGAAGCAGAGGTGATACATGGCAATCGCTGAAATTGTCACCCACTCATTTGGCTCCCTCTGTATTTCTCCAATCTCCACAGCATGGGTTGCTGATAGCAGGGGGCAGGTAATGTGGGATGCTATGACATTAAGGCATGCATTCATTCAATAGAAGTTCCAGGGAAAGGGGAAGCTAGCCAAAAAAGCAACCACTTTTGGCAATAGCCATGTATTTAATGGAAAATCTAGTTTGGCTATAAGCGGATGTTTGATACCAGCAGAAATGAGCCCTTTATTCACCAAGTGAATTGCAAATATATGGCAAGTATCTGGAGAGCTACCCTCAATCCATTCCCTTAAATCATGGCCCAAATCTATCCTGTCCCCTTGCCACCAGTGCAGCCACACTGAAAAGGCTCTTGCTGTATTCTGGGGGCTGGGAGTGAGGGGTGGAGCAGGGGGCTTCAGAAGAGAAATCCCCTTTCCCCTCTGCAAGCCTCCTACCCCACAAATTATCTCCTTGCTAGCACAAGTCTAAGAGAAAGGGGGCAGGGAGGCTGTGGCTAAGGAGGTTAGGCCAGCACAGTTAGGCCAGAAAAGTTTGGCTGGCACAAGGTACACTGTAAAGCATGTTTGGACCACTCTCACAATCAGGGAGGATGGTGCACATCTCTGTGTTGGCCTCTCTATTGTCACAAGTGTATGAAAAGGAGCCCCATTTCCTTTGATACAAAGTTAGCCACCACACTAACTAGGCAGAGGCACTTTTTAGAGGACAATCCTAATCTGGAGTTAGGCCTGCACAGTTAGGCCAGCAAAGTTTGGCCGGCACACCATAAAGTATGTTTGGACCACTCTCAGAGTTTGGACAATTCAGATTTGTCCACCTCAAAATGCAGCTCTGATTCACTTGCTTATTATGCATTCAGTACAGTGTCCATGAACTGCAGAGAGCTGGACCATGAATAATGAAGTTTTCACTCTTCCTGTATGCATGTATTTTCCATATAACTTGAGAAAAGGGAGTGCATGACTACCCTTCAAAAGTAGCAATGGATGTACTCTCTCTGTTTAGTTTGGAAATGCATCACAAAGAATGAGTATTATCTGAGTGTTCTAAATTAATTCATAATAATTGGTTGTGCTATATGGACAGCCTCTTAATACTAAAGTTGAACTTGAGACTGGGCAAACTCCGGAAGCTAGTGGAAGGCCACATTGACGCGCTATGGTTCGTGGGGTCGCAAAGAGTCAGACATGATTTGGCGACTGAACAACAACAATATGGACAGTGCAATCCACACACCCCCATGGCCGCTGCAAGCCTCTTATGCCGACTGAGCGCTGTCACACACAAGCCGTAAATCATGTGCATGGCAGTGCTTCTGGTGTGGCACCAGTGCTGATGCTGCAGTGCCGGCAGAAGCCCCCGGAGCGCCACTCCTGAACCAGCTGCGTTTGGATGGCACAGGGGTGGTACTGGGCAGGGGGAAGGCAGGAGGGAGGGTGGTCTGGGGAGGGCGGAGGGTGGTCCAGGAGGCAGGCAGGCCTGGGGAGGGGGTGGAGGTTGGATGTGGTCCTGATTCAGGCTGTGCAGGGAACTCGGATTTGCACCCGCTATATAGCAGATGTCGTTCTGAGCAGCCCATAGGGCTGGCTGGCGTCTATCCTGGGGCAAGCGTGTGAACCTGCCCTTGCCCTGTGGAAGCTCCAGGGCAGTCCCAACCCTCTGCCCTGTTCCAGCGTGGCTTAGGATTGCACCCTAAATTTGATAATAATTTAACTTTGTTTTTGCCGTAGCCGCTACTCTAAGCTCAGCCAGAGGAAAAGTATACATCACCCCCCAAAGGAACATTTTTACAGCAGGAATAATATAACGTTGAAATAATTATAATAATAGAAATGGACCTATCCAATAATACTGTGGTTAAACCAGTGGGTCACAACTGTGGGTTGTGTAGCAACTGTGGGACATATGTAGCACCAACGCGGGGGCGCTGATTGGCACTCACGCATCGGCGCTCGAGCAACGGGATTGATGCTGCCTGCAGCCCCTGTCCTGTTGCGCCCATGCCAAGCCTCCCTCGCATTGGCTGAAGCCGGCCAGCACGAGGGAGGCTCCGTGTCCATCTGGACACAGGATTGGTGGGGGGAGGGGGTTGGGGGGCGGGACATGGGCAGGCCTGGGATTCGGCCATAAAAGCAAAACCTAAGCCCAATCGGGAGGCCACATGGCCCGAATTGGGGCCACCCATTCTCCTCGGATCTGTGCCTGTAGATCTGTGTTTAGCAGGCACAGATCCGAGTAGCGCATTGGGGAAGCTGAAGCCTCCCCAGTGATAAGGTCACGAACGTGCCCTTGCCATTGGTAGGCTCCAGCCTGCCCTATACTGCGCTTGGATTTGGCATAGGCCTGTCGGCCTTGTTCAGTCCAGCACAGTATAGGATTGTGCTCTTAATTTTTGATGGTTTGCAAAACTGACTAGATGAGGCTATGTGCATCAAGGGTTAAACAAGCTGCTACTTGTGAGTGGGGGAAGCATTGCTGCTCAATCAGCATTATAGACACAGAAGCTTGAGTGGCTGGTAAAGTCAAATTTTTTTTAGGTGGGTCCCAATAAGAAAAAGTTTTAGAACCATCTTAATCAAAAATTATCATCTGCATAAGCAGATAAGAATAAGCAATTGAACGAAAAGTGATCAATTATTGAAAGCCTGATGGAATAGAAACTGTCCAAATCAAAGTAATTTCTTGGCAGTTTTTTAAACCAGTGGTGTAGTGGTTCAAGAGACCTGAAAGATTCAGGTTCAAATCCCTGCTCAGTCATGAAGTTTCCTGGGTGACCTTGGGCTAGTCACTCACACTTTCTCTCAGCCTCACCTGCCTCACAGGGTTGTTGTAAGGACAAAAGGAGGGGAGCAACTACGTACATCACCCTGTGCTCCTTGGAGGAAGGGCAGCATAAACAAGAAAAAAAATAAAAATATGCAATATGCACAAATTCGAGATGTAAGTGTGTGCATTTATGTGTCCTTCATGTATGTGCATTTTCATCAGGGGGGAGCAAACAAATCCCCATGTTAGTCATATCTGGAGTCAGGAATTCAGTGGCAAAGGTTCTAGTTTGTACGCAGGGTGTGTGTGAGTGTGAAGCTAAGACCTCCCAGAAATCCAGCCGTAGGTACAAACTGCCTGCTCCTTTTCAGGCTGTTCCTGAAGGTGGAACAACGTGGGTCTGTATGTTATACCTTCTTTGAGCTGGAGACGAGGCATATGTCATTGTTATCCTAGTATGAAGTCCTTTACACAAGTGCGTCCAACTAGTTTGCTTTTCCAAGTTCAGAAAATCTGGTTTCTGACCTCAGGGCCTTGAGAAAAAAGGATAAACATGTAATTCCCTCTTTAAAGGCCCATGCAAAGTAGTGGGAGAAGCAGCAATTTATTCTCTTGGGCCAACTTCCCTTGGTTTAGGCATGCACAAACATTTCCGATATAAGAAAACTTTTCATCTGGTAGAATGATCTAATAAAAGATATCACCTTACCTGTTTAGCATAACTTACCCTGATATAAAATATCCTGTTGAACCAAGTGGGTGATTAAATTTACTACTTCAGATTCCTCCCTTGCAGCTCATGTTTTCTCTGTTGTGAGAAATAAAATCCAAATATGCAAGCAGTCTCATTTATCTGCATTGCCTGAGGTGCACTGAGATATACATTGGGATGAAAAGGAGTAGTATTTACATAGGGTTCCATTGACATGCAAGACTAATGTGAAATGATAAATGGGACCCATGTATAACAGGCTCAGATAACAGGGATATACACTTTCCAATTTCTATTCCCTGAAGGAACTAGACCCTTGTAGAGAAGGATAGTGCTGTTGGCAAGGCCTGCATGCACTGTGAATTGATGTCCCTTAATACTGGGATAATGCTTTACTTGGTGATGGTGATAGTTATCCCAATTCAGGAAAATAACTCTGTGTGCATTTCTTCATGGCTGCAAATCTCCAACCATATTTGGATGCTAATTTAGTGCTTCCCAAACATTTTAGCACTAGAACCCACTTTTAAAAATGATAATCTATTGCAGTCCACTAGGAAAAGAGCAGAGATATAAAAATAAATATTTTATTTATTAATAATTAGCACATTATTAAAATAATTTTGATCCTGTGCTTCTAAAGCTAGAGACCTTACATATAGTATGTATATTTAGGCATTTGCTTGACTTTCCCTAGAAATGGAGTTTATAGACTGTTCCTCCAAACCCTTATAGTCATCCCCAAACCTTTACAGTCATTTACAGTCATACCCAGAAGGCAGAACTGGGAGCAAGATGTGCAATCAGGGATTTCCAGGCGAGACAAAAGGCTGAAACTGGGTTCCTATGTGATAGATAACCAGTCGCGGACCTGGGGGGGGGTAGGGGGGCACGAGCCCTGGGCACCATCTTAGGGCCATCTTGGGGGGGCATCGGTGGCATGGTGCACCCCCACCCCCTGGCAACATTGCACAGGTAGACCTGGGCTCCGCAGAGCTCAGGTCTACCCATTGGGCAGCCCATTGGGACTACCCATTAAAAACAACTGCAGGTACCCATTGGGACCAGCCGCGGCTAGACCTGGGCTCATTACAGGGAGCCCAGGTCTACCCATTAAAAACAACTGCAGGTAGGCCTGGGCTCCACAGAGCCCAGGTCTACCCATTGGGACCAGCTGCGGGTAGACCAGGGCTCCCTAGAGGGAGCCCAGGTCTACCCGTTAGAAACAACAGCAGATCCCAGGTCTACCCATTGGGACCAGCCACAGGTAGACCAGCACCCTGCTGGTCAGGAAAGCATCCAGAGCCTGGACTTTCCCCCGCCCATTGAAAGCATCTTTAAAGTGCCAAGGCATCTTTAATCTTCATAACTTTTAAGGTCATGGTGAGCTCAGCCTTCGTTTTTTTTGTAGTTGGTTCTTTACGTTTGCTGGCTTCAGTCTGAAATCCCTGTGTCTCCACTTTCAAAAATCTGAGTCAGTGTCTGAAAAAGCCACATGTGAGCAGAGACCATCATGCAATGCTTCCAATTTGCCTATATAACTGGGGGGGGGGCGGGCACATGCTAATCTCCCATGCAAATTGGGACATTTTAATTTGGGGATATGATGATTACCTCAAACCAGCTAATGATTTCTTCAGCAAAGTGGGCAAGGATGCTTGCAAATGTCCTTTCCCTCAGGATGGCTCCACATGCCAAACGTGCATGGGATACAGCGGATCCATGTCGACACTGCTGCATCACCATGTAGGAAGTTACAGTGGATTGCCATGTCAATTACATTTACAGCCCAATCCTGCTCGGCCCACGCTGTATCCAGTGCTGCCACTGAGCACCCAGAAGGTCTCCTTGGGGTAACTGAACATTTATTAAAGTACTTTGTGTAGAGCCTAGCCTGCCCAATGGGGCTATTTGGATCTGAACAGCTCAATTGCTGCTGCAGAACTGAGTAGCCCCATGTAGGGCTTTCAAGCCCAGGATGGGGGTTAAGATGCATTAGAGGCCTCCTCTGTCTTCCCTGCCCACCTCCCAGGCCTGAACTGCCTTGACGGTTTTACTCTAGTCTAGATCAGCGGTTCTCAAACCTTTTAGAATGTCCATCTGCCCAGGCCTCATCAAAAGTGATGTCATGGCTGGAAGTGCCATCATTGTGATGCCATAGTCTGCTGCATTCCTGATAATGCAGCAATAAGTTGGGTAATTTCTTAGGGCGCAATCCTATAATACAGGTTGAGCCGATGCAACATGCCAACCAGCACCCATGCGTCAGCACTAGTGTTGTTGGGTCGATGCTAGCAGCAGCATTGGCCCAACAGTGCCAGACAGAAGCACCATAGCACCGCTCCTGCACCAGCTGAACTCAGCTGGTGCAAGAACGGATCTGGGTGTGAGAAGGGTGGGTGGGAGGAACTGGGCAGGGGCTGGGCGAGCCATTAGGTGTACCAGCCCAGGGAGCGGGGTGGAGATGCGATGCGGCTGGTAGGCCTCATTCAAGCCTCTGCCCCCAGGCTACACAGCACCAATCTGGGCCATGTGGCTTCCTCAGGTCTGCACCTGCTATACAGCAGGCGCAGATCTGAGGAAACCAATGCGGAGGCTGGAGCCTCCCCTGGGGCAAAGGTGCAAAGGTGCCCTTGCCCCAGGGAGGCTCCCCAGCACACCAAAGCTGTGCTGGATTTAGTGCAGGCCCACCACCCTAACTAATCCAGTGCATCTTAGGATTGTGCGCTCAGCCATTTTCCAATAGCAAAGTAAATCAGAAAGATTAAAGCTTATTTACAACCTTGACACAAGCAAAACAACTGCACACCCCTCTCCCTTTCCAGCATCCCACTGTCCTATATTTTCAATCTGGCTGCCCTAGGTGCTCTGCAACCCACCTGAAATTGGCTTGAGATCCACTGGTGGGTCTTGACCCACAGTTTGGGAAACCGGTCTAGACACTGAAGCAATGGAGGATGCATCTTCAAATCTTGTGTTGTCTGCAAGATAGTTGGCCATTTAAGAGTCCTGAATTCTTTACTTGGAGATGTGCTTTGGAAGTTGGGCTGTCACCTTGCCTGAAAAAGCTGAACAGAATCAACAGTCCGCAAGGGGAGACAGAGGGCTCAATCCTGTGGGCCTTATTGTTGGTGTTATGTTTGTAAAGGTGTTCATAAAGCATGTTCCCAGGACCTGGAGAGGAAGTCCTGCCTGCACTAGAGCCGTGCCCATCTGTGCTGCACCCAAGCACGAATGGGACAGACGGACCAGCATTCCAGCAGCACCGGCTGGCAGCAGGTCTGTTGCGTCAGTAGGGAGTCAGGGAGGTGGTGGAACTGGGCAGGGGAAGGAGCGAGCCCGGTGGGGTGGGGTGGGTGGTGGCTTTCACTGCTGGATCCTGAACCCCATGTTGGGCTGGGCAGTCTGACATGTGGCTGTTCCAGTCTCCGCCAGCAAAATAGGGATAGAGACTTGAATAGTCCCATTGTGGGTATTGAAGTTTATTCGGGGGTAGGGGCAGAGGCAGATCTAAGGGAGGGCAAATCTCTAAGTTTTGCAAGAAGCCTTACCTTGCAGTGGAAATCACTCCTCTCCTGCACCGTTTTAGCCAATCCTCACAGGGAAAAGCAACATCTTGGCGTTGCTTACTGGCTACAGCAGCAAGGGAGAGGAGGGATGTACATGACAGGGTAAGGCTTCTTGCAACACTTAGAGCTTTGCCGTCCCTTAGATCTGCCTCTGGGTAGGGGGTGAATATTCCCTTCCCCCAATGACACTCCTGTGGCTGCCACAACTTGCTACTGGGCTGTGAAGCTGCTGCTGAATTTAAGCAGAGAAGTGTGAAGGGATGGGGAAGAGTCAACTGGCAAGAAACAAATGACATCTGAGGAAAGGTTTTGCAGCTGCCTGCAAAAGCTTGGAAGTGCAAATGGCTGGCAGGCCAGGATGATGACTAAACAATGAATGGAAATATCTGGAGAAATGTGGGGTTCTCTGGGTCTCATGGAAAAAAATGGGCTTTATGGTCAGGTTGCCTAGGTACCTTGGCCCTACGAGAAGGTTGGTATAGAAATACTGTAATAAGTAAATAAGTAAATAAATAAATAAATAAATAGTGGAATGAGCATGAGATTTCAGTCTCTGAAGAAATGAACATCAGATTAAAAGTTTTTACAAAATATATGTAAAAATGAACTTTCCTTCCTCAAGGCACTTGTTTTGATTAAACCTAAGACAGAACTGCTGCTGGTTGGGCATAGCTGCTCACCTTTTACAAGCACATTTAATAAATCGTTTCTGAGGCCAGTCGCCTTGAGCAGAATAACAATGTCCCAATTACTGCAACTGAGACCCAAATAAAAGGAAAAGATATAGTAGAGATTGGTGGACATGGCTGAGGAATATTTTACTGAAAAAAGGGTCCTTCTGCATTGGAGTTCTGCTTCACTGGCCCTTGTTCTGAAGAACTCAAGCTGAAATGTTTAGAAGCACCCATCTCTTTATTTCCTGAGTTGGAGAGATGCTAGTCAGTAACAGATCAGTCACTGGATAGTGCATACCATCCTATAAATTCTGTACTGGAATTTAAAAAAATGGAGGCTGAGCCACCACCCTCACTGTATTTTATGACATTTTCAGCCTGTCACAACTGCCCCCTTGATGATTTTGAGCACTCATTGCAACACTTCTAACTTATTCAGCTAATGTTTCATTCCTTGCCCTCAGTGCTGTGTCATCCTGTTGACGAATCTGATTATGTTGACCCATGTTATTATTTTTAATGTCACCTACTGGTGGCATCAAGTCAGATGTAACGGAAGGGCGTCACTACATTCACTCATACCCGCCTTACTCATCACCAACCTTACTCATCCTCAGTGGATGGGATCACCCATGTAAATAATTCAAGGAAGAATAACGGCCCAATTCTATCTGGATGCGATGCTGACACTACACAGATGCTGGTGTGATATCTATCATATGTGTCTCAACAGCCACTATGAATCATCTTGGACCTGCACCAGTGATATCTGTGTGGATCTGTGTCAATGGATCAGGCCTGGGGATAGGCCTGGTCGGCCCCAGGAATGGTGGGGCCTGATGTGGGGCATTCCCATGGGGCCCCCACCCTCCCCACAGCCCCCCATTGACTAAGAAAGGTATCTGTGGTGTGTTGAAAGGTTGGTTTTTGCTAAGGACTATGGGATTGGGGAAACAT
>JAJKFI010000056.1:832933-843995 GCA_029204185.1 Lerista edwardsae
AATTTCTCTGCAATCTCCAAGTCCCCTTTTATCTCATCTTTCCCTCCCTCACCATCCAGCGGGCCAACCGCCTCTCTGGCAGGTTTTCTGCTTCTAACATATTTGAAGAAGCTTTTATTATTCCCTTTTATGTTGCTAGCCATGCGTTCCTCAAACGCTTTCTTGGCCTCCCGTATCACCTTCTTACTTGTCTTTTGCCAGAGTTTATGTTCCTTTTTATTCTCCTCACTGGGGCAAGACTTCCATTTACGGAAAGAAGCTTCTTTGCTCTTTACAGCTTCTCTAACTTTGTTTGTCAGCCATGCAGGCACCCTCCTGGACCTTGTCGAACCCTTCTTTCTTTGCGGTATACACTTCCACTGGGCCTCTACTACTGTTTTTTTAAACAGCCTCCATGCAGCCTGGAGGGATTGGACTCTTTTTACCTTCCCTTTCAATTTCTGTCTAACTAGTCTCCTCATCTGAGGGAAATCTGCCCTTCGAAAGTCAAGGGTTCTTGTGTCAGATTTGCTCTGCTCTGCACTCTATCCTGGACATGCATGGCAAAACCAATCGCAGCATGGTCACTGTTCCCCAATGGCTCAGTAACACTTACATCCCTAACTAGGTCCCGAGTACCACACAATATTAAATCCAGAGTCGCCTGTCCTCTGGTCGGCTCCATGACTAGTTGCTCTAAGGCACAGTCATTCAGCTCGTCAAGGAATCCGGTCTCTCTTTCTTGACCAGAGCAGCAGTTGACTGAATTATGAGGATAATTGAAGTCCCCCATGATTACAATCCTGCCTCTCTTGGTCACTGCTCTGATTTGTTTCCTCATTTCAAGGTCACCTTCAAGTTTTTGATCGGGAGGACACCCCCCCACTATTACATTGCTCTTACGGCCCGGCAGTTTAACCCACAGTGACTCCATGGTGGAGTCTGGCCCACCTTCAGTTTCTACTCTGCTGGATTCAATCCCTTCTTTGATATAGATGGCCACCCCTCCGCCAACACGCCCTTCCCTGTCCCTCCTATAGAGTTTATAGCCTGGGATGGCAGTATCCCACTGGTTCTGTGCACTCCACCAGGTTTCCGTTATGCCTACTATATCAATGTTTTCCCTAGCCACCAAACATTCCAGTTCCCCCATCTTTGCTCGGAGACTTCGAGCATTCGCATAATAACACCTATATACGGGGTTCTCTAAAGAGGGACTGTTTTTTGATCCTTTTTCCCCTCCTCTCTTTTTACTGGACAAACTGTCACTTACACTCAGCTTAGAAGTTCTATTTCCTACTCCTCCATTACTCTTTGGTATTCCTCCACCCTCCTCTTCCCTTAGGGATGAGGAGTTCCGAACCGGACGCCGCTCGGCTCCTGTCGGCTTTCCCCCAGGGATCAGTTTAAAAGCTGCTCTGCCACCTTTTTAATATTAAGCGCCAGCAGCCTGGTTCCATTTTGGTTCAAGTGAAGCCCGTCCTTCTTGTACAGGCCTGGCTTGTTCCAGAATGTCCCCCAGTGCCTAACAAATGTAAACCCTTCATCCCGACACCACCGTCTCATCCACGCATTGAGACCCCTGATCTCCGCCTGCCTAGCTGGCCCTGCACGTGGAACAGGTAGCACTTCTGAGAACGCTACCTTGGGGGTCCTGGCCTTCAGCGTCCTGCCTAGCAACCTAAATTTGGCTTCCAGGACCTCCCGGCTACATTTCCCCACATCGTTGGTGCCAACATGCACCACGACCGCTACCTCCTCCCCAGCACTCCTAACCAGCCTATCTAGACGAGACGTGATGTCCGCAACCTTCGCACCAGGCAGGCAAGTCACCGTGCGGTCCACACATCCGTCGCAGACCCCCCTCTCTATATTCCTAACTATAGAATCGCCCACAACAAGGAGACCGCAACCCCCCTCCCGCCGAGGAGCATCCTTAGTGCGACTGGATGCGGGCTCGTCACTAGAAGAAGGGGCCCCCACTGGGGGATTGATTTCCTCTGTTCCAAGCTGACGTCCTCCAGCCCTGAGACTCCTTTCCCCAGCAGCTGAGGAGCTGCCCTTCTGAGGGTGGGACGAATCCTGCAAGTCCCCGGATGTCTCACCATGGACCCTCACTGCCTGCCTCTGCTTCTCCAGGTCCGCAACCAAGGCCTCTAGGGAGCAGATGCGTTCCCTGAGTCCCTGGAGCTCCTTGACCGAGGACACACCCAGGACTTATGCCCCAGAGGCATATAGTCATACATGTGGCACTCTGTGCAAAACACTGGATAGCCCCCGCCCAACTGCTGGCTACCTGGCTCCATCTCTCTGTTTATTTAGGGATGAGCTGCCCTGCTTCTCAGAGAGAGGGCAGAGTCTGGGGCCCTGGCTTCCTCGCCCTGCTGCTTAACTCGCACAGATGCGTAACTCGCTTGTTACCTGGCACTTGGTCTCGGACGAGGCACTTCGTCGCAGGACAGCACTCGCCGCTCGCGTCCCCACTCGCAAAGAAGGTTCATGTCCCATGTCCCTATAGCACTGGCAGTTCAGAGGTCTTTAGCAGTTAGACAGTGTGACATATAACCACCACTTCTTCCATACTGAGGTGAATAGGCAAGGCAGCCATGCCCGCCTCCATAGGCTCTCTCTCTCTCTCTCTCTCTCTCTCTCTCTCTCTCTCTCTCTCTCTCTCTCTCTCTCTCTCTCTCTCTCTCTCTCTCTCTCTTGCAACATACAGTCCCCTCCTGGAAGGAACCATGTTCCGCCATAATTTATAGTAGTGGTCTTTTTTATCTATGTGGCCCCAGGTTGACATTCATCCTAGGGTAGTAAAGTCATACAAGAGGACGTCTGCCAGGAGGCATCTATGCCCTGCATTTGTTAGTGCCACCAACAGACTTTAGCTAGAGATAAAAATAATTTAACGTTAAAAAGATGCATTTTTCAAACCGACTCAAAATGATTGTGGGTAATGAATGATTGGATACCAAAATGAAAATGGTAGTGAAATGAAACTACCACCAAATAAATTGCGAAGAACTCAAATGGTTCCCATATGAATGGTTCCTATACGACCACATCCTAAGCCCATCCGCAAATCTGCAAGGCCCCGATTCGAGCCGTGCGGTCTACTCGGGTCTGCGCCCGCTCTTTAGCGGGTGCAGATCCGAGGAGCACATAGGGGAGGCTGGAGCCTCCTCTACGGTAAGGGAGCTAATGCTCCCTTGCTATGGGGGGGGGGGGCTCCAGCAAATCCTATGCAGCATTGGATATGGTGCTGCCAAATCGGCCTTGCCATTCTGGCGCTGCATAGGATTGTGCCCTCACACAAGTTCTGCAGGGTAACCAGGTACAACGAAGGACAGAATGCCTATACCTTTAACTATTGTATAGAAGAGGGAATTTTGGAAATGCAGCTCAACATGGAAGGGTTTAAAAAGCAACACCTGCCAAATTTCCCTTTACTATGCAATTGTTAGGGGTATAGGCACTCTGTCCTCCATGGTAACTGATCACCCTGTACTTCTGGCATGTCTCTCTCTCTCTCTCTCTCTCTCTCTCTCTCTCTCTCTCTCTCTCTCACACACACACACACACACACACACACACACACACACACACTCCTCATCTGCCCCATTCATGACCCTCTGTCTCTCAGTGGTCTAGATCATTGTTTCTCAATCAGTGGTACTCATACCATTGGTGGTACTTGAGGTGGTTTCCAATGGTACCAGTGGGACCGCCACTGCCTGGCAGCAAGACCAGCGACATAACATGACAAAAAACAGTAGGAGGATCAGCTCAGCAAGCAGCATGATTAAAAAGCCCTCCTGTCTGCCCTGGGCCTTTCACTAATGTTTATCGAGTTGCGTCTGGCCTCCCAGACTGGAAGTAATTGGCAATGACATCATCACCAGTTAATTCTAGTGGTACTTCTGCTAGGTGGACTATGCAAAGTGGTACAGTGGAGGACAAATCTTGAGAAATGCTGGTCTGTCTGTCTGACTCACTCACTCACTCACTCACTCTACAGTTGTGTACTAAGCATAGAACTGACCCCCATACATGGATGCCAACAACACTCTCAGTACAGATCTAATGTGCTCCTTGTGGAAGTCATTGGAAAACTGCACACTCACTTCAGCAGGAAGAGATTTCGACTGCTAGCAGAACCCTTTTGAATATAACATCTGGGATGCCCCATTACTGTGGTTAGGTGCATTAGTGTGGCTGCCTTTCTGTAAGGAAAAGAACAGTGGTTTCTCAGCCTGAATCCATTCCTTAAATCTTGAGAATACCATATATACTAATGTATAAGTCTAAAATATTATGCCTGAAAATAGCTGGCAGAAGTCTGCATTTCCTCGTGTTGGTGCATCTGGGCCAGGAAGGGGGATAGGATAAAGCATTCATCACTGCTGAAGATTCCAACCTTCCCAAGCCCAATCTACCCACACTTGCTCCTATTTCTACCCCTCCCCTGCCCCACTAATACCTCTTCTCTGCCCTTCCCAACCCCTGTGCTGCTTTGAGCAGCTCTTGTGTGCTTCAGTGCCTGAATCTGGCACCAGTGGGGCGGCACAGGCTTTCCGGTCAGCGCCACTAGTTTCTGTACTGTTGCAACATGCTTTATGGTACGATTGCGACTGCCTGCACTGGAGGAGTCATCAGTCCACCAGCGCACAGGCTCCGTTATACCTCTACCATTTTGCCAATAACCTGGTTTGGACCAGGTTATATCGAGATTATATATTTATTCTACCACCTTTGTTGGGTATATCAGACCGGTGCTAACACAGCGATCCAAGGTAGCAGTAGGAAATAGAGACTTGTTTTCTTTTCAATGGCCTTCATATGAAAAAAAGAAAAACCACACTGAGAGTCCCAAAATGCTGAATGTTCAGTGTCACATCTGCAGCTTTCCTGCCCAGTTGTATGCAGTTGAATTAGTGGCATACAAGGTCATTTGACACTGGGGCCCGTTAATCGTAATAGTGATGGCATGAAATGAATAACAATAATAGCTAGAGAAGAAGTGCAGACAACTAACATTTTCTTTTATTGAACTCTCTTGCTCTCTCTTTCTCTCTGTACTATCTTTGTAAATTTGTATATTAATATATAACTTTGTAACTTCATATATAATCATACAATAAACAACTGAAAAATAAGTTTAAAAGAAATCAATGGCGATCCTACCATTAAGAAGGTGGGGGCAAATGTCCCAGGCGCAGTGCTGGTGGAGGAAAGGTGAGCGTGTTTGGTCTGCCTGCCCTCCCTTGCCTCTGTACTGCTCCAAAATAGAGCCTGGCCTAGTGTGGGCGTGTGGCGGAGCAGTACAAGTGGGGAGCCAGAAAAGGGGGTGCTGCTCTTCTGTCTCTGCCCCTGGGCAGCCCATTAGCTGTGCCCACAACTGAAAGAAATCAATTTTCTTCTTCTTGAAGAAGTTGAAACATCTTTTGGCAGCCTCTCAAACACCCTCATGCAGCTTGGCATCAGGGGAGCCCCCTCAGCCACCCTCTTGGTACACCACTGTATGCAGTTATGGAATCATCCAGCCGCGGTCTCTGTAAAAAGAAAGAATGAGAGCAGGAATCTTGTGATATGGATGAGTTCAGTGTTCTCAGCCATCTAATAGACACGCAAGCAAAGGGTACTTGTTCCTTTATAATAGTGTCTCCTCACTGTTTCAAATGATACCTGAATTAGTCTCAACTTTAGAGTGTCATCAAGCAATTCTTCGTGCAGTCTTTGATTAATTCTTCTTTGCACAGTTAAGGGATTTTTTTGAATCTGCCTTGTGCTGTATTTTGTTTGGTAAATTGTTTGATTCAAGCATACACTATCAACATGGAGCTGCATTATAAAGTGAATAATCCAAGCCAAATATCAAGCAGATATAATGCAGCAGCACACTGTAGAAAGTCAGGCAGAAGTGAAGCAGAATGCTGGTTAGACTTCAATAGAAACCAGTTCTCTGGAGAAGCAATTTTGCAGAGCTTTTAAATGATTCATGCCATCAGACTTTCACTGGTGGTTGTTTTCTGAATTGGGTCAAGACACATATATTTACAGCATGCACAAACATTATGTTAAATCTGAAGGGCCTGATATATGCTCAGAAAACCAAACAAGTTTAGGATTAATATTGGGCTCTGTCCACAAACTATTCCCCTTGTGCCTCTGTAATTGCAAAGTTGCGAAGGCTGGAGATCAATGCTTTTATGTTCAGAAGTTAAACATTAATTGAAAGTCTTATCTTTGAATTTCCTGACTTCCTTGAGTTAAAAGTCAAACTATTAAAATGAAATTAGTGTGCTTTTTTTGGCTATTAATATTTTCATTAATGGTGGTTAAAAGGTGGGGTGAGAAGAGCTCAAAAGGGGAAACTTTAAGGCTATATTTGGACGGATACTATATAGTATGTATGTATGTATGTATGTATGTATGTATGTATGTATGGGACATGGTGGTGCTGCAATTTAAACCGCTGAGTTGTTGAGCTTGCTGACTAGAAGGTTGGCAGTTCGAGACCATGCAATGGAGTATGCTCCTGTTGCTTGTCCCAGCTCCTGCCAACCTAGCAGTTCAAAAGCATGTAAAAATGCAAGTAGATAAATAGGGACCACTTCGGTGGGAAGGTAACGGTGTTACATGCGCCTTGGCATATAATCATGCTGGCCACATGACCACAGAAACTGTCCTTGGACAAATGTCAGCTCTTCGGCTTAGAAATAGAGATGAGCACCGCTCCTAGAGTCGGTCACGACAAGACCATAGTTAAGGTATACTCTGTCACACTCAAGAGTGGGTCAAGCCCTTCTGTAGAGCAACATTTTTCAACCAGTCTGATGGGTCAGATTGATGGGCCATGAATGGTCACAGGTGTTAGGGGGAATTAGGATGTGAGCCTGCCCCACCTGCAGAGTGGTGTGCCTTGTCAATTGTGTAAAACCGATGAAAATTTTAGTGCCTTGCCATTGTGCCACGAGATGAAAGCTGGAAAATCACTGCTGTAGAAAGTGGGGAAGGGTCTAAATATTTGCCCAGGTTGGGCAAGATAGGCTAGAAAGGAAAGGCAACATTGCAGTTGTGAGATCCATTCCAAAAGATAGTCCAGAAAGATAGGGAGAACCGTATAGGGGAGGGGTGAGCTCAGTAGCATAAATAGAGGGGGCAAAATTGTCAATACTGTCGGCACCACAATGCACCACATAAGTGGTATCTCCCACTTGCCATCAGAGCCATTCTGGGCTATGATGGCAAGGGTGGGCACTCGCTGAACCAAATGGTGTCTCCTATGTGTTGCTGTCGCTGTCCAATGGTAAGCAGTACTTACCATTTTGCCCCCCTTTAGCTATGCTATTGGGTCAGCTGGCTGGAAGAGGGAAGAAAAAGACATCTGGATCTCTACAACCTAACCTTGTCAGTTCTTTGGGGCCAGAATGTTTCCTATGCTTTCAACAGTGGAAACAAAGAGTAGGGACTGTAAAGGTACTTTTTCTCTAAGGTAGTTTTGCACTGGATGCCATACACAGTTTTAAATTTCTGTATACTCTACAGGAGGGAATAACCCATTCCATATAATCATTTAGCATCTTGCAGCACTCTGCTCTAATTTGCATAAAACTATTTGAGCATGTTTAATGCTGAAATCCGGGATAAGCAGGAGATTTTTCTATTCTTTATTTCACAGAAGAATTTTGCATCAATACCATCAGCCAGCTGGTGAGACTGAATGCACTTGTTTGTAGAGCCCGAGATGCTATCCGTCTGGGGAAATATTAAGAAGCAGAAAGATGACAAGAGCTGAATATGCAAGTAACATATGACAAACAGATATTATCATGAATGACAATAAATTTGATGCCTGCTCTGGCTGATGTGGCAAAAGCCAAGAGGCATCTATTTAGAAAAAAGAAATGAAAATGGATAACAGTGCTGGATTATGGTATCTGGGCCAAACTACACTGCTATTCAAAGCTAAACCCTAACAGAAGTGTATTCAAGAAAATAATACAGTTGGCCCTCAAATACTGCAATTTGTGGGTATTCAAAACTGTGGATCGGGGCCCACCCCCACCAAACCTGACTGGAACTGGTCCACGTGGGCCCGGGGGTGGGTTTTAAATCCACGGATTATGAAATCTGCAGATATTGAACCTGCAGATAATGTGGGCCTACTTTAATACACAGGCGGGGCCTTTTTATCCGCGAGGGTAACCCTCGTGGATAAAAAAATCCACAGGTAATTAAACTGGACTGCGCAATGCCTTAAAAAGCAATAAAAATTTAACTTCTGGTTTTTGCAGAAAACCAGAGGTAACATTTTTGGGAACGAAGCACCCTGCTGGTTTTTTGGCCAGGACAGGCACATGCGTGAGAAGAGCCTCTGGAGGCCACTGGAACATAGTTCTGGTTGCTTTCAGAGGCTGGCTCAACACGGGTTCAGGGGACTGACACTGAACCAAATTTACAGCTGTAAAACCTGCTGATAATTAGGCTCAACTTGTATCAGGGCCTCTGAGAGGAAATTCATCAAAGTTCCCCCAAATCAGCCTCACACTCCAGGGAAGTCTGTCCACATCTTCTAGCCATGTATAGGATTGTAGTCTTATGGCCAGGATTGTATAGCCATACATTGACTACAATGTATAGGATTGTGGTCTTATGGCCAGTGGCTCACTAGACCAAGGGAGCCACCAGTCAAAAATGTTTGGGAACCACTGGTTTAGAGGGTTTGTAGGTTTTGTATTTAATAAATAGCCGCGACAACACCCTGCCAACAAAGGTTTGCATAGTCAAAGCTATGGTTTTCCCTATAGTAATGTATGGCTATGAGAGCTGGCCCATAATGAAGGTAGAGCACCGAAGAATAGATGCTTTTGAATTATGGTGTTGGAGAAGACTCTTGAGAGCCCCATGGACTGCAAGGAGATCCAATCGGGTCAAGCCAATTGTTCCCTGGAAGGACAAATTCTGAAGCGGAAGCTCAAATATTTTGGCCACTTCATGAGAAGAGAGGACTCTTTAGAAAAGACCCTCATGCTGGGAAAGATTGAAGGCAAAAGGAGAAGGGGGCGGCAGAGGATGAGATGGTTAGATAGTGTCACCAAAGCAATGAATATGAAATTGGGTGAACTCTGGAAGCTAGTGGAGGACAAGGAGGCCTGGCATGCTGTGGTCCATGGGGTCGCAAAGAGTCGGACACGACTTAGCCACTGAACAACAACATTAAAAGTTGTATTTTTGAATTTTAGTTTTTTGGCCATAATGTTTGATAGAATTAAGCTATTACACTCTGGGTTTTTCCATTGAATTCTGGGTGAAATTCCACATCCAACGGTATATAGCATGATGGTATTACCTTTTAAAACCGCGATTTTAGCAATTTTGGTCCCTGGTGGTGTCACCCCCCCCCCCGTGCGCATCACCTCATGTGGCCTGCCCCCCGCCCCCCAGTGCTACTACTGAAGCATTAAGTAGACAGCAAGAAAGAGCCGGAAACTACGGATCAGACGCCGATTTTGTCCGTTTTCGACCGTTCTCACACGGGGGCCCCCACGCACTCCCACCCCCAGGGGCGCTGGGGGGGCTGACCCCCACAGTGTTTGTCACCAGGCCGCAAGACATGCATGTGCCGCGTCTGGCTCCAATCGCTCCAGGCATTGCATTGTTTCGCACCCCTTCTTGCCCCCTATGCCAAGGGGGGGGCTGAACCCGGACTCCAACCGTGTCGGGAGCGTCGCTGCTCATCTCAGCGACCCCGGAAACTACGGACTCGATGCCGATTTCGGATGTTTTCGGCCGTCTTCATGTGAGGCCCCCTGCACACCCCCACCCCCGGGGGCACTGGGGGGGCCTCACCCCCACAGTGTTTGTTGCCAGGCCGCAAGGCACGCGCGTGTCGAATCTGGCACCAATCGCTCCAGGCGTCACAGTGGGACATGGCGGGCGTCTTGTTTCGCACCCCTTCCCACCCCCCACGTTGAGGGGGGCCAAACCCAAACTCCCATGGCGTTGGGAGCGTCACCGCTCACCTCGGCGACACCGTCCGTTTTAGACCATTCTTACGCGGGGGGCCCTGCACCCCCCCCCGGGAGCGCTAGGGGAGCCTGACCCCTGCAATGTTTGTCGCCAGGCCACAAGGCACACATGTACCGGGTTTGGTGCGCATTGCTCCAGGCGTTCCAGCAGGGCATGGCAGGCATTTTGTCTCGCACCCCTTCTGGCCCCCCACGCCAAGGGGGGGCCGAACCCGGACTCCAACGGCATTGGGAGTGTCGCTGCTTATCCCGGCGACCCCGGAAACTATGGATTCTACGCCGATTTTGGCTGTTTTTGACCGTTTTCACGTGGGGACCCCCGCATACCCCCACTCCCGGGGGCGCTGGGGGGGGGGGTCTGACCTCCGCAGTGCTTGTCACCAGGCCACAAGGTGTATGCGTGCCCAGTTTCGTGTCGATCGGTCCAGGCGTTCCAGCACGGCATGGCAGATGTTTTGTTTCGCACCCTTCTGGCCCCCCGTGCCGAGGGGAGCCCGAACCTGGACTCTACCAGCATCGGGAGTGTTGCCAGTTGTCTCGGTGACTCCGGAAGCTATGGACTTGACGCCGTTTTCGGCCGTCTTCACATGGGGCCCCTGCGCACCCCTGCCCCCAGGGTGCTAGGGGCCCCTGACCCCCGCAGTGTTTGTGGCCAGGCCGCTAGGCTTCCGCATGCCAAGTTTGGTGCCAATCAGTCCAGGCGTTCCAGCAGGGCATGGCGGACGTTTTGTTTCGCACCCCTTCTTGCCCCCCCACATCGAGGGGGGGCTGAACCCGGACTCCAACGGCATTGGGAGTGTCGCCGCTCATCTCGGCGACCCCGGAAACTGTGGATTTGACACCGATTTTGGCCGGTTTTGACCGTTTTCACGTGGGGACCCCTGCGTACCCCCACCCCCGGGGGTGCTAGGGGGCCCCGACCCCCGCAGTGTTTGTCACCAGGCCGCAAGGTGTATGCGTGCCAAGTTTCATGCCAATCGCTCCAGGCGTTGCGGAGCCCATGTGAAACACACACACACACACACACACACACACACACACACACACACACACAC
>JAJKFI010000056.1:851250-880917 GCA_029204185.1 Lerista edwardsae
ACACACACACACACACACACACACACACACACACACACACACACACAGAGAGAGAGAGAGAGAGACATTTTATTTTGCACCCCTTCTCACCCCCCACGCCAATGGGGGCCAAATCTGGACTCAAACGACGTCGGGAGCGTTGCCGCCCATCTCGGCGACCCTGGAAACTATGGATTCGACACCGATGTCAGCCGTTTTTGATCATTTTTACGTGGCACCCCCTGCGCACCCACCCCTGGGGGCGCTAAAGGGGTCGTTCCTCCACAGTGTTTGTCACCAGGCCAAAAGGCATACGTGTACCGAGTTTGGTGCACGTTGCTCCAAGGCGTACTGGAGCCTATGCAGAACACACACACACACACACACACACACACGTTCTCCTTTATATATATAGATTATGCTACCTGGGTGCTGGAGACACAGCGGTAGCCAAACAACTACTGCTAAATCCTCCTGGTACCAGGCAGGTGCTGGAGGCACCTTGGGAGAAGGGGCCATTCATCCCCTTCCCCCACAGTAAGTGTGTGAGGCCTCTGATGGGTTTCCTCAAGTCTGTGCTGGCTATTTTGCTGGTGCAGACTTGAGGGCCTTGGTGTCAGGCCATGCGGCCCGACACAGAGGCTAGTATCCAACAGTGGAGGCCATTGCCGGGCCCAGCCTTGCTTCGCCCCTGCCCAGTTCTGCCCCCCCCAGGCCCCCCCCAGTTCCGGGCCACCAACTCCATGTGGACACTTTCTGGCACATGGGAACAGAGTTTGGCCAGCATGGGTGCTCATACTGCTTGTATTATGGCCCACAGGATTGGGCCTTTGGAAAAAAAAGGTGCCTGAAGGGGAGCATGATTGAGACGTACAAAATTTTGCAGGGGATGGAGAGAGTGGATACTCTCTCACAACACCAGAACCAGGGGTCATCCACTAAAACTGAGTGTAGGGAGAGTTAGAACAGATACCAGAAAATATGTATTTACCCAGCATGTAATTAGCCTGTGAAACTCCTTGCTGTGGTGATGCCATCTGACCTAGATGCCTTTAAAAGGGGATTGGACATATTTCTAGAAGAAATGTCCATCACAGGTTACAAATCATGATAGGTAAATGCAATCGTCTGGTTCTAGAAATAGGCTATCTCAGAATGCCGGATGCAAGGGAGTGGCAACAGGATGCAAGTATTTTGTTGTCTCGTGTGTTCCCCAAGGCATCTGATGGGCCACTGTAAGACACAGTAAACTGGACTAGATGGGCCTTTGGCTTGATCCAGCTGGGTTCTTCTTATGTTCTTAATGACAATGCAACAACAGCATTCCTCTGTATTTCTCCTTGCTCCCCATAGGCAATGAAGACATGGTACAGATCCCAAGGGATGCCTATAGCTAGTGAGCTCAGCCGCTGCTTGGCAAGATTTCAATACATCATACAAAAGAGATTTTTTTTAAAAAAAATGAAAAAAAATCTCTGATAGCCATATTACTAGATATTGAACTATACAGTAGCGCCGAGTTGGATGTGGCACGTGGGCCAGCGGCCCTCCCAATATTTCCTGGGTGTGGTTGCGCCACCCCAATATCTGCCCCCGCCCCCCCCGCACAGAGGAACCGACCGCAAGCATGCGCAGTGGTCACCTCGTGTCGCAACCACTGAGCATGCTCACTCCAGAAGCAGTGAGAGCCAATGGGATGCAGCTGCATCCCAATAGTTCCTCCCCTCAGGCACCCTGATTGGCCAGCTGGCTGCTTGGGCAACCTAAAACTAGGCCTGCTCTGCGCTGCACATCTCATTTGGAGCATGCGCGGCGGCGGAGAAGGGTGGGAGGGAGATTCTTCTAACTGCCTGCCTGCACTGCAGGCCCGAAATATTCAGGCTGAGGCCGCGAATGCAATATTACTACATCTGCTCTGCTGCCTGCCTCTCTGCTAGTTCATAGAGAAACAGGGCTTTTCCACTTTTCGATTCAATTCTTCAAAAACGTTTTTCTTTGGGGTTGGGTGCTGGGCTTATTCAGATTAGATAGACGAGTTAGTTGTAGATTAGATAGTAGTAATAGACTAGCTGTTTTTTGGTTGGTTGGGAGGGGGGCTTGCAGTTATAGTTCAGTTTTGTGTAGGGTACTGGTGGTGAAGTTAACCAAACCTGCCTGCACCAAGACTTTCAGTGGTTAACATAGCAAAAAGAATGATATAAAAGGAATAGTTTTCTTTACCCAAAGTGCATGAGAATCTCAAAAGAAACAGAGTCAAACAACACTACTGGGGAACGTGGTGCTAGAATGATTAGGATCCACTGCTCTCCCTCTGCTAAACACAGGTGGGTCCACAATTCAGAACCCACGGATTTCAGAATCCACAGGTTCCATACCTGTGGGGAAGGGGCCCACCTGGACCTTCTGAAGGTGACCACAGCTGCGCTTCAGCTGATTCTGGAAGGTTTTCTGAGGCCCACAGAGGCTATGTGACATTGGCTGTGTGACAAGGAAAAGTGACATTTTCTGCCCTTATAAGCCATTCTGAGGCCCACAGAGAGCTTCCCTGGGCCTCAGAATGGCTTATAAGGGCAGAAAATGTCACTTTTGCTGGTTTTCCTCCAAAAACCAGAAGAAGCAATTGTTAGGGCCCGTGATGGGTATTCTGAAGTAAGCAGCACCCTGGGCTGTTGTACATGGTCTCTGTAGGCCTCAGAAAACCATCTGGACCTGGGTGGGGCATGGATTTGGAGGGTGGGGTGGCCCCAAATCAGCAAGTTTGAATACCCATGGTTTTTGGTTTCCTTGGGGATTCTGGGAACAGTATCCCTGTGAATAATGAGGGCCACCTGTATAAGAGAGTAACCACTTTAAAAGGTGCTGCTTTTACTAGCCAGCAGGGACTGATACGTTATGTCCCTTGACTCAACTGTCCCCATTTCTTTCATTTTTCAATCATAGCTAAATGGAGGAAGCTATTTGCATGTTATGATCTTCCATTTTTGCCCACTTCATTGACTCCATTGTTTGATCAGGCTTTCACCGAAGCATGTATTTTACAATTTGGGGAGATGAATAACAACATCCACTGAACTCTTGCCTTAGCCTATCCCACAAAAGCAAAAGGGAAATGTTCTCTATGAAAGCAACCAGAAATGGCTTTTCCCTTCCCTGACGTATCTTGCTGTGCTTCCGGCTCTCCTTTTCAGTCTCAACTTAGAAGGCTGGAATTCTCATACTCCCCTGGCCAACTTAAGAAGCAGATTTTATATACAATACCATGGCCAAGCATTCCCAAACTTACAAGGGTCATGCCACCCTTCTTCCCAGCTCTCCTAGGTGCTGATATTTTGAACTGTGTGAGATCTTGCAAGATCCAAGATGATGGCACTGAGATCTTGCAAGATTGAATATGGAGCTGCCAAGATTTTGTGAGATCCAAGGTGACAGCACTGCGGTCCAAGAGCTGGGAAGAGTTCACTGCAGCACCTGAAGACACCGCGGCACACAGTTTGGGCACCACTGCCATAGCCCTAACTCAACCAAGGAGTTAAGAGATTGCTTAGGCTTCCCTAGATCCTAGCTTCCACCCTTCTTGCTAGTTCCAGCAGAGTCAATTCTACCTTCCTGATAGTTCCCCTATTTACAAACTTCTGCACCAAAAATTGTAAGCACAGGTGGCCCTTGGTGAGTCCTGCAGATGCCAGAAAATCTACAGATGTTTGACTCAGAGTGCAAACACCATTGCGTTGGAATGGTGATGCCGACGGGCCTGTGCCATATCCAGCACAGTATAGGAGAGGCTGGAGCCTCCCCAGCGCAAGGGCATGTTTGTCCCCTTACCGTAGGGGAGGTGTCAGCCTCCCCAATGCGCTCCTTGGATCGACTCCTGCTAAACAGCAGGGGCAGATCAGAGGAGATTGTGCAGCCCGGATCGGGGCTGTGCGGTGGCCTGAATAGGCTTAGGATTCGGCCATAAGGCAGAATCATAAGTCTGCCCCCCTCCCGGGCTGGCATGCCTTCTGGCCTGCCCAGTTAGGTCCTCCTACTCCCTCCCTTGGGCCGACATGGTGCCTCCCCTGCACCAGCAGATTTGGCTGGCGCAACGGGTCCGGTGTGCCTGCGGCGCCGGTCTTGTTGATTTAGCGCCGATGAGGGGAGGTGCCGCTTGGTGTCCCCATGTCTGCGCTAACGTCATGGCATCGACGCAATGATGTTGCATCGACGCTAAGGGCAGCCCGGGATTGGGCTGCACGCGGAGTCTTTTAAACCTCTGAACATGACTTGAGCTGTGCTCCGGTTGTGTCTGGAGGTTGTTATAAGGCCCTCAGAGACCGCACTTGGTTTTAGGTGAAAACTGACAGTGCCATGAAAAGAGGTCCAGGGCCCACTATGAGGCCCACAAGGCTGCACACAATCACACGCTGCCTCTTTGGACAGATTTGAACTCCAGAACTGGAGTTCAGCTCTGGTCACATCTAGGAGGTCTTTAAGTGGGTGCCTCTGTGGGTTGATTCTAAAACCCACAAATACTGAAACAGTAGATAACACCAGCCCATTGTATTAACATTTTGTTTTTCTTTTATTGGCCTTCTTAGAGATCTCATCACCACATGAATATGAATCACTCGGTGCAGCGTTAGGACCAGAATGCTGCGCTGCCCAAACATGGACTGCTCTAAGGGATTTTATCAAGTCTCAAATCCCAACAAGGAAGTCCCTCTCCAGAGATGTAGTGGATCTCCTCCTTCTGTTAGACAGAGTTCAGATCCAAGACAGTGATGCAGAAGGAAAACACTTTGACAGTGAAGAGACAGGCCATCATGCCAAGGTTTTATTAAGCAAGCGAGGCTCGTTCCCTTTCCCATGCACACTCCACATACTCACGAGGCTAGCCAGTTGTTGAGGACAATGTAAGGTGCTGACCAGTGATGTCATGCAGGGGGAACACGGGGGAACTCAGTTCCACTAGTTAAAATTAGGGCTGACTCCGCCCACTTCACTCCCTCCTCCCCCTTCCAATTCCCCTGCAAAGAGCTTTTCTTCTTGGTTGGCCGGCACTCAGAGGGTTAAAGGGAGCGACTCCGGATTCCTAGGGGGGCGAAGGCAGTGATGTCATTCAGGGGGAACCGACCAGAACGGGCGTTCCGGATCCTAACGGGCTCTGTGGCTGGTTCTGGGTTCCCGACAAGTGCCAATCAAAAGTGAGTTCCTGTTCCTAAATCATTTGAATGACACCACTGGTGCTGACCCATGTTCAGGAGAGAGTCAGCTGCCTGTCCTCCGGCACTTAGTCTTTTAAACTCTCATGGAGATGTGTTTTGCTATAAAATTCTCTCATTGGCTTATCTTGCCTTCTCTCACTGGTCTTGCTGGGGGCAGGGTCTGAGCTGGAACTTCTCAGCCATCACGCCTGCCATCTCTGTGGAAGGCACATAGGCTGCTATGCTTGCAAGGTACTTGGAGCCTTTTAATTCTTTCTTTAGCTCTCCCTACAATCTGGGCTATGCATTTCTGCTGCAGCAACCCCCCCCCCCTCACACACACACACACACTGCAAAATGCTACATTATGCCAACCGTACCTCTGTAGAAGACAAACAGAAAAAGAAACAGCTTGCTTATTGTCTCAAACAATTAATAATAAACACGCTGTCCATTTTATCCCAGCTTTGGCCAGATGGCATCACTTCATTTGACACAAAGTTTCTAGAACTTGGTGGTTTACACAATTTGAGGAGAAGGAGTTGCATCTTTGAATGCCACCCCATTGAATCGCCTCCTGAATGCAGAAAACTAGCACACCAGACTGTAATGGAACTCTTTCCCTCACAAGCTCTGATTTTTTTGTTTGTTTCTATTTCCCCAGCTCAGTTTATTCTAACAAATGGAAAATGCAAATCTTAAATGAATGTACCTCGAGCCCTACAACAACAACAACAGCAGCAGCAGCTATGAGTCTACAGTAATTGCAGACCAAGCAGTGCTCTCTATAGCAACAAGAGCACCAATTGAGCTTTTGCTCTGCTCAGAATCCATATCAGCCTCTCTGTACTTCTGAAGCAGTGATGTGAACTGATATTGCTTCAGCCTGCAGGTGCTTTTACCAAGCTGCAAGTTCTCAATGTATCTCAAAGCTTCTCCTCTAGGAATAGGTTTTCAGTACAAGCACCACATGTATATCATTTGATGCCTATTACGAAAGGGGATTAAAAAAAACTGTGGCTATCTTTTAAAAGTCAGTGCCAAGAGCCAAGTGGCACTGAAATGAGAGCAAAGCACCTGCTGTACAAATGGAGAGATCTGGGAGATAATATTATGCTTGGTAGAACAGTTCAAGTATATCAGGCTTTGCAAACTGCTGAAGCGTGTTCATTATCACTGACTTGCTTGCACCTTATCCAAATGGCTGGAAGGCGAGAAGTGGTGTGCATTGTCTATGCTCCTCTTAGGAAGATGGGGAAAAGCAGATTATGAATATACTGTTGCACTGGAAGCCGGGAAAAAAAAGCAAACCATCAGCCCATAGAAGAGACGACTGAAGCTCTGCTTATGGGCAGAAGGTATCCTTGGGACAGTGATACAGTAGATGAATGAGCAAGAGCTAGTAGAAAACGGATAAGGCAGTTATCATGACCTTCATTCAATTGACTCTCGTAGTTGGTGTAAGTTTTCCTTTCTCTGTCAATTTAAAACTGCCTCCAGGAAATCAGCAAAGTGCATTTTAAGTAGAACTGAGCTGAATATTATTTTTAAAGAATTTTCAGCTAGTTGATAGGAGGGGAGGAATTGAATTCCAGGAGGAGGAATAAAGTGCTTGGGGACTGGGTAGTGGGCAATTATTCAGTTTTAGGTAGGCAGCTTACTATTGTTTGGTACTTTCCTGCCTGTGGGGTCGCAGGTTGAGAAACACTGTGTTAGATGGTAGGGGGATAGTATTGGGCTCTCAGAGATGAAATGGAAGAGAATTGTGGTCTCTCTTTGGAAGAAACGAATTAGAGTTGCCCTGATGAAGAGGGGTCCCCTGACTTAAGGACATCTGATTTCAGTAAGTTCCAACTTAGGGCACAATCCTATGCAGCGCCAAAATGGCGAGGCCAACTTGGCAGCACCATATCCAACGCTGCATAGGAGAGGCTAGAAACACCCCCCCCCATGGCAAGGGAGCATGCCTCTAGCCTCCCCTATGTGCTCCTTGAATCGGGGTCTTGTGGCCTTGCGGATGGGCTTAGGATGTGGCCGTATGGCCACCTTCCGAGCCTGCCCAATGCCCGCCCATGGTTGGCGCATGGGAGGATCTCCGTTGGCGCTCTGAAGCTGACGCTACAAGTAGTGTCGGCTTCTGAGCTTTAGTGCTGACATGGGGGTGCCACTTGGCCCCCCCACGTCAGCGCTAAGCACGTAGCGTTGATGCAATGATGTTGCGTCGATGCTACGTGCACTCTAGGATTGAACTGTGAAGAATGTGCAGGTTCCATCTGTCTGCTTCAAAATTTCCATGCAGGTGCAACTGTTTTGTGAGGCATAGAAACAGAGGCTTATCTTGGGTGGCATGGAAAGGGAGGCTCAGTGCACCAGTTGAAGAGGGGCACCAGGCACACACCTTTAAATGGGTCCAGATGGTTTTCTGAGGCCACCAAAAGCCTCTGCAGGCATCTGAAAACCACCCGGATCCATTTAAAGGTGACTTCCAGTTTTCACCGAAAACTGGAAGTCACCTTATTCAGCTGCAGGCTTCAGAATGCAAGCCTGCCTAGCAGGTGGATGCATACAACCTCTGTGGGCTTCAGAATGCCTGCGGGCCCAACTGGAGCTCAGCTCTGATCAGGCTAGGAGTGGGGGGGGGCTGGCAAACCATGGATCTAGAACAGAATGGAATCCCAATGGATAATGAAGGCTCACTGTAGAGCCCTCTGGAATCCCCTCTGTACTTAAAAATGCAATTGTCTCCTCTGCACTTTCCCTTTTGTCCCTTAATTCAGCATCTTTATGGTCTGTTGGTCTGCTACTAGGATGGGCTAGCCAGATGTCTCTGGAAGCTCACAGACAGAGTATATTAGTGACAGGGGCGAATCTATTTGAAAGGGCGCCCATGGCGCCCAATGAAAATGCACCCCTAGGGGCACGCAACATCATGACATCACATCGTGACGTCATGACACAGCGCCCCGCCCCTTCTAAGAGGCCAGCGGCAGTGAACAGAACGCGGCACCCCAGCTGCGTTCTATTCGCTCGTGCCGGCTCTTTAAGGCTGGCACGAGCGAATAGAACGCGGCTGAGGCACCACGTTCTTTCTGTTCGCTCGTGCTGGCTCTTTAAGGCCGGCACAAGCGAACAGAACCCGGCTGGGGCGCCACTTTCTGTTCGCTCGTGCCGGCCTTAAAGGGCCAGCAGGAGCAAACAGAACGCAGCGGCGCCCAGCGCCCCGCCCCCCTTGAGAAGTGGGAGCGTGTTCTCCTCGCTCCGGCTGGCTCTTTAAGGCCAGCCGGAGCGAGGAGAATGCAGCGCAGGGAGCGGGCGGGCCGTGGGCGCCATTTTGGGGGGGCGGGCGCCATGCGAACGGCGCCCCCTGCAAGATGGCGCCCATGGCTCATGCCACCCCCTGCCACACCCTAGTTACGCCCCTGATTAGTGATATAATAGTCATCCCTGAGTCTGTTCCCATGATCCTGTAGTTACAGCTGGACTGTTACAGCTGAACATGGCAATTGCAGACTGGATAATAACTATTGAAAGAGTTACTCTTCAAGAATTGTTCGAATTCCTTTTTAAAGCCCATCTATAAATTAGTGGCCTTCCAAAATGTTATAATTTTATAATATTTTGTAATGCATGTGAAAAAAGTACTTCTGCATCTCTGGTACTCTACTGAAACTTTCATTTATTCAAACTTATTAAGCATCCTCAACTTCCACTTTTTCCTCTGCCTTCATTTCGTTCATGATTTTATAAGTCTCGATCATGTTCCCCTCATTCTATATAATCATCTGAGAGCCCAATTCTATCCAATGTTGGCACAGTGGGAGTGGGGCCTGTGCAATATCCAGCATTGGAACTGAGCAGGCAGGAGGTCTTCTTGAGGTAAAGGAACATTTGTTTCCTCACCCCTTATAGTCCTCCCCAGCTTTCTCACTGGGACTACTTGGATTTGTGCCAGCTGTCTAGCTGGTGTTGAACTGACCTGTGCTGTGCAGGGCTTTCAGATCTGAAACAGGAGTTACCATGTGGCAAAGGCCTGTTTTGCCATCCACGCTCCTCCCAAACCTGAACCAATCCTCCCTGCCCTTTCCAAAACACCCCCTCCTTGCCCCCCAAATGCCCTTCCGCCACCCTCCCCTTGCCTCTCCACTGCCCTGTGCAACATTTACTTGTCCCGGTGGTAGTCAGGCGGGATGCAGTGCCTGCAGGATGGTGCAAGCCTTCCCACCGGTGCCACGTACTCACTGGGTGTTGAAAAGCACTTTACGGCACTTTATGGCTCTTGGTTTGTGACAAGCAGCTGTGTGTCCTAAAAATAGAAGACATCTTGTTTGTTACTCACGCTGTCTTTCATTTAATCAGAGCACAACTTCATATGGTTGTTAAAGGGACAATTTAATATCTAACCTATGATATGCCCTGAATGATATCTTTGGAAAACTCTTTCGATGAGTCGTATAAAAGGGAAGCAAAACAGTTATTTAGAACAGTGTGATAAGTATATCTTTAGTGGATGAATTAGGCTGACACAGTTTGTGGATGACTAACTACAGCAATATCTGTAAAACATGAAAGGTTGCAATTAACTCCATTCTAGTGTCTTCCTCTTGAGGACAGCAGCCATCACACAAAGGCAATCAGCAATCTCCTTAATAGCTCAATCCAGTCACTGTTATATAATGACCAATTAAGCAGAGCCGCTAAATGGACACATGTGGGTTAGTTCCTTTGGTAAGTATTTTATAAAATGGAGGTCAATACCACACTGACCCGACTCATCTGTACAAATAGTAATGGGATCTCAGTACCAAACTCGATGTTTCAACTAGTTTCAGTCATTTATCCTGAGCATTGACAAAATCTATTTTTTATGTAAGAACTTGATCTTTTAAGGCTGGAGGTAGACAGTACTGGAAATGCAGGTTTGCCACATAGCAACCCCCTCCCAAATGATCTTTTAGTATTCCTTGCCATAACAATTGTAGCTCATGAAGTGAAACGAGCATGAGGACACTCAAAGTATGACAATGCCATGCCATTTCTATTTTTATTTTTGCTTTATTCTATGTCACCAAAGAGGCACATGAATGAGATGTTGGGTTGTGGTTCTCTTTAATAGAGAATCCCAGCGATGTCTATTTCCAGCCTAAGAGTTGGGCTACATTTTGCCCTAGCCTAATCAAGCATTTAGCCATATTCTGCCTGTTTAGAACCTTGAAGGCTTCTATCCCACCACATCTCCTGCAGTCAGGGAAGGAGAGATGAGCCATTAGGCTGCATCCAAACCCCCGTCTCCAGCCAGTGTGGCCCTATTTCAGGCCACGTGGGGAATTCGAATCTGCGACCTCTGTACGGCGGGTGCAGATCTGAGTAGCCCGTAGGGCTGGCTGGTGCCTACGTGAATGTGCCCTTGCCCCATGGAGGCTCCAGCACAGTACCAGCCTTCATTGGATACAGTGCAGGCCAGCCAGCCTGTGCTGTTCCAGTGCAGGTTAGAATTACACCCCCAGGGTGAATGACTGGCCCAAGATCACCCAGGAAGCTTCATGGTTGAACGGGCATTTGAACCTGGATCTTCCAGGTCTAAATCCAACTCCAGAACAAGAACACACACACACACACCCAAAAAAAATCCAGCTCAAACTTCTTTATGGGCACTGTTAGGAATGTTAGGAATGCCTAACATTCCTGTTAGGAATGTCTTCCAAGCGGTGCTAAGCAGCTTGGCAGTGTGTGTGTGTGTGTGTGTGTGTGTGTGTGTGTGTGTGCGCGCGCACGTGCGTGTGTGTGTGTGTGTGTGTGTGTGTGTGTGTGTGTGAGAGAGAGAGAGAGAGAGAGGACTAGTCAATCACAACTAAAAAAACAATATTTACTCCAAAGATATTTTGGAGCCACCATATCTATCCAGGATTAGTACGTGCCACCAGGATCTGGCAAAACTGAACTGCTATCTCCTAATTGTTTCCTGAAAAATGACCCTCTTTTCCAAGAACATTCCCCCTTGTCTGCTTGACTCTACCCGGAGGGAAATGATTCTCACTCTGCAAACACCGACTGGCATGTTTTCCGAGAGCAGCAGCACAGGCCGTCTTTGCCACTAGGAGGCTACAGTTGACGCCTGCCTTCAGCTTTTTCCAAGCACCTATTTAGCCTGGAACAGAGATGTTATTTAAACGCGGGGCTTTGGGATCTGTTATCTAAGATGATGTACTATTCTGTTCTCAGCAGCCTGGCAGAACGCTGTGCTGCGAGCAGCCTGGGAAGTCAAGCAGAAATTCTGTTTTGTAATCCAAAGTGTTGCCAAGAAAAGGGTCTGCTGAAAAATTAACCAGACTCTTGGCTTCTCTGTTAGACGACTGGCAACGTTTAGATGCCGTTTTGTTTCCAGCATATGTACTGATATGAGCTATTTGTGGGCTTTGCTTCCAGCTCATTCCAGCTCATTGTCATCCTGTGAGTGATAAGTTTGGCCTTCCTCACCTCTGCAGCCTTTGGCTATGTCAACTATATTTGTCATTAGGCTATTTGTTCTATGATCTCCCCACAGGCCTCTGTGCACTCTACTCCCCTTTTTTGCCTTCTTCAACTTCTCTGTTTCCCTTGGCTGCTGCTTTTTTCAAGCTCTCACTTTCCTGCTCTTCAGCTTCCTCTTTCCTTAGGCTCTTTGGTTGGTACCTCTGGAGGAACTGGGATACACAGCTAAAGGCCTCTCAGTGGCAGGTCAGCCAATCTTTACTGGATGCCTCACAAGCACCACACAATTCCTCAAAGCAGTGGTTTTTAACTGTGGGTTCAGGACCCACTAGTGGGTTGTGACCCAGTATTTGGTGCTTTGCTAAACTGACAGATTAGGCTATGTGCATCAAGGGTTAAACAAGCTGTTACTGGGCAGGTATCTAATCATCATTATAGCCACACCACTTGGCATTCATAAATCAAGCAGCAGCCTCTAGGGCCTCCAAAAAGACTGAGAACCATTGCCTTAATAAAGTGTTTTTCAAACTGTTGGCTGGGATCCACTTGGTGGGTCGTGACCAGTGATGTCATGCAGGGGGTTCGCGGGGGTACGCGAGTACCGGTTTCTAGGATTACAGCTGGCCCCGCCCATTCGTCGACTCTGCCCTCTGCAACGTTTGAATTTCCTGCATGTTTGAGTTGCCTGCATGTTCTCAGAGCCAGGCAGGCAGCGAGCGGAGCCTTTCCTTTCCTTGCCACTGAAAAATGAGTTGCTCTGGGGTTTTAACATGATGCCAGGCCTCCTTAACATGTTCTGGGGGTGCTGTGGAATACTGTTGCAACTGTTGGGTCAGTTTAAAATCATCTGAGGCCTCAAAAAGGGCTTTTTCATGTCACTTCCTGCCACGACATCACTTCTGGCTTATGACGTCACTTCCGGTGGGCGGGTCCCGACACGTGCCAATCAAAAGTGAGTACCTGTTATTAAATCATTTAGATGACACCACTGGTCATGACCTGATGCCAGGTGGGTCGTGGAAAGCTGAGAGCAGCCATCTTGGAACCTGAAGATGTCTTGTTATATTTCTTTTGAGAGTGTTAACAATTTGAATTTTCAAATGAGGGTTTTTATAGTTCAGTACTTTTACACGTGGTGGGACGTGGGATGTGGTGGTGCAGCGAGTTAATCCGCTGTTGCTGGGCTTTCCGACCGCAAGGTTGGGAGTTCAAGACTGCGCGACGGAGTGAGCTCCCGTTGCTTGTCCCAGCTCCTGCCAACCTAGCAGTTTGAAAGCACCTAAATGCAAGTAGATAAATAGGGACCACTTCGGTGGGAAGGTAACGGCGTTCCGTGTATAGTCATGCCAGCCACATGACCACGGAAACCTGTCCTCGCACAAAAATGTCGGCTCTACAGGCTTTGAAACGGAGATGAGCACCGCCCCCTACAGTCAGTCATGACTAGACCATTCGGTCGTGGGGAAACCTTTACCTTTACCTTTACTTTTACATAATATTTTGACACAATCTTGCTTTCTGTCAGAGATGCTTCATGGTTGTGCAATTGCTGCAGTCCAAGAATGCCAGTGCATTCCAGGAGTGACATTTGATTATGTCACAATTACAGCATTTCCTGCTTGATTATGTCACTTCCAGACATGACATCACTTCCTGTGGGTCCTGACACAAACACCATTCTAAAAAGTGGGACCACTGCCTTTATACATTACTAGAGGTGGGAGAAAACAATTTATTTTTTCACAGATTTTGGTGATTTCCAAAAAGTGCAGAAAGCGGTGTTATGTGACTTTTATTCAAAATTTGCATTATAGTTATAAGGTATAATTGCTTTAAAATTGTACTAGATATGCAATATATAGTGTCAGCAGATGAAGCCATAGTCATCATGCACCCCTATTAAATAATAAATAAAAAACCGAATAAAACCGTTTTACTTTTTTCATAGATTTCAAGGTTTGTTTTTTTACAAATATCAGAAGTTTAGAAAGTGGCGTTATGTGTTTTCATTTCGTTATTGCCATTTTCTCCCCTCTGTAATGCCGCATACAAAATAGATCAGTGGTTCACAAATGATGGCTCGGGACCCACCAGTGGGTCACAACCTGAATTTTAGTGGATTGTGAAACTAACAAGCTGCTAGCAAGGAAAATGTATTGAGTTCTATGGAAGCCAAAAGGAGCAGCACGTGCATGTTTACTCCTGAGTAAATGCTCACTCTTATTGAATGCCAGGTGAAGGAGAATATAAGGCTTCTAGAATAGTCCCAATCCAATGAATGTGGAACTCAACAACGCTCCAGAAGATGCTCTCTCACCATAGTAAAAAAGATAAAAACAGAGGCTTCAGCAGCTGATAAAGTGAAACTTTTTAAAAAGTCTTGGAACACATAGAGCGTCTTAAAAAGTGGGTCCCGATGCCAAAAAGTTTTGTACCCACCGAAATAGATTGTACAGAGTCAGATTTGCGGGGTTATAAAGAAAATCCTCAGAAGTAAAGAAGCATATTGATTTCAAGGCCATTGTAGATTATATAGTGTGTAAAACCTTCCCAAACTCATGAACTCAATCTGTTTTGTAATCTCAATTTATGGACAATGAACAAAAATAGTGCTGAGGCACAGGCTAAACAAAAAAACCCACAGTGTCTGCCTTTCTGCTGTACAAAGACATTATGGGGGCACAAACAATTCTTAGAATGACTGGGACCCACCAGAAGTGATGTCATGCCCAGAAGGGCTGTCCTCGTTATGCCAGCGCCTGCTGCTGTTCTGAGAATGCAGACATGAATCGGTTATTTCTCAGTCATTTTCCAATGGCAAAGTGGCAGAATAAGTCTTTTTACAACCTTGACACAAGCAAAATAACCACACAGCCCTCCTACTTTCCAGCATCTCACTTTCCCATATTTTCCATACGGCTTTTCTAGGCACTTTTTTCAAGTCGTGATCCTCTTATATAGCAGGAAGAGAGGATCTTTCCCTCTTCACTCCAGCAGCGTCTTTTCTAGTGGCTGTTAGCTGGGGTTTGTTTGCAACTTTTAGATTGTGAGTCTTTTGGGACAGGGAGCCATGGGCAGCCCAATCCTCAGATGCACTGGAGCAGGCAAGCTGGTGGGCCTGTGCTGCATCCAACGCAGCTTGGGAGTCCACTGGAGCCTCCTCGTCACATTCCTGCCCTTGCACCAGGGGAGTCACCAGCCTCCCCTATGGGTTCCTTGACTCTGCACCTGCAGAATCATGGATGCAGAACTGAGGAAGCCATGTGGCCACGTGGCCTTAAGTGTGGCCTAATGGCCACATCCCACCCCACCCCTCTCCCTGGGCCAGTAAGCCCATTGGCCCATCCACCCCTGCTCATTTCCACCCACTCCCCCCCCATAAACTGCCCTTCCATCCTCCCAAAACTGCCCCTGCGGCAGCTGAGTTCGACTGGCACAGAGGCAGCTCAGCACCCGAACTCCCAGGCTGACACTACTGCTAATGTCGGCTTGGGAGCTCGAGCACCGACGTGGGGGTGCCAGTAGTTGCCTTATTCTTGATTTGTACAAAGGAAATACAGTATTGGCTGTTTTATTTTCAATCCCCTTTTTAACTATCCCAAGCATGGAATTGGCCTTCTTTACTGCCTCTGCACACTGGGTTGACACTTTCATTGAGCTTTCTACCAGCATCCCAAGATTTCTCTCCCGAGCTATTGCAGACAGCTCAGAACCCATTAACGTATATGTGAAATTTTCAATTTTTTCCCCCCAATATACATTATTTAACATTTACCCACATTGAAATACATCTGCCATCTTGCTGCCCATTTTCTCAATTTGGAGAGATCCTTTTGGAGCTCTTCACAATCCCTTGTAGTCCTCACCACCCAGAAAAGTTTAGTGTCATCTACAGACTTGGTCACCTCACTACTTAGTCCTGACTCCAGGTCATTTATGAACAAGTTGAAAAGCACCAGCCCCAAGATAGATCCCTGGGACACTCTGCTTTTCACTTCTCTCCACTGTGAAAATTTCCCATTAGTACCTATTCTCTGCTTCCTAATTTTTTAATTCATAAGAGGACCTGCTCTCTTATTCCTTGACTGTGAAGCTTTCACAGCCTTTGGTGAGGGACAGTATCAGACAGGGGAGCCAACTCCAGTTCAGGAGCACGGGTGCTGGGGCTCGACTTGGTGCCATTTCACCAAGTCCACGCCCCCACGCCAAAGCCATGCCCCTAGCCAGAAAAATAGCATTTTTAAATTAAACATTGCTGCACAATGCTGACATCGTACTGGTGCTGCCCCATAATAAAGTGTTTGTGTTCTCGGACCTCATGGAGGACAGTCTGCAGTCAGAGTACCCCGGGCAGCTCAGAGACAAAACATCGGGTTGTGGCGCCTGTGGGGAGGTCAGATTGGACCTTGAAATGAGAGGGGAGGGCCCAGAGGTGTGGCTGCCTGGCTGGGACAGGGCACGGGACAGGCAAGAGGAGACCTGTGGCCTGCCAGGCAGCCCGACGATTGAAGCACCTTCAAATTAAATTACATAAATCATTTGCACAATCTATTGAACACAGAGAGTATCTGCATCATTTCTGCCCCCGCCATCTCCTTTTCCAGCCCTGAATAGTGTCAGTCCTTCAAAAGCAAGGTTTAGGAATGGGGTGGGTTTGTTTGTTCTTTTTTGATATTTTTTCCCAAACTTTCTTGATTAAAATAGCAAATGGCAGTTTGTTGTGTTTTTACCCAATTTATTCAAAATTGTACAAAGAACAGCACCATAAATCAGGCCTACAAAGGCAAGCAATCACTGGCACACACACCCCCAGCCCCAAATGACCTGCTCAATTATTCCAGCCAGGGGAACGTCTGACTCCAATGAGCCTGGAACGTTCTGACCCCCAAGCTGTGTCCTTGTGTCTCTGACCACCACGCTCGCTTCTGTCTCGCTCTGGTTGAAGTGCAGGCTCAACTCCTTCTCTGCAGTCAAGCGCTTCTTGACTATCTGAGACTCGGTCTGGGTCTGACTCTGAGAGGTGTCTTCTTGGATCTCGGTATGAGTCTGTGTCTGTGTCTGCAATGTTTCTGCTAGGCCTCCTCTCTCTGTCTGAGACTGACTTTGAGATGTTGTGGCTTGGATATCTGTCTGTGTCTGACTCTGAGTCCGAGTGATTTCTGCTCGGCTTTCCCCCTGAGTCACAGAGGTTTCTGGTCTTCCACCTTGTGGATGCACTGATGACGATGACGGCATGGCTCCACCAGACTGCCTTGCTCTCCTAAAAACAAACCTATCCATTCTGGTTTCAACTGAGAAACTACCCCAGAAATTGTATCAGCTGAATGAATGTAGGCAGGTGTTGTGTGTTTGTGCACCAGCTGCGTGTGGCAATCCCCACACACTCTCTGCACTACAGCTCTCAAGCGTAACGTTGTGTAAGGGTCCTGGAACTGCAGACCCTCCACCCAGGAGTTAGGAACTCCAAAACAATTCAACCCCCCAAAGTGTGGTTGTGTGCTGGCTGATTGTGGCAATCCCCACAGTCTCTGCACTAGCAGCTCTAACATTGCAACTAGCAACTCTAACATTGTGTAAGGGTCCTGGAACTGCAGACCCCCCCCAGGAATAACAGCATTCAAAACAGAAAAAAGGTGGCTCTAAATGGCAAAGTCACCCCCCCAGCAGCCCTGAAATAATAATTGCTGGCTGCAGCAGGCTTGAAGGCTGCAGCTTTGTCGCTGCTGCAGCCGCTAAATAAAGCAGCCAGAAAAGTACGCTGCCGAAGTCTCGCGATTCCTGAGAAGTCAGCTGGCCAGTCTGGAGGCGGGTGGAGGACATTGTCATACACCAATATAATTCCTCTGGATTGCACCCTGAGTAATTTTATTTTCCCTGTAAACCACTTTGGGAACTTTTTTTTTGTCGAAAAGCATATATATAGAAACCTGTATTGGCATAAAACAATAGGCACAAAGCTAAGACACATCCAAAGTCTATAAATATCAGCCATACATAAAAATAAAGTAAACATTTTTTAACCCCACATTTTACCCAGAATATGTACATCAGACAAACACAATTTATTTCCGTTCTCTGGCTGCCACAATCTGCTGCAGATAAATCACTACCGTCTTTGTTATATCTTCAGTAAAATCATTCAGTAGGAATTGAATTTTAGCACTGTCTGGGTATTCTTTCTTATCTGCTAGGATTGGGTCTAAATATTTGACTCTGATGGTGTCATATATAGGACAGTATAACAGCACGTGCTGTAGGTCTCAATACTGTCCTGGTTACTTGGGCACCGTCTGGAAGAATAGGTTGTCCCCCAGAATCTTCCATACAGGACCTCTGATGGTAAAACATTAAATGTAGCCAGAGAGTAAATACGGCGTTCCTCAGGACTGACCAAAGAAGAAAGATAAGCAGCCATCTGCCCATACTTCACTGCAATCATAGAATTTAAGGGGGAACAGGTTGTATTTGCCATGGAGTACATGTTTTGCATTTCGATATCGAGTAATCTTTGTTTGATTTCCCTATATGCTTCTATTTGGGAGAGTACACACAGGGAGTCCATAGAAACACCAATAGCTCTAATCTTTTGTTCTATATAAGCTAGCCATTTGGAAGCGCTAGCCTCTGACAGCATTTGATAAAGAAGACTCTGTGGGTCAGGTTGATGGTGAATTCGGAGCCAATATTTAACTGTAGTGAGCCATGCTTTTGTTTCAATTAGATTTTGTCCAGTTTCTAAACAAATTGCGGCATATGGCACACAATTTGGAAGGCCCAGAATTTTTCTTAAAAATTTAGCTTGAACTCGCTCCATAGGCTAACCAATTGCTTCGATCCAGACAGGAATGCCAAATAGTAATTGGGGGACAACTTTGACATTAAACACTCGAAAAGCATCTGTAAATGCTTCTGAGTCAATGTTTAGAATATGCTCCCCTATTCTTTGCCATTCCTTTGAACTTTGTCAATGTTTTTATAGGATAACAACAGGGACACTGTGCAATGAACTAAGTTTGTACATGAAATACTATTTTCCAGGGGGTGGGGGGAACTATCAGTTTCAGTGAAGTTTTATGCATTATGACACAGAAATAAATTCCACTTGAATTCAATGGGGCTTACTTAACAAATGAATGTGCGTAAGAATACACACTAAGGGTGCAATCCTTATATTAGAATAGGCAGGGTGGGTTGCCTGAGCTGTATCCAGTGCAAGGTAGGACCAGGCTGAGCGCAACTTGGAGTAAGGAGATTTTATTTTCCTTACCCTGCACCCCATATCAGTCAGCCCCTATGGGGCTACCTGCATCTGTGATTTCATGGGTACAAATCCAAGCACCCTGTGAAATGCTGGTTAGGCTAGGATGGGGCTGGGGTTAGGATCTGGCCTGAAGTGACATGGTTGGTTCCACCCCCTCCTTGGCCTGATCTGCCTCCTGGCCCGCCCTCCTCTGCCCCAAAATACCCCATTCCACCATCCACCGTCCACCGTCCTTTCCTGCCAGCACACTGGCCTTATCTGCTCTGGGGCAGGAGCCAGCACTGGCAAACCAGTGCTTGCCTGTGCGCTGGCCTAACAGGCTCCCAAATAGCTTTGAAAGTGCTTTACGGCACATTTGCAACACTCCAGAGCTGGCACAAGGGACTTGTGCAGGTTTGGGGGTGGTGGTGGTGGATTGTGCTATAAGGGTCCAATCCTATGCAAATTTCCTCTTCACCCCTGCGCAGTCTTTCTAGTGGCTGTTGCTGGCGGTCTGCCTTTTTTTAGATTGTGAGCCCTTTTGGGACAGGGAGCCATTTAACTTTATTATTACTATTTGCCTGTAAACCGCTTTGTGAACTTCGTGTTGAAAAGCGGTATATAAGTACCTGTTGATTGATTGATTGATTTCCTGGGCCGATGCAGCCACAATGCAACAAATATCCCTTACGTTGATGGGTGCTGTGGCATATTGGTGTGTCATAAAAGGTCTACAGGCGTGCTGCAGGAATTTGGAACACAGCAGTTGAAAATAACTGAAAATCTTTTCCAGGTACAAAGGCTACATTTTTCACGCAACTGTCTATAGCAATGAACCTGTAAACCTGCAAAACCTGTGAAGGAAGAACAGAAAATTAGTTACTACAGACAGTTTTCCAAAAAACAGAGCTGCAGACCACAGAAGAGTCTTCCAAAAGCTGGAAGTGATTTCACAAGAGAAGACAATAGATGTCAGTGTTCCATGAGAAGAAAAATGTTGAAAATCACTGGTCTTGCCAGTTGGACCTTACGCTGGAACTCGGCACTTGACCAGTTCCTGACCTGTCTGCTCCTTAACACACCCCAGATCCTGAGTTAATGTAATCAGTGATACGTAAATAATTGGGTCAGTTGGTTACAACTAACTGGTCCAATTATGAGGCAAATGGATTGCATATCTGTGTTAAAATGTGACTAGACTCAGTAGCTTGGAAACCCAGCAGTCTTGACTGTTTAGATCTTTATGGAATTCAATTGCTTGCTCTCTGATTCAGATTTTAGACTGTGTAACAGTGGTTCTCAAATTTTTTAGCACCAGGACCCACCTTGTAGAATATCAATCTATCCAGGACCCGACCCACAGTTTGGGAACCACTGTTGTCTAACATCTTTTTGTTGGCTGGGAAAAAAAGAAATACACAATCATAGTTCAGTTTCTAAAGCAAGTATTGTTGATTATGAAAAAAATGACTTTGTTTCAGATGAGTCAGGATTTCTTTAAAAAAAAGACATAGGAAAGAACATTTATTTATGGTGCAATATTCATAAATATGATTCACTTTTTTCTTTCTAATAAAAAGAATAGAGTGGAAATCTGAACTCTTGAGTGCTGAGAAGCTTGTTTGTCAAAATGTCTTTTTGAAGTACATCCTTTCATTGATCAAAAAGAGTTTTTACAAGACACTTTAAAATTATACCCTTGGATACCAATCAATTATAAGACAATTTTGTCTGGAGTTCTTTGAACTACTGACATGCATTACAACCACAAGGTTGTTTCTAAAAGTAAGAACTGAGAATTGGCAGCAGCAGACCTGTTACTAATGTTAATATAAATAAATATGAAATGAATGGCATGAATACAAGGAGAGAAGAATATATTAAAAAATATATAGAGTTTGATGGAATAATGGTCAGCAGGAAATTCAGTGGTTAGTATGGAGAACATACACTCAGGAAGTCTTTGTTTGATTCATAGCTCTTCTGTCACAAGGGGTTTGTTCTCTGACCTTGGACAATATCAGGGCCACAGAAGACACTGCTATAAACAGAGTTGCCACTGCACTGTCTTTTCCCTCTCTTCCTGATCATGTGTAGTACAGCACAACGCATGAGGGGGTGGGCTTAGAGGCTTATTTAGAGTGCTGCAAGGTGGGCGGGTGCACCTGGCACCAGTCACAGCAGGGCACAGTGGCAAATAAAGGAGTGCTTTTTGGCCTCCCCTGGGTTAGTTTAGCTCTGAAAGGGCGTGGGTGCAGGGGGTGGGGCGGTGGTGCTGGGGGTGACATCATGATATCGCCCCACCCCGGCGCCGTTGGAGCTTGCTACTGCTCAGGGTGGCCTCTCTCCATCCCTGCCACCTGTAAAGAGAAATTGGAAGCTCATAATGAATTTTTTTTCCTGGAACAATTATACAAAGGAGGCCAGGTATTTGCACTGCTTTTCTCAAAGGGAATCAGCCTTTTTTCTCAGAGAGAAGCATTGAAGAGAACAAAACATACAGCCAATACCGACAATGCCACCTGTCTCCTACAGTACTTGATTAGGACTGAGAGTGCATAATTCTTGCCCCCTGGCGTGCAAGTCTGCTGCATGCGCTCACAGTGGTGGGACATCCAGATTGAACTAATTTGCACTAATTTATTTGTAATTATGTAGTGCAAGTGTTATTGTATGTCGGGACCCACTTGGTGGGTCACAACCTGATGTCAGATGGGTTGCAAAAAGCTGGGAGTGGCCATTTTGGAAACTGCAGACCTTACTCTTTACTTGTTGTATTCTTTTTTTGAGTGTTAACAGTTTCAATTTGCAAGTGAGGGTTTTTTTTTAATTTTGTTTTTAGTTCAGTGCTTTTACATACATATTTTGTCCTAATCCTGCTTTCTGTCAGGGATGTTTCATGATTGTACAACTGCTGCAGTCCAAGAATGCCAATTTGCATTTGAGGAGTGTCATTTTATTATGTTACTATGACAGCACTTCCTGCTTGATGATGTCATTTCCTGCCACAACATCACTTCCAGGTTAATGACATCACTTCTGATGGGCCCCATTCTAAGAAGTGGGTCCCAGTTTAAAAAGTTTGAATACTACTGATGTAGTGGAAGGACCAGTCCCCCTTACATACAGTATATACCGAGTTAAGTATTACATAAATGCTCAGTTTTAGGCAAAGAACATGGTATTCACATGCTAAGAATCCAAGTATTTTATTCACATTTTAAAGACTCATAACTTATGGAAAATGACCTACAGTCCTGAAGACTGCTTGATAGCAGGGATGAGAATTCAAGTTGGTAACTTGAGTCCAAGTCACAAAAAGTGGTTTTTTTGCTGACTCGTAGACTTAAGTTACATGTGTAAATCGACTACAACACTAACGTGAGTATGAACCTGAAAAACTCAAGACTGAAAACCTACAAGCCTTACCTTTTTTATTTATTTATTTTTTTGCAGTGTGAAAGACCTCATGGGAAGTCACCTGGAAGCAGGCAGTTCCAGTCAGGAAACAGGGAAGAATAAATATTGTGCATCAAGCAGTAGTGTAATGTACTAGCCTCTTTAAGGCCTTGCTTACTCTGCACCACCTGATGGAAGGTAACCTGATTATGAAGAGGGGAATGCTGGCCAGTTGATCTGGCTAAAGGCTAGTGTTATAAGAGAATTTGGAGCAGAAAGGAAGAGAGCCTGTTCTGCCAAATTCCCTCTCTGCAATCTTATGCCCACAGTAGACTAATTAGCTTCCCTTTTACCAGCAAAAACCAACTAAAAACACCCTAGGCTTATACAAGGCACCACAGAACCCCACCACCAAGCAAAGGCAATCAGCTTGCCTGCTCAGTCACACTGAGTCCTTCCTCTTCCACTCAGTGGCTCCTGGGGTGTGGCAGCCACACAATAATTCCCCATAGTCTCCAATAACAACCTTAGTTCCAACAGGAACCTCCTTCCTCCATCCAATCCATTAGTCAGTCACACAATCAATCGTCACACTTCCAACTGCCTTCCTTCTACCTTTCTCTACGCACCCCTTTTCCACCCTCACTCCAAACTTCTTACACCCACAGCCCTGCTCTTCCCAGGAGCTATTTTTATCCCCAGGGCCCTTGTTATCTCCAATTGGGTGCAGCTCTGCAGGGAAAGACCCTGGGGTTAACCCTGTAATCCCTGGCTGAGAGACAAGTGGCCACTGCTGATACCATTTCCTATCTCCTCAGGGTAATCTTCTGCAATTTCTATAACAGAGCCTCATTGTTTAGCTGGAGGTGTGGGTAAGTGCAGGGACTAGTTAGTGTTCTGCTTTTGTTTTATTTGAATGTGAATATATGCTTCTCTGCTAGTTGTTGTAATTGCTTTTCTGCAGCTCTAAACTTGTTTTTTTTAATGTCGCTAATAATTCATGTTGCCGTGTTAGTCCTTAGTCCTTTGAGTTTTGAATGAAAGAACTGAGCACTCCTAACCCCACCTAACCTTTTTCTCCCTTCTTTTGTTTTTGGATTACCCAAGAAGTAAAGAAACTTAAGGTCAGTAAACCTGGGGGTGGGTCAGGACTACAACAAGGAGGCAGGAGCGGCTTGCCTTGTTCATCTCTGAAGGAGCTGATGATCATTGGATGAAGGAGAGCAGAAGGAGGAGGAATTCAAGGCCTTCTAACCTTAGGATTAACTGGAGTCTGAGGAGCCCAGGGAGGGGCAGCGGGCAGTTATTAGCTATTATGCCTTCCTTCAATCTCATGGCTGTGGTAGGCTCTGGGCTCTGTAGCTCCTGGGAGAAGCCTCAGCACAATGGGACTACTACTGATTAGCGCTACAAAGGATTGGATCCAGTAGCGCCAACTCTGTGGGTGCTTGTATGCTGGCGGTACTCCCAATAATTTTTTGGGACTGCTCTGCACTCCCAATGTCCAGCACCCCCACAGAGCATGGCACCCCCATGTCTGTGCTACCAGGGCCAGCCTTAGGTTGATTGGCATTGGGCCCACTCTTAAGGGGGCAATGTGCTATTGGGCCCCACCAACAGTTCTTCAGGCTGACCGTTTTTACACTTAGAGTGCATTTTTTCCCCAGCCACCATTTCCCCTTTAAGGCTCTGAGCCATGCCTGACAATTGAGCTGAAGTGGGCTCCTTCTCTTGCTTCATTTATGAAGTGCCGGCTTGAGAGTCCTCTGCTTTGCTGCTGCTGCTTGGGTGAGTGTCTGCACAATCCAGGAAGGTTCCCTTCTCCTCCTTGGTTCTGAGATAGCTATTCTCTATGTTAATTTGCTGCTGCTGGTGTGAATTGAGTCTTCCCTTTGTTGGTTCCTAGATCTTTAACTTACTGCTGCTGTATGTTTATGTTGCTGCAATCCAGGAAGTTTTCCTCTCACCCACTTATGAGATTCCTGTTCTGTGTAAACTTACTGCTGCTAATGTGAGGTTTGAATCTGCTTTAATTCAAAAATGTTTCCTTCCCCCATTGGCTCTGAGATCCCTATACCCTCTGAGATATACAATGCAGCCCTCATGCTGAAGACCCCTTCTATGGAATAGTTAAGATGTGGAACTGTGCATAAGAACAGTTCAGCTACCTCATCAACCACACAACTGCATGCGTCTCTCCCATCGCTAGAAATCTCTGCATGAATGCCTGAGTTGGGCTCAACTGGCAGGCTTCCGTCTGCTGACCCGACTTTGTGGAATTGCTTCCCGGCCTCCCTCGCCAAATTCAACCTCATCAGGAGCTCTGAGGGAGACCAGGTCTACCCGCTATACTTATAATGGACAGACCTGGGCTCCTGGCGGGATCATTTTTGGAGTCCTGAGGGTGGGTAGACCTGGGCTCACATTGCTTTTTTAATGTAAAAATTGTGCCCCCCCTTTGCATTGCACCTGGAGCAGCTGCTCCTCAGACTCCACCCATGTTACAGTTCTGATCCAGAGGCACCTGGCTGATCAAAGTTGGAAACAAACAGCTGGAGGCAGACAGAGCTGGATTTTGATAAGATTCAGATAAGATACCTCCATTTTTTTAAATAGTGGTTTGGACTGCCGATCTTTCCCTCCATTTTTGAATGTGCTTAGACTGGCTTTGGTTTGTAAAAGAGGATTGGACAGATTTCTGGAGGAAAAGTCTATTATAGGTTATAAGCTGTGATGGGTATTTGCAACCTCCAGGTTTCTTGTTTTTTAAAGAAATAGGCTACCTCAGAATGCCAGGTGCAGAGGAGTGGCAACAGGAAGCAGGTATCTGTTGTTTAGGGTGCTCCTGGATGCGCCTGGTGGGACACTGTGAGATACTGGAAGTTGGACAAGATGGGCCTTTGATCTGATCTAGCGGATCTCCTCTTAATGTTCTTATGAGAGAGGCTGAGGAGCAGCAGAAGGGAAGAAAAGTTCTGGTGATGTTTCTGATCTGTGTCTTTATTTTTCAAGACATTTCTTGTGTTCCTGCAAATAAATTCTCCAGTGCCGTGTACATGGGTTGTTCTTTTGAGAAGTTACTGTTTGTGATTTAATTCAATCAGTGGTTATTATCCATGATGGCTATATTTAACCTCCAGATACAGGGGCAGTATGTCATTGAGTACTATGTGCAGGGGAGCAATAGCAGGGGAGGGCACCGGCATTCATCCATTGCTTTTTGGGAAATAGTCACTGCATTCATTTTCTGTCCATGATTATTATTCATGTCATGACTATTACTATCTGACCTGCATCTCACTCCTCCCACCTTGCCAAGCTCAGGCATTTCCCAGTCTGTGTGGCCTCCTAGCTGCTGTTATGTGATCCTGTGCCCACTTGCCATTTCTGTCCCTGCTCTCATGCAGCCTATTCCACTCATTCCCACCTTGCCCCATACTTTGGTATGCTTGACTCACAAAACACAAAATGACTCTAGTCTCAGCACTAGGCAAGTCAGCAAAGAGCATCTGCTAGGACCTGTGCATGAGTTGAATTGCAGGGAGCAGAGACTCAAGACTCAACTTACTGTATACAATTGTGCATAAATCGATGTCATGTATAGGTTGAGGGCGTTTTAAGGTTGGAATTTGCCATGCCCCGTGGATAAGTTGAGGGTAAAACTTAGGGGTATCAGCAATTCATTGAATAATACAATTTTGTCTAATTTTACCCAACACCAGATTCTGACAACTGATCTACCAATAATTGTCACCTAAAAACTGTACGATCTACCTATTTATTAAAGTACAGGGAAAACAAAATAGAACAGCAACATAGCAAGCAACTATCAAACCAGTTGTTCCCAAACCTTTTAGCACTGGGACCCACTTTTGAAAATGACAGCCTACAGGGACCCACCAGAAGGGATGTCATTAAATAGAAGGGTTGTCATTAGAGGCAATGGGCAAGGCATGCTAGAATAATGATACAAAGCACACAAAACTGTTCAAGACTAGAACTGATTAAGCAATATTAATCTCTCGGCCTGCCCTTTCTGACACACCATGGCACAGCCACCTACTCATAGTAAATGCACAGTGTGGATCAGTTTCACTTTCCATAGGGTTCCATTCATTTTACTGAGCTGCTTCTGAGCATGCTCAGAAGGCTCTGCAGCTTAGTGGCTTGCAAGGAGCCACCTGACAGGCAGGAGCACTCAGAAAACAGCATAGGCCTTGCTCTACCCACTTTGTGAGTGAAGACATTTACCTATTTCCTTGACTATAAGTCCCCCGAATATAAGTCGATGTCAGGTTTTTCAAGGCAGTTTCTAGGCATACATTTCTCGACTTATACATGATTATAGTAAGTCTTGCTATTGGGCCAAATTCCCATCCCTGCTTGATGTTATATTTAAGGTTTTTTTTCTTAGAGAACCCACTACAAGCAATTACTTTCTAAATTTTATAACCTTCCAGTTGCTTGGAGTCAATGACTTTAATTAGACACAATAATGTATGGGTTAATTTGATCATCACAAAGAGACTTCCTGCTTTTCTTAACAAAAGATGTAGAGAGATATGGACATGGATGATAAGAGCAGATATTATCAATGCAAGTTATTGATAAATTTTAAATTTAAAAATGCTTTTTAATCTCATGCTTAAAATGGTTCTGATTAATCAAAGGGCAGCAAAAACAGACCCCATAATCCTTGGAAATCCCAACAGTTACAGGTAGGGCTAGGTTTTTTGTTGTTGTTGAAAACTGCTTTTTGGGTCTTAACAACCACCTTTTGGCAGTTAAAAAATCTGAATAAAAACACAAAACACTGCATTTTGGTGTATATTTTCCAGAAATTAAAATAGTCTACTTTTCCAGAAATAATACTGTGGCTGCATTTGCTGACACTATATCACTTATATCATCTACCTAATACAGCATTTTAAAGCATTTAAAATTAATAAAAATGAGAGTGTGGAATGAGAATGTAGAATAAAAACACATAATATTGCAATTTGCTATTTTAATCAAGAAATTTTGGAAAAAGTATCACCAAAGACACACACCCCTACTTATAGGCCATATTGTATAGGTTCCCTTTTCCTTGAGCCAAGTTTGCTGGAAAAAGAAAATTTTTGAGAAAAGAACGTTTTCATCAAGATTATTTTCCTTAGTACTTTGTTTCCAAAGCTACCAGATTGTTTACCCTTCAATAATAACCAGAGCTGATAATTATCATTATCATTTGATTTTTTTTGTGTGTGTGTAAAATTGATTATTTAACACTTGACCCTCTTTCAGGACACCCTCTGGAGGCGAACAGAGTGCAGTTCTTTAGACTTGACCAAAGCTCAGCTCCAAACTTGTGGATTTTTGTAGTTGAGCCGGGTTCCTGGAACGGAACCCCCAAGGATAATGAGGGCCAACCTGGCTATATTTGAAATTTTTAGGCTACCCTTCAGTAAAACAACTGGAGTGGTACAGAATGAAATAAAACTATAAGATAATCACCATAAAACACATGAAATATAAATATTTGCATCTATTTACAGAGTGTTCAAAGGTTTTTGCCTAGGACAGAGAACCTTTCACAGCCATCAAAAATGTCTGTCATTATTTTGAAGCGGGCTGACACCCCACTGTCTGGGGGAAAATACTCAAATTTTCCAGGAATAGAACTGACAATGTGACACACACACACCTGCAGACATTGCCTGCAGTTTGGAAAACTGAACAATCCCAAACTGAAACTGGCATGGCAAGTCTGACAAAGGCCTTGGGGACTGATTACCCTGCTCCTGAAAGCTGGTTATCTGTGAAGGCACAGCTGGGAAGGCCAGAAGAGAATCCTATGAGAGTCCTTGAGTCTAACAACAGTGAAGGTAAGTACTGATCAAGAACGCAGTAAAACTGAACTGGGAAGGAGATGATGAGAAGGTAATCGGGGAGAGAGCAGATTGCCTGCATGGGGAATAATCAGAACTGTTTAGAACACATTGTCTATGCAAAGCAATAATGGTCGCAAGTGAACACTTTGAACGGGGTGGGTGGGATGCTAAAAACATCTCCCAAGTGAGGGACTAAAGTGGATTGCAGTAATGGCTCCTAATATTGCCTTGAATAGGTACAGTAATTGCTTCCTGACGTGCTTGCTGCACAGGGCAGCTTTCCCCTCCTGTCCTTAGCTACAGAAAAATAGGAGGAAGGAGGAAGGCCAGGACTGGAAGACAGAAGGCATGACCTGAAAGCAGTGGTGTACCTAGAGGGGGATCACAGCACTATGTTTTGCAAGTGGCCACTCTCATCTTCCAAGCCATTCGTAGCCAACATAGCCACTGGGCATGGCTCCAAAAAGGAAGGGGAGCTGCTGCTTGCAAGACGTAGTGCTCTGATCCCCCTCTAGGTATGTCTTGCCTGAAGGCCAACTGCAGAATGTGAAAGGAGGACAGCATCAACTGGTGTGAGTTGTATGAGAGAAGCCGGAGACACCAATGAACCATCACGGAGGGGTAAGTGAAGAGGATGGAACTGAAGTCCAGAGCTGCTGGCGCACAGAGGAAAATTGTTTTGTGGATGAGAGCATTGAGAACCCCTTCATGGATGGAATAGGATCAAAGAGTTGGAAGGGACCTACAAGGTCACTAGTCCAACCCCCGGCCTGTAGCAGGAAATCCTCCTAGAGCAGCTCCAGCAAGTTCCTGTCAAGCCTCTGCTTGAAGGTCTCCATTGAAGGAGAATCCACCTCCTCCCTTGGCTATTCCACTGTCGAACTGCCCTTATCAAGAAATTCTTCCTCTCTTGCAGTTTGTACCCATTAGACTTAGTTCTACTGTCAAAGGCAGATGAGAACAGATTTGTCCCTTCTTCCTTATGACAGTCCTTCAGATATTTGAAGAGTGCTATCATATCCCCTCTCAGTCTTCTCCAAGCTAAACATACCACGTTCCCTCAACCTTTCCTCATAGGATGTGTTTTCCAGCCCCCTGATCATCTTCGTTGCTGTTCTCTGAACCTGCTCCAATTTGGCTGCATCTTTCTTGAACTGAGGTGCCCAGAACTGAACACAGTACAGTACACCAGGTGAGGTCGCACCAATGTGGAGTAAAGCGGAACCACAACTTCTTGTGACTTGGAAGCTATGGATCTATTAATGCAGGTTAAAATTGTATTAGCCTTCTTTGCAGCTGTATCACACTGCTGACTCATGTTCATCTTGTGTTCCACTGCCACTCCAAGATCCCTCTCACACGTTGTGCTGCCAAGCCAGATTTCCCCCATTCTATACCTGCATCTTTGGTTATTTTTGCCTAAGTGTAGAACCTTGCATTTTTCCATGTTGAACTTCATCTTATTCTTTTCAGCTAGTCCAGCGCACTTACCATATCAAATCAAAAGAATTCAAACGAAAGCCCT
>JAJKFI010000056.1:913660-928408 GCA_029204185.1 Lerista edwardsae
CACACACACACACACACACACACACACACACACACACACACACACACGTCCAGAATATGAGTTCACATTAGAACACTGGACAGGAAGAGGGAACGCAAATAGAGTCATGCTGAACCTACCTAAAATGTTACTAGATAGACCCAAAGGTCTACCTAGCTAGAGTATAAAAAAGAAGGTTATTCAGTCAGGTCATCATGAGCACACAGTTTTTGCTGGAGGAAACACTCCTTGTTCCCTAAATGACAGCACTCTGTGTACACAAATGTTAACCTATGACTATGAGGGGAGGGAGGAGCAAGAGGGAGAAGGAACTGAGGAGGTTCACACCCTCTGTTCTGTCCAGAGCTCTGGGTCATGTATCATACACAGCATTCCTCCACTCAAATGTGCATTGGAGCCTCATCACTTTCTGTTCTCACCAGGAACATAAAATCATTGACTGAAAATGTCTTGGATCACTGCTGGATTTTGCTCACATCAAGTCATTGGCCTACAGTGCAATCCTACAGACTGTGCAGCATCGGTGCAATGGGGTTGCACCGACACTGCGTGCTTAGCACTGACGCGGAGGCGCCAATCGGCACCCCTGTGTTGGTGCTAAGGCAACGGGACTGGCGCTGCAGGCAGCACCGGTCCTGTTGCACCTGCATGCAGTGCCTCCCTAGTGTCAGCTGAAGCCGGCCGGCCCAAAGAAGGCGCCATGATGGGGCAGCTTGGGGATTGGCAGGAGGAGTGCGGGAGGTGGGCAGGACGTAGGTGGGACATAGGCGGGTCCAGGATTCGGCCATATGGCCGAATCCTAGACCCATTTAGGAGGTCACGCAGCCTTCATTGAGACCTCTTGGTCTCCTTGGTTCTGCGCCTGCTGTGTAGCAGGCGCAGAGCCAAGGAGCGCATGGGGAGGCTGGAGCCTCCCCTACAGTAAGGGAGCGCACGCTCCTTTGCTGCGGGAGGCTCCAGCATCCCCCTACCCAGTACTGGATGTGGCTCTGGCTGGCTGGATGTGCCGTACCAGTGCTGGGTAGGATTGCGCCCCTAGTCTGCTCCTTTGACTCAGGAGTGGGAAATTTGAAAGTGTCCCAAGATGTCCAACCAATGCGCAAGTATTACACTGTATCTTGTTAAGAAATCAACTGCTGGGATGCCTCATCACCATAAGTAATTCTTATGAGAAAAAGAACCTGAAGCAGAGTTGTTCCTTGCTATTTAAGGAGGTTTTTTTTAGTGCTTTGAGATTAGCGTAGCCTGAAAGAACAAGAAAAGTTATAACAATTTTATGGTGAGTTGCAGAACGTAAGCGCCAATTCTACCCACCCACCCCCCAGCACCAATGCAGCAGTGCCAAAAAGGAATGCACAGCACTTCAATGGTGGGGGGTTGGGAGACCTGAGGACAAATGGGAGGTAAGTAAAAATAATTTTTACGTTCCTGTGTTTAAGCCCTGGGGCCGCCCATGAATCTCCTCAAAGAAACTCCAAGAAGATCTGACCTGCACCAGTGCCGCCAGATTCACTCCTGTCTCCTCCAAACCACCAGTTCCTTCTCCCTCCTGCTCAGTTACACCCCTAGTACTCCCACCCCTCCCCCACCCACAATTTGCCCCCCACTGCTGTCTTCTTGGCTCCAGGCAGGCAGCTGCTGTGCATCTGGCTCCACTTGCCATTTCTGGCAGCTGTCCAGTTGCGAGCTCTGTGGTGTCACATTTTGCAGTGCTGGCCGTGCAGCCCAGTCATTGGATTGGGCTCTTTATCTTGGGCTGTTGATCAGCCAGGCTGCTTCAAGAAACGGCATCAACTGGACAGCTGTGGCCTGCTTGAAGCTCCTGGCTCTGGTTAATCTTGTAATCAGTATTTATCTTTTCCAGGGCACAGTCCTAACCAACTTTCCAGCACTGACATAGCTGTGCCAATGGGGCATGTGCTGCTGCATTCTGCAGTGGAGTCGTAGTCACGGAGGCCTCCACAAGGTAAGGGAACGTTTGTTCCCTTCCCTTGGAGCTGCATTGCCCTTATCCCAGTGCTGGAAAGTTGCTTAGGATTGTGTCATAAAAACTACTAGATTCTTCAGATTCTTCCTATTTTTCAATACAAACAACTGCAACGCCTACTTTGCAGCTAATGACTGTAATCTGAGTCATTTTTTACTTTCAGTGGTGACATCCACTAATTTTATGTTCCCCGTTTAACTGGAAAAGAGCTGAACAGATCATCTTTTAATGTGTCTGTTTAACACAAAAACCTCTGGAGTAAAAGCAGGTGTAAAACTGCAAATGAATGATGTTTCAAACGGGGGCGGGGCTCATAAAAATATTACTACTGCTGTTTATTTGCCAATTTACTTACTAAATGCTGATTATTTAGCATGAACAGTAGGGTGGCAAAGTTCCACTTCTTGCATTTCATGGTCATCTGCTGTTAATCGTGTGGTTAAGGTGCCACAGGGCTCTTTGTTGTCTTGCATGCACATGTAAATAAACCATCACAGATTAAGCACTTCAAAGAGATATTATATCAACTTACATCACACGTACAATGATTTTCTTCTTCATCTTCAATACGTAGGTTGAGTATCACTTATACAGACTGCTAGGGTCGGGAAGGTGTCTGGATTTTGGATTTGTCTGGATTTCATAATAATTGCATAACTATAATGAGAAATGCTTCCTCTTGCTCTTTTCACAGCCATATGGGTATCTGCTGGTTTCTTTTTCAACTGCGTCTGTATTATATAGGTACACACCAGAGAGCAGAGAAGAGAACTTGCAGCCTATACCCTCATTGTATACGTGGGAATGAGCCCAAGACTTTCTAGTGTTCACAGGACAAGAAGTTAAGAAATAGTCTTGCCCAATGTCTGGATTGTGGAATTGTTCGGATTGTAGATGCCTGGATAAGGCAAGTGGTTATCTCCAGTTCTTACTTCACAAGCCAAAAAAAGGAGACAAATTCCCCAAGAACTTCCAAGACGGGCATCCCAGTTGGTGCAGAAGGGCTGCATGGCCTCTACTACACAGGAGCTGAAAGTGTGCTCTGGAAGCATGCTAAGTAGTGCGCTGCTGGAACATGGGTGGAAAGGGTCAGAAAGGGGCAGAATGGGGGATGGGAGGGGTAGACTGGGTAGCGATGATGCCACCCAAGAAAGGTTTCCTGTAGAGTCCATCGCGGACTGTTTATCATTTTCATTTTAATCCTTCATCATGTAGCTATTCTGAAAATGTTTTTTTTTTCATTTCCTTTTTTCCACCCTCTTTTATTACAACTGTAAGTTGAGATCCTATAACACCTTTCAGTCTAATCTTTTTCAGAGATCCGATTCCTATCCCTTCTAGCAGCAGCCTCAGTCCTCAAACTTAGCATCTCAGACTGAGGACTGAACCTCTTTTTGTCCTCAGACGTGCGTTAGAGAAATCACTAGCCCAGATCCAAGAAGACCGTTTAGTTGTGGAGTGTGAGGCTTACAGAGGGGTAAAGGGATCCACCATCCCCCCAAAGCCTTTCTATCTGCCGCCTGAAGGATTCAGCACACCCTTTTTCGATATGGGTGCACCAGTGGGGGAGGGATAGGGTTGGGCTGTAAGTCGAATTGCTGGGTTCATGCTTATTAACTTTTTGGTACTGTTGATTGGTCACTGCTTACCCAAGTCAATGTCTCCTTTTTTCTTAAAGACTGTGGGTCCCTTTGGAATTGCTTTGCGAACTTCTCTGTTGAAAAGTACTATATAAATGTTTTTAGTAATAGTAATAATAAAATGGAATGCAGAGACATGGGCATAACAGGCATCTGTGGCCCAAAGATAGGAGACAGGAAGGGCTGTGGAGAACTTGAGAAGTAAGGACTTCATGTTCAATAAGAAAGAGTCAGGGGTTCATTACTACTGAGCTGCAATTCATCAAGTAATATGAAAAGGAGGTACATGCACGTGTGAAGCAATCCATGGACAGCAGTAATGCGATCAACTCCCTGCAAAAGACTGAATACGTTTTCAACATGAATAATTCAGAGTCCACATCAATGAAGCTTTGGTGTTCCCATGTGTTGGTTAGTAAGCAGAGACCATCAAAGGAAATTGAATGCATTATTTCATTCCTTAAGTAAACAGAAGCAGAGGAGCAAGACAATTGTCAACGCCAAATGTGTGAGAGCAGAATAATTAAGAACGGAAAACGTAACTGGCTCCTTTTAAGTTAATGTGTCTATAATTAATGTAAAACTATGCAGTCAAATCAAGACGAAGAGTTCCCAGACCGATCACGCTAATAAGCTCTATTATTACAGAAATGAATTTCTGATGCTAAGGTGGTGGTTTTAAACCATCTGTCAGATGAATGGGGTGAAATAATTAGCTTATTATTAGTTATTGTCTATCCTTTTTGCTGACTTTGCAAGAGTATGTTGAATGACTATTTTAATTGGCGTATTTTGGTAGATTCCTCTTTAGATAGTTTTAAGCAAGCTGATATGCAAAATCTTCATTCCTTAAAGTAAATTCCTAAAAAAAAAAAAAAAAAACAACACCAGAATACTCGGAGCCAATTTATATGAAGTAGCAATTTTCAATCACTGTGCTGCAGTACATTGGTGTTCCATGAACAGTCTGCAGGTGTGGCACGGGAATTTGGAGGAGAGTCATATATTAGTAGGGCCATTGGGGGATTGGATCCCCCCCCCAGCAGCATGGGGTTGTCAATTGTCAATTGACACTGATGGTGTGTGTTGACAATTTTAGTATCTTTTCAGTGTGCCATGGGATGAAAAGGATTTAAAATTGCTGATATGGGGGGGGGGAATCAAGTGCTTGAGGTTTTCCTAGATCATAACACTTCTGTTTGTAGGGTGGAAGCTGCATGTTTAATTCTCTCCCATAAACGAAACCCTCTCTGAACTCAAACTAGCCTGGCAGGGTGCAGGCTAACTTATAGTGCAATCCCTTGCATGGGTTATTCAGAAGTAAATATCACTTTGCTAAATGGAGTTTAGTCACAGGGGCATACGTACAGGATGGCAGCCTAATAGTCCAGTTCTACTCTCATTCTGTGCCTGTGCGAGGTGTCACAAATACGCCATAAAGCACGATTGTGGCACCATGCAAATGGGCTGCATTGACAGGAAGGCCTGTGCTGTCCCACCAGCGCTGAATCCAGACCAATGGTTGCCAGCACTGGTGAGTACTAGTCATGCTCCTACTGTTTTGCAGTAGGCAAATGCCCTGGGCAGCGTGCTAAGGAAGGCAGCGAGGAGTGGGTTCACCACTTGGAGAGACGAGTGCTGTTTGGCCTGCCTGCCCTCCCTTGCTCCAGTACAGCTCCGAAATGAAGCCTGGTGTAGCGGGAGGGGGTTGTCAGTGGGCGGTTGATGGGGTGGGAAGCTGGGGGGGAGGGGTGCCGAGTGTTGTCCCACCCGGCCCTGGGGTGGAGTGTGGGCTGGGGGTGCCACTGGTGAGTACAGTGCTGAACAGCTCAGGGACAGAGGGAGGGCAGAATGGAGGTGGGGAGGGTGTTCGGGGGAATAGGGAGTAGAGGGTAGCCAGGGAGGGTGGTGAGTTCAGGGCTGGAAGGGCGGCAAGATCTCCAAATCCTATTCCTCCTCCCAAGCCTTTTCCCCAACTTGGAGCTTCTTGGACTTGCACCATCAATTTCACTGATGCAGATATCTAAGTAGCCCCTCAGCCCTTACCATGAGGAGATCTCCAGCCTGTTCCAACCCAATGCTTGATAAGCATTGGCCCTGCACCAGGGGCGGACCTAGTCAAAATGGCGCACGGGGCGCCCAATAGAAGTGCGCCCCCAGGGGGCATGTGACATCATGTGACCCCCCCCCCACAGGAGCCCAGGTCTACCCACCAGAAGCAGCCGCGGGTAGATCTGGGCTCCACGGAGCCCAGGTCTACCCATTGGGACCAGCCCAGGTCTACCCGCAGTCGTTTCTAATGGGTAGACCTGGGCTCCCTCTAGGGAGCCCATGTCTACCCGCGGCTGGTCCCAATGGGACAATGTTGCGGGGGCCACTGGTGCCCCCCAGACGGCCCCAAGACAGTACCCAGGGCTCGTTCCCCCCAGCCCCCCTAGATCCGCGACTGCCCTGCGCCTACATTTCACTCCCAAACCCCTCATGACAGGGCCAACACTCTTCCTCCCCTACTGCAGCAGTCCAACACGGAACAGACCAGAGAAGCCTTTATGCCTTGACTGCGTGAACTGAAACAGAAATGGCAGGAGAGGGTTTGGAGATGGTGATTAGCAGTACACCAGCAGCAAATCAATCTGTAGTGGAGGAGAAGATGAGAAGGGGCTAAGCTATTGCATCCCATTCCCAACACATTTCTCGAAGCATTCTTCACTGAACATTTCATTAAAGACAACAAGAGTTTATTGCCTCCTAATTTTTTTTTAAAAAGGCAATGCTAGAGTTTCCAGGAGAATCAAGTGGTAAAGCTTTTTTTTTATTATTATTGTACTTCAAGTTGCAGAGGAATGGATGTCTGTTTGAATCATCCTCTCTTTCTCTTTCAACACGCACGCACGCACGCACGCACGCACGCACGCACACACACACACACACACACACACTTGTAAATTACTTTGAATTTTAGAAAAGCGGTACATAAATCAAATAAATAAATAAATAACCCAGGGAGTCAGGCTTTGAGACAGAGGTGGTGTGAGTGGTAAACTCTTGTAAAATAGCTCTGCTCTTTCATTAGAGACTTCATGCCTGACAGCTGCCTCAGGAGATGCTGTTCAAGCTCCTAGGGAATGGAGTGGCTGCCTCTGCTCCTAGGTGGGAGGGCTAGATCGGTTTGTTATTTTATGTTGCTTCATGAGTGCAGCTGAGACAACCTGATCTGGGTTTTTATTTTTGTGTCTAAGATATATGATTTTGGGTTTTGTAAAAATATTCCGAGGATCCCTGGGGGCGCTCAAAAGGTTTCCAAGTCTTCCTAAGAAGTTATACGAAAGTGAATTGCTATAAGTCCTGTAGGGGTGTGGCTTCTTAGTGATATTTTTTCCCAAAATGTCTTGATTAAAATTGTGGTGTTATGTTTTTCTCTACATTCTCATTCAAAGTTCTCATTTTTATTATAGCTGCTAAATTAACACTTACAGGAGTCCTCATAATACTATGAATACTAATACCACTTCCTTTTAGCATTGTCATGGTCATCTCCTCTAGCATTCCACTACCACAATGGTTCTCAAACCTTTTAGAACTGGGATTCGCTTTTCAGAGTGGCAATTTGTCCGGGACCCACTGGAAGTGATGCCATGGCCGGAAGTGCCATCATTGTGACGCCGGAGCCTGCCGCTGTCCTGAGAATGCAGCATAGCAGGAAGTTGGGTTATTTCACAGCCATTTTCCAATAGCAAAGTGAATCAGAAAGAAAAAGAGCCTTCACACAAACAAAATAACTACACAGCCACCCCCTTTCCAGTGCCCCATTTTCCCTGTATTTTCAGTGGCCACTCCAGCTGCTATGCACCCCCCCCCCGAAATTAGCTTGTGACCCACCTAGTGGGTCCCAACCCACTATTTGTGAAAAACTGTTCATAGCAGCTATGTGTCTCGGTCCTTGCCGCCTGCTTAAACAAAAGGAAGAAAAAGCTGCCTTTTGCAATGTGTTTGCAGATGAAGAGAGGGGAGTCATGAGTGTGACAGGGTGAATTTGAGTAGGGATTACTGCTATTCACAGTTATGGGTATCTGTGGTAGCAGCAGGAGCCTATCCCTGGTGAATACAGGGGGACAACAGTATTGTCACATTTCAGGGAGAAAGTAAAGTGACTCTGAATTATTCTACCTGAGCTGCTCACTTTCTCCATGCAGTGAGTTTTGTTTATTTAGCATCCAATCATGCAGTTTTTGGACCCTCTAGATTTCTTCTCCCTTCCAGTGGGTAGTCCTTTACATTCTTCTTGCAGCTCCATTATGGAACCAGCCTTTGCTCCATTATAACATTTTTGAAGAGGCCTTTGTCATGATAAACTATTGCCATTAATTTTGTAGGAAATAAAGGCAGCCATGCATGCACAGGTTGTCTTTATCAATAAAAGCTGCGTAGTGTTCAGGCTTTGGTGCTTGCAGCTCCAAAGTGTTTACATGTTTTGTTTCCCATGGGGCCTGCCTGCCTCTTGGGTGAGATTATATCTGCCAGCCACAGGTACCTACTTGGCCCCTTTTGTGAGGGATGGCTTGCTTAGCAGAGCTGGTTGCCAGTTGGATGGATGTAGTGGGAACCCCCTGCTGAGCAAGTTGAGTATCTCACAATATCCTTCCAGCTGGCTGCTTGCCCAGGACAACAGTTTAGAGCATTTTTCAAAGCACTTAAAGAAATGTATGAAAGTTGGAAATGGCAACCATAGCAACTTGTCGGAGCTGCAATGTTCTGCAGTTGTGGCGTTGTTTAGCAAAGGGGTTTTGTGTGTGTGTTGGGTCAAAGTTGAAGAATAGGCAGATTAGGAGAACCACCAAATGTCACCTTTTGCAAAGTATCAAGGTAAGTTTCGGGTCTTCTGGTTGGGGAAAACATCTGGGGAATTTTGAGAGCTTTGGTGAGAAACTTCCCAGGGGGAGCTGTGCACTTCCCTCATTGAGATCCACCTGTTCTGTTCTGCTCCCCTCAAAGTGATTGGCTGGAGGCTGAGTCAATGAAACTGATTTTACTGAAAGTACAACAAAGCAGCTTTCTACTTGCCTGGCCTCCTCCTCCCTCTGCTGCCTAGAAAAGGCTGGCATAATTTGTGCAAGGTAACAAGGGAGCAGCTTCCCTTTTCGTAGAGATGTCTGTGAAGTTCCAGGCTTGGACCTGGAAATGAGTCTTGAGCACGGACAATGCATGCTTCGAAGGAGAGCGAGTATTACGGGGCCCTAGAATGCCAGCTTACTTGCATCCTCTTGCACCCCCAATTCTGCAATCCTGCTCCTCTTGCTTTCTGAGTCCTTACAAAACTCCTTGCTCTAAGTGACAGCAACCTAGAGATGGTAGGAGATAATTTTCTCCTCCAAACTTCCAGCTCCACTATGCTTTATGTATCAAAGACAATGTTTCTCAAAATGTGAGTCAGACTCGGGACCCACTTGTTGGCAGTGGCGGACCTAACTGAGTCTCCGCCCCCAGTGCAGGTCTGATAATTGTCACCCCCTGCACCAGCTCCTTCCCCGCGCCACCCCCGCCATGCTCTCAGTGTCCAGAATTATTCCATTTTGGAGCAGTACAGAAGCAGGGGTGGGCAAGAGGGCCAAAAGCTGCTGGCCATGGCAATGCCATGCACCTCCAAACTGGCCCCCTCCTCTCCACCAGGGGCCTCATTATAACTAGAATTTCCTTGACCTCAGAGCTTCATTGCACTTACCCCAATCCTGTAAAGATGGTTAGGATTGAGCCCTCCAGACTTCACCTGTCTCCACTACCTGTCATTGACAGAAAAAAACCACACCGGAAAAAAAGATGCTTGAACACTTATCTCCCTATATTTTATCTCCCTAAGCTTCAAAACTGCCTTTGCAGGGCAGTTAGATGGGCAATTGGTCTGAGCTGTCTGCAGTTCTTTGAGCTGGGGAACCTAGAAAGATACCTTCCGAAAGAAAACATTGCAAAAACTTTCGAGTGATGCCACTTTTCCTTAATAATTAAGAGCAAAAATAAACCTGAGTTAGGAATGCAGGAGTTGTGATATGAAGTGGCAAAAGATCGAAAATGGGAATTCTATTCCCGGCACTCTGTGTTGCCTTGAAGGCATTCAACACGGCACACGTGAAACAGTGAGATGCGAACCGCCATTGTGAGTTCCTTGCCTTTGGTAATATTGTGATTTTGTGTCATAAGTGATATGACAGGTGCCACAAAACAAATGCGTACTGAGAAGGCAATAAGACATGTAATTATTTTTAAAACCTGAAACAAACATTCGTTTCTGTATGTGCTTTCTGTTTTGACTACATCAGCCTTTTCGGCAGTCCATAAATTATATGTCTCTAGTTGTTAATTTGAAGTGATAAAGATTTGTTGCCTTGCACTACTGAAAGTTCTTGTTTTTGAAAACCACAGAAGAGACATGGATCTCACAGATAACTCAGTGTCTCCGCATAATTTATTGAAGCAACTGTTATACAATGATTTTATGGTGATACAACTCCCCCCCCCCCCAAAAAAAATCTTCCATATCTTACATTGCGAAGTCGGTCTCTGGTCTGGAGCCTCAAGGCTCCTCCCCACTGGGCCGCTCTTAGCCCGTGGTCAGTGCTGAAGTGCAGGATCAAGGGAGCAGGAGGTTCTGGGTGTTGGAGAAACTGGTTTGACAAGGACCTCTGGCTCTGGTATGCTGACTCGGGGTCTCCTACAACCAGCGGTGTAGCTAAGCCAGGCCTGGGGGTAAATTGCCTCCCTGGAGTAGTAGTTTTCTGCAGACCCTACTGGAGTGGTGGTGGCAGCAAAGGCTGCAAAACTGGCCCTCCCACCCTGCCCGAGCTTGCATGCAGCTCCAAATGGAGGGTTTCCAGGGCCATGGCCGTGCAGGTGCAGGGACGGGGTGACTATGCAAGTGTGGAGGGTGATACGATGGTGTTGAGCATCATCACGCTAATGTGGCTCTGGATAACACCCCCCCCTAGCTTTGCTACTGCTTGCCTCTCCTGCCTTGTGGGTTCAAGCCCAAACTCCAGACCAGATTGTGACCTTGGACTGGGTGGGTCCAGGGCTGGTCTTTCTGACCTGTCTAGTCCCCCCATTGTCAGGGTCAGACTCTGTCAGGGCAAAGGAATGATCCTGAATATCTCCACTTCTTGGCACATGAAAATATTTTCACTTGAATTTATGTGAAGACATTTTATCTTATTTTGATTAAAATTGGGTACCAAATAGAGGCCTGGTAAAATTTCTTGGAGTTCAATCCAATCCATGGGCCACCAGCCGGCCATCACTGAAATGAATAACATTGCCCATGTCCTTTCAGCAAACAGACTGATATGAGTAGAATCTACATTATGAGTAGAATCCAGATATGTGGCATCTAAACTGACACACGAGTGAGGACTCTTTCACTCTGGGAAGATCCTTCTGGCAGATGGAGTGAGTGTCCCTTCAGAATAGTCTTCCCTATATGGAGTGACCAAAGCCAGATCTGCACCAGATAGAGCCAATTCTCATTTTCTGTACACTCTAATCCTGCAGGTTGGCTTACTCACATCATGCTACTCACTGTCTGGTCCCTGCTATCCATGGCCAATCTGAGGTGATTTGTGGTGACTAGTCTGTGTCTGTAGTAGCCATTTTGAAGCTATCTGTGGCCATTTTGAAGCTGGGTTTTCACGGCAGAGAAAGAGAATTGACTGTACATTTTGATCATGTCCTGGAACTGTCTTGAAGAAACCTGTATCATTACATGGAGAAAGAAGTCATATACAGAACACTCTGGTTTTTTTCCCGGTAACATTGTCTGAGGTGGTCTGTATCACCAGCCCCTGCAGGCCATTCTCTGGAGCCCCGGACTCCATCACTGCTAGACCCACAGGGGCAAGGTTGGCTGACTGACACATTCAGTGTCCAACCCAGCAACCACCCCAAGGTTCACTGCAGGGTGTTCGTGTTGCGGTTGGCCCCACTCCCCCCCCCAAGAAGAGTCCAACAATATGGCCTCACAGCGACCTGCCAACAGAGCTGACAGGACCATAAGGCAGGGAGCCATGGCTCCCTTCAGGATCAGGGCCTGTAAAGGGAGCAGCCCTTTCATGTCAACAAGGGCAGGAAATGGCAGAGTGGAGACTAAAAGTACTTGCGTACCGGGATGTAGCTAAAGAAGTGCAAGGGAGTGCAATTGCAATGAGCTGAGCTTGACGCTAGTGGCCAAAATTGTGAAAACCGTGGTTATGTATGAAAATGCCATCATGTCCTAAATCATTGGACAGGTGATTTAATGCAGAATGCAATGAAACAAATTAGAGTGTAATATCTTTATCCAATGTTATAGCCCCCCCCCCAAAAAAATATACCCCAGAAAACAAAAATACAACTGTCATGTAAAAATTGTGGCTTGTTAAAAATCATAGTTTTTAGGAATATTACTGTCAAGTTATATAACATTCAAGGGACGTGGTGGCGCTGCAGGTTAAACCGCTGAGCTGTTGACTGGAAGGTTGGCAGCTCAAGACTGCGCGATGGAGTGAGCTCCCATGGCTTATCCCAGCTCCTGCCAACCTAGCAGTTTGAAAGCACCTAAATGCAAGTAGATAAATAGGGACCACTTCAGTGGGAAGGTAACGGCGTTCCGTGCACTACAGCGTAGAGTCATGCCGGCCACATGACCACGGAAGTTTGTCCTTGGACAAACACCGGCTCTTCGGCTTAGAAATGGAGATGAGCACTGCCCCCTATAGTCGGTCACGACTAGACCATTCGGTCATGGGGAAACCTTTACTTTTTTATATACCATTCAACATGGAATTTAATGCAGAATGCAACGAAGCAAAAAGGAGTGTAATATCTTCATTCTATCAAACATGGGCAAAAAAATGCAAGAAAATGAAAATACAAGTGAGAGGTCACTTACTGTTGTAACACTACTTCCTGGGCATCATTTTACCTCTGCACCAGGATACACTTTCATTAGCTATGCCAGTTCTTGCATTTGAAGATTCCCCAGCGGCTGATGAGGAGCTCAGTGGAGGGCAGGCCCCCATCTGGTGAGAGTGGCTGCCTGTGAACCCTGGGAGAAAGCAGCAGCAGGAGGAAGTTGGCTGGTTTAACCCCCTCCCCGGCCAAGTCTTTGGGTTTTGCTCTTCACTCTTGACAATCCCTCAGTCTCCATGCTGGACACCTCTCCTTCACCTCTAGTGGTATCCTCAACAGAATGACCAGCAACAGCAGACAAATGTATTGGTAAACAAGCAGCTTGATTTTACGTGTCTTTATTCAGAATCAAATTCCACTGTATTCAGTGTGACTTAAAAAAGGTAAATGCCCATAAGTTCTAATGTTCATCAGATCCTTGGGGGAATAATACAGCCCTAGCAAATACATAAAGTTCTAAATGCCTAAGGATGCAATCCTAACCTGGAGTGAGGCCCAAGCCCAATCCTATCCAGTTTCTCAGCACTGAAGCTGCAGTAATGCAGTCCTGAGGTAAGGAGACAAACATTCCTTTACATTAAGGAGGCCTCCATGACTGCCTCCCTGCTGCAAGATGCAGTGCAAGCCCTTTTGGCTCAGCTGCAGCAGTGCTGGAAAGCTGGATAGGATTGGGCCCTTTCTGACCTGTTGATATAAGTTTTAATTAGTTAATAACTTGCATGCCGCTTTGCATCTCTGCTTATAAATAACTTGCCACCTTCTGGTTGTCTCTCAGAATTAGTTCTTACTCGTTTGCCTTCTTCAATTGAAATCAAGCACCTGTGATTGCCATAGGCTGGCTAGGGGGCTTACCTGATAGCCAATGTTGCACACCTGTCAGAAGAATTATTTTTCAACTGTGTTATGGCAGTGGTTCATTGCTCCCTTGGCAAGTTAGACCACTAGTTTCAAAAGTTTTTTTTCTGCTTTTTGTCTGCCATTTCTCTTGGAGTTAAATACAGCCCTATTAATGAGTCTACACTGAGCTCATTAAATTGCTAGGTTATAATAGAAAGGGAAATGTTAACCCTCCTTCATGCAAACTGCCCTCTCCTTGCAACGTCTCTGAGGCCCAGAAGACCACCGATGCTTGAATGAGCTCTGGGGTTCATCCCGCTAAATGTTTAAGGAGGGCCTCAATTTGAGTATCACCACATAAGTCTGATTAAAGAAAAAAAAATCAGGAAAAATAGCCAGAGAGCCCCATAAACAAAAATGTTTGTTGAAAAAAGAAACAAATAGACCTGAACAGCTCCTGCTTCCTGATCTTGTAAAAACTTGTGGGTCAGGCTTGTTTATTGGTCTGATCCCATGGCTCACAAATTTTTAAGCACCAGGACCCACTTTTTAAAATGACACTCTATCAGGACCCACTTAGCTTCATGAGACTAAAAAAAAATTCACTTTACCAGCCCTTTAAGCCTCTGTTTTTATCCTTTTTAGTATGGTGGTGGTGGGTGCCTTCTGATGCATTTGTTGAGCTCCATATTCATCGGTTCTGGAGGCTGGTGCATCCCTTTGCCTGGCCATTGATAAGCCAAGACATGGGTGTCTACTCATGAGTAAATATGCACTACAGTCAGTGATGTCATTCAGGGGGAACGGACCAGAACGGGCGTTCCGGATCCTAATGGGCTCCGTGGCTGCTTCCGGGTTGTTGTTGTTTTTCCAACATTTGAATTTGGCTCGCCTCGGCCGCGCATGCGCACTGCATGCGGCAGCCGTTGCCTGCACTTTGTGTGAGCGAGGCAGGCAGTGGCATGGGAAAGTGAAGAAAGTGGCAGCAGCAGCAGAATTTTATCTTACCAGCGGCGAGGGAAGAAGCAACGGGTAGGTAGGCTGTGTGCCTGGGCCTCCCTCCAGCTGCGGACCCCGACAAGTATCAATCAAAAGTGAGTTCCTGTTCCTAAATCATTTGAATGACACCACTGACTACAATCCTATTTCTTTCCATAAGGGGTGAACTCAGAAGCAATGGCGGACACTGGATTGAATTACCTCTTTTTCCAAGTTCCCTGCCCCTTTCCTATCCTTGGATTTGCACCAGCTGAAGAATTGGTACAGGTCTGAGGAGTCCTACTGGAAAGTGAGAGGCTTACAGAGAGGTAAGTGGAAATAATTCCCCTCTGAAACCTCCTGATGTGCCCCCCC
>JAJKFI010000056.1:928418-957783 GCA_029204185.1 Lerista edwardsae
GGGGGGGGGGGAAACAACAACAATGGCATTTCCACATCTCAGAAGTTAATAACACATCAACCGGCATGTTAATGTTCAACTTGTAACCAGCATAGGCAACTTTTCAGTTATCAAAATGCTGTCTGATCCAACTAGCAGCCTCAAATCTTTTTATTTATTATTTATTTAATCATTTGAAATACTTGCTTCCTGTTGCATAGAAATGGGACATCCCATTTGTATTCCCCAAAGGCCCATATTAATACACATAAAGGCAAAATGTGTATTCCAAATATTGTTTAATTTTCTGGGGATGGAAGTTAAAATGTATTTAGGAGATATCATGTGAATGTATTTATTAGCATCATTATTATTTTACTATAGTTAGTGATATTCACATTTGCACAAAACCGGCGTAATTGCTTCAACTTTCAAATATCTTGCATTTTTCATTTCCTTTAACAGTTTCTTACATTGTTTGTAGGGCAGTTTGGTGAATTTATGCATAGGGTATTTGCGTTCTACCATAATCAACACTGTGAATTGTTAAACATGGCAAATAAAGCCTAACAGTTGAAAACCAATCATTCCAATGTTTTGCTAATCATTTCATTATATGGCTTTCTTTTTATTTGCTGCATCCTTCTTACTGTACCCCCAGGAGAGAATGGCTAGTTTTATGAATCTGCAGATCTATAACTCCATGTGGATTTTTGTGAAATGTTTCTAAATGACTTATGTTCCTTAAGAATTCATTCAGCCCATTTGTTCCGCTTCAAAATATTCAGTACACTGAGTTGTATCAAGATAAGGGCCTGATCTTATCGAGCTTAGCACCAGCGGTAAGCACTTACCACCGGTGCCAGTGTCATAAAAGTGCCGTAAAGGCTTATCGTTGCCACTGGGCCTGCCTCGGTAGGCGCTCAGCTCCAGTGCCACGAGGACCTGATGCTACACCGCCACTGCTAGTGTACTTGTTTGGGGCGTGGAGAGGGCAGAACTGGGTGGGAAGGGGTGGAGCAGGGGTGGGACTGGTGGTGTCATCCACCGCCAGATCTTATTCTCATGTTGAGCCACACGCCCTAACATGGAGGTTTTCAAATCTGAGCCAGCGCAGACTTGAGGAGGTCTACTGCTGAGTCAGGGCTCTTACCTGGGGAAGGGGACAAATATCTCCTTAGGTGCCTCCTACTGCTGCGGTGGTGCTCACAGAAGACAGCAGTAGTCATTTGGGCACTGCTGCTCTTACAGGGGCCGGGAAGCTAAAGATTAAGCTGTTAGTCATGATTAAGCACTATTAAAATAAATGGAATAAATTTCATGAAACAAATTAATTGTTATGACTAGCAATTCCCATTGGAGTGACAGTCCAGTTCTAGGCATGTGAGCCCAACTGAGTTCAATGGGACAGACCCCCATTAAAGTGTATATAGGTTTGCAACCTTAGGGCCAAATCCTATCCCATTTTCCAGCCCTGGTGTAGCCGTCCCAATGGAGTGTGGGCTGCATTCTGTGGTGGTGAGGAAGTCATGGAGGCCTCCTCAAAGTAAGGAAACATTTGTTCACTTACCTCGGGGCTGCATTGCTGCTGCATCAGTAACAGAAAGTTGGATAGGATTGGGCTTTTAGTGCCCAATCCTATTGTAGAGAACTGCCAGCACAGAGGCTGCGGTGACATTGGGTGTCATAAAAGTACCGCATGAGTAAGCAGCACCGGTAGGAAGGCATGTACCTTAGAGCAGGGGTTCCCAACATCCTACTGAGACATTGGGAGCACTGTAAGTGTTGGCGGGGGCAAGGACTGGGGCAAGTGGGGGTGCTCGACAGCGCCACAGTGATTGTGGCTCTGTGGGTTCTTATTGCAACAAGGGGGTCACACCAGCCTCTGAGGCCCTTGGCCCCCTCTGCAAGCCTCCTCCATGCTGTCAAAGGTCCATTTTGTGCACATAAAGCACTTCCTCTTTTTGCGCAAAAAGAGCAAGTGCTTCATACCCGCAAAATGGGACTTTTTACAGCATTGGGGAGGCTCATAGAGGGAGCTGTGGGCTTCCCAGACCTTGCCAGAGGCTGGCACGATCCCCCCATGCTGTAAGAACCCACAGGGTACCCGCAGCACTGCAATTGCTGTGACGCTGTAAGCACCCATTCCTAGGCCACTCCTCTTAGAGGGAATGGCCCAGGAAAGTTTCCAACGGTGGGTAGTTAACTCCATGTTGGAAAACGCTGTGTTAGTGCCATAGCTTGATGGCCACCGAGACAGGTAAGCACTACACTGAGCCGATGAGAAGCGGGGGAGGGTGGAAGGCTGTCAGAGAGTGTTTGGGGGTATGGGAGGGCAGACTGGGGGTGGTTCAGATCCAGGAGAGGGCAGGATTGGTGGAGGAGACCTCCACCCTATCCTTAACCCCATCCCAGTCCTGAAAGCCTAGATAGGGCTGTTTGGTTTTGTGCCAGTGACTTATTGAGAGGGCTGGGGCTCTACAAAGGGTAAGAGAACAAATGTTCTTTTACCGCCAAGGTAAATGTAAAACGATTCTTTTACCATAAGGCAAAATTCTAGGCCCATCCAGGAGGCCGCACGGCCCCAATTCAGGCCACGTGGTCTCCTCGGATCTGCGCCTGCTGTTTAGCAGCAGCCTCCCCTCCGGTAAGGGCGCGAATGTGGCTGGCCGTCCAGTGCTGCATTGGATTGCACCCTGAGAATTCTTGCCCTCTGACTGGGTGTCCCAAAACATCAGCATTCTAACACAGTGGTTCTGAAACATATTAGCACAGGGACCCACTTTTTAGAATGACAATCTGTCCAGGACCCACCAGAAGTGGTGTCATGGCTGGAAGTGTCGTCATTGTGACACCAGAACCTGCTGCTTTCCTGAGAATGCAGCAATAAGTTGGGTTATTTCTTAGCCATTTTCAATAGCAAAGCAAATCAGAAAGAAAAAAAAGGCTATTTACAACCTTGACACAAGCAAAACAAACACATAGCCCTCTCCTTTTCCAGCATCACATCTACCCATATTTTCCATATGGCTGCTCTAGGTGCTTTGCGACCTCCCTTAAATTGGCTCTTGACACACTGGTGGGTCCTGACCCACAGTTTGGGAGCCAGTATTCTAACAGATACTTTCCTCATAACAGATAGATGCCGCAAAATAAATACATTAAGTAAGTAAATTAAATGTAGGGCAAGTACAAGTACGGCAAGGGATCGAGTAATTCTGATTGCCTTTTCTGCAGTTCACCTACAGAGCACAGGTGGAGAAGAGGAACATCTCTGCTGCTTTTGCTATTCCTTGCTGGCATACCACCCATGCTAGTGTCACAAATGTGCCATAAGGCACGTCCAGTGTGGGTGGTAAGGGCTTACGGCATGCGCTGCAGCGGCACAAGAGCTCCCCACCCAGAGGCAGCAACGTGATGCCAGTGAGTGCTAAGTTTATCCCTTACTGGCATTGCACGCTTTCAGGTGGGGTGGGAGGACAGAACGGGGTGGGGGGAGGGGTGGAGGGGGGGTTGGGACCAGAGGAGGCTTTTGCCACTTGATGCCGACCTCCGTGTTGGGCTGCGCGGCCCAACATAGGGGCCCTCACCTCTGCACTGGTAAAATAGCTGACACGGAGGCAAGGAGACCTATTGCCCTCCCTGTGCCCTTACCAGGGGAAAGGGGAGGAAACTGCCTGGCTACCACTGGATGCAGCGGCAGCTGTTTTGCTATCACTGAGCCTGCAGCAGCCAGGCAGATCAAGACTGGACTGCCCGTTTGGTTGTCTTTGTGCAACTGCATTTCCGAGCATCTGGAGAATCAAGTGGCTTTGTCAGGCTCAAACTGCAGAAAGAGGGGCAGTCCAATCCTAAGTAAGGCGGACATAGTAAGGCCGACAAAGCAGGGCTGTATCCTAAAGCCCATTAGGAGGCAGCAGCAGCAACGTGCAGAACAAGGGGAGGTTTTCCCCTTGCACCTGTATAAGCCCCAGGGCGCAATCCTAAACAGCGCCAGGCTGGCGAGGCTGACGGGCCAGTGCCATACATGACACTGTTTAGGAGAGGCTGGAGGGGCGGCCCCCCCCCCCCCCCCCCCCGCGTGGCAAGGGAGCATTCACTCCCTTACTGTACGGGAGGCTCCAGCCTCCTCAATATGCTCCTTGAATCTCCGCCTGCTAAACAGCAGGCACAGATTCGAGGAGACCGTGACGGGCTTAGGATGTAACCATACGGCCACCTCCCAAGCCTGCCCAAGTCCCGCCCTGCCTCCCTCCCTCCCACCAATCCCCACACCGCTTCCGCACAGAGCCTCGTGCTGACCGGCTTTGGTCGGCGCAAGAAAGGCTCAGTGTGGGCACAGCAGCACCGGCACTGCCTGCAGCGCCAGTCCTGCTGCTCTAGCGCTGACGCGGGAGTGCCGATCGGCGCTCCCGCATCAACGCTAGAGCCGTCGCACCAATACTATGATGTAGCATCGGCGTGACGGGCAGTGCAGAATTGCGCTGCCCATCACCCCAATGAGGCTGCTTGAATTTGCGCCTGCTGTTTTCCAGGCACAGATGAATGTGCGCAGGAGCAGCCCGAATCAGGGCCGCCAAGGCTAGGGATGTTTGGGCTTTAGGGTTTGGCACTATGGCTGTCCTATGTCACAACCCCCATATCCGCCCACTGCGCCGCCCAGTTATGCCCTGGCACGCTTTTGGAACGCCCTTGGCAAGGCCCAGTGCCGACCGTGCGCCGCCAACGCTCGACCGGCACAAGGCTGGCACTGCTGGCGGTCATGGCGGCGCCTGAGCATTGGCGCTGCTGCTTGTGCCGGTCCAGCGCCGTACTGCCAACACTGATGTGCTTGACAGCACATTTGCAACAGTGTTCGGCCAGCACAAGAGCTTAGTGCCGGCACAGTGGGGGTATAGGATTGTGCTCTAAGAAGCAGCACAAAGGGGAAAGGCAGGGTGCTGAGCTAGTCTCCTCCAATCAGCAGAAAGAGAGAGTGTTTGAACAAATGTCTCATGAACTGGTGGGGTGGAGGCATGCATTTCTTCTTCTCTTCCCTGATTCTTTGATCAGTTCAGGTAGGCAAGACAATGTATTGCGGGTTCTGTTGCAAAACGAATACAAGATCCTGGCACCCTCTTGTTTAGCACCATCTTATGGATCGCCCCTGCCCTCCATTGCTATGCCACTGCCATTACCTAATCACATCTCTTATGTGTTCAAATTCACATCTCTACTCTGAGAGAGCATTTGTATTGGTATTTTGGTCCAATAGAGATTCGTGTAAAAAAGTTGGAAAGCTTATCAGATTAACAAAAGCTGAAATCTGAGGTTCGCTTTGAGCTTGAGGCACAGGCAAAATCCCCTCCCCCGACCACCCTCTGATTGGTCCTGTGTCTCAAGGCTGCAATTTTGGTTGGGATCATAGCCTGGAGGTAAGAAATATTTTAACGTTTTACCTTTGTGCTGCCTTCCTACTGGGAATCACCACTATAAAGCCACAATTTAATTCTAAAAGTGCAGTTTGCTCCACTGTCATTCTTAGGGTTATATTGCTGCTTCTTAGAGATGATTTTTCAGCAGCAACACAACACAGAGCTAAAGAGGGAAATGCTTGCTACTTTTGTGCCAGGATCCCAATCCAAATGGCAGCCCTGCATGACTCCTGCACATGAGTAACCGTGCAATTCTATGCTGCCTGTCGCGTTGACGCTATGTCACAGCATAAACGCAACGGACGCAGCGCTGACGCAGGGGCACCGAGCAGCACCCCTGTGTCAGCACTACAACTCTCAAGCCGACGCTACAAGTAGTGTTGGCTTGAGAGTGCCAATGGGGAGCAGCTGTTGTGCCGACTGAAGCCGTTCGGCGCAAGGGATGATTTGTCCTGTTTTGGGACGGGGATTGGCGGGGGGAGGGGATTGGGGGCGGGACATGGGCGGGTCCAGGATTCGGCCATACAGCCAAATCGTATACCCGCATGGGAGGCCATACGGCTATTTAGCAGGTGCAGATCCGAGGAGCGCATAGGGGAGGTTTGAGCCTCCCCTACAGTAAGGGAGCAAACATTCACTTGCCACGGGGAGGCTCCAGCCTCTCCTAAGCGGCGTTGGATTTGGCGCTGGGTGGCCTTGCCAATCCAGCGTTGCTTAGGATTGTGCTCTAAGTCTAGGCCTGCATCTACACAATGCCACCTTTACAGCTGTGTGTACTTTGGCTCTGCGCTGAGTAAATCCCCATATATGCTTGTGTGGCTTGGCACTAACTATTGAGAAAATGCTTACTTCCTTGGTAAGCAACTCACTTTTAACAAGGAGTAGTATCTCTAACTAAGCAAAGGCTTTAGCTTTTGCAATATATTGACTCAACTAACTTCCATGAGTAAGGAAGGCAAAGACCAATTTTTGTCTTCACCGTATGACAAGAGCAGCAAAGACTAAGGCGCAGATATAATGGACATACAGAACTGCCTTATGCTCAGTGATGTCATGCAGGGGGGAACGCGGGGGAACTCAGTTCCACTAGTTAAAATTAGGGCTGACTCCGCCCACTTCACTCTCCCTCCTCCCCCCTCCCAATTCCTCTGCAGAGCTTTTCTTCTTGGTTGGCCGGCTGAGTTAAAGGGAGTGACTCCGGATTCCTAGGGGGGCGAAGGCACTGATGTCATTCAGGGGGAACGGACCAGAACTGGCGTTCCAGATCCTAACGGGCTCCGTGCCTGGTTCCGGGTTCCCGACAAGTGCCAATTGTGAGTTCCTGTTCCTAAATCATTTGAATGACACCACTGCTTATGCTGAGTCCATAAGCACACAATTATCTACTCTCCAAAGTCTCAGGCAGAAGTTTTTCCTGCCCAGAATGGATCTAGAATCTTCTGCAGGCACGGCCAGTGCTCTCCTAGAGCTAAGTAAAGCAATCTCCATGGTTACTTGAGAGGGAAATTAAAAGTGGTGAGACACTGGAAAGGAAGGCAAAAGGCTGGGCTTATTAATAGACTTCTAACCTGTTTAGGGGAGGCTAGGTTTTTTTTAACTGCTGGTAATATCAAGCCTGCCTCCTGACAGTCATCCAAGAAGATATGGTCTCTGGAGCTGCTCTCCTCTTTCCACGTCTGCTTTTCCTTGTTTGAAATGCTAAGAGAAGCTAGTGGTCTCTCCACATCAGAGAGACAAAATGATTCTTATTTCTCAGAGCTACCACAGGGCAAGGAGCCACAGAGAGCAATCCTCAGCTCAGAAATATGGCTGCCTGGGTAAAACATGCTCCTATTGCAGTGTTTCCCAACCTGGGGGTTATGATCCCCCAAGGCAACTGGAAACACTGAATTCCCCCTTAAAGGGGTGGCAACCATCAATGACAGCAGAATGGCCTCTCTGGGTTATCACTGCTGCCACCACTAAGTAAAAAGTGGGTTCAGATTTGCCAGATGCTGCAAATCCTGGGCTCTCGCCACCACCACTGGATATGTTAGAACCCCCCTTTCACTTAGTTGGTGGTGGAGGCGCAAAGACAAAAGTGATGTCACTGCTGTCGCTGCTGAGTCGCCATCCCCTCTCATCATGAGCTTGCAAGGATTTTGTGCAGTGATTCCCATACGCTTTTGACTGGTGACTCCCTTGACCATCAGGGCCATTGGCTGTGGCTCCTCATTAGAGCTACAATCCTATACATTGTATAGGGCAGCAGGGGGTTTGCAAGGATTCCGTGGTTCACCCTGGCTGCTGAGTTAAGGCTCACAGTTGGGGAAGAAGAACAATGTGTTTCCAGTTCTTACCCTGTTGGAGTTAATGGGAGTTTAGCCATTGATTTTAATGGGACCAGGCTTTCACATTAATATACTTTATCTAAGATGTGCATCAGGAAAGCAGGCATTAGCCACTGTCAATATTACGCTCAAACCCATTTTGTGTATATTATCACTGTAATTGTATAAGCAAAAATAGTATCTTGTGCAATGGACCTTGAAAGGAACTGTATGTGCAATCTGCTAAAAGCACATTATTGTCGCTAATGTATGTTCAAGTATGTGTTTTAAGTCTTTATGGTGTGTGCCCACACATGTGCATACACGTGAGAATGCATGCATGTGAAATGTGTACATTACTCTTACAAAAAAATAGGAATGGTAGGCTGCTAAATATTTATGCCTAAGGGTATAAAGCAGACATTGTTACAATTAGAACAATTTCCTAATTAGGGTGCATTAAGCATGTGAAGCTTTGCTGAGTTGCTCTGAAAATATACTTATGCGTAAAAGCCTGCCAAATTGAATAAAGTTTTGATCAGTACAAAGCAGTGAAGTCATACCTGCCCAAAGGGATTATAATTGGCATCAGTCTAACAAGACAAGGTGGAAGGAAAGGTCGAGGATGAACAGGAGGACTGGGAAAGAGACAGTTCAATGGCCATGAAAGCAGAGGCCAGACTGAGGTTGTCCTTGATGGGAAACAAAGGGATATTTAAATATCCAGGTTTCCCTGTAATACCACAGAAGTGAAGTCTGATCTTGTCACTACAGCCTCTTCTATATAGATTGCAGGTGTGTGTGATTGCACATGCATATGCATGTATTGTGCAATGAACATGCATGTATTTTATAGAGATGTATGAACATTACAATTTTAAAATAACAACAACTTTTGATTCATGGTGAGAGTTGAGCTTACAATTTTCCCTCACCAAAACCAAACGTTGTCCACTTTGGATGATAGTTTTCTGACTCACCTCTGTTCCACATTATGCATGATTTACAGCCCAGTCCTAAACTACTTGGCCCTCAAAGGAGCAGTGATAGCCAAATGGCTACTGCTGCATTCCATGGGCTCCACAGAAGCTGCCAGGGTCTCACAGAAGGATTTTTCTCCCCTGCGCCGGGGAAAACCTCGCCGCCCACCCCCCACCCCCGCCAGTGGGACTCATTGAAACTCTGCCGGCTATTTTGCCAGTGGTGACTTGAACATCTCCATATCAAACTCCCCAGCCCAAGACAGGGGACAGGATCCGGCAGTGGAAGTGAACGTCAGGTCCCACCCCTGCGTTGGCTTGCTCCTCCCCTTTCCCTGAACTCAGGCAGATTGAGGCAAAAAATGGATTGGGGAAAGGAGGGTCCTGAGGATCTCTCTAGGATCTCTCTAGATTTAGGGTCTTATGTCCTCACTTAGGGTCCCTTTAGGTTTTTCAACATTTTTTCATCTCACGGCACACTGGCAAGGTTCTAAGATTGTCAAGGCAAACCACACTACTGGCAGAGAGCTCACAATAGCCCTCTGATAATGGCCTCTCCCAAACTCCCACAACACTCCTGAGGAGCATTCAGGACACACCAATGACACACCAACCACCATGGCCCAGTGGTTGAAAATTGCTGCTCTAGTATACCTTTTCTTTTCCTCTGGACGATATCTTGGGAAGCCTTCCTATAAGAGAACAGGCACACCTTGAGACATTTGTCATATCCAGCTTTCTCTAGATTGGGCTTCTCTGGCAAAGAGGGAAGAATGTTGCCACTTAACTTATTAGAAGGTGAACTCATGGCTATGGCTCCTCTAGTGAGTCCCTTTCTATGAGGAACAGCCTGTTAAAATACAAAGCCTATCACCTAGAGAGAGCCAGCCTCCTTCACCCTTGTCAGCCTTTGTGGCTATCTCTGTCCTGCATTACTGAGAAGATGATGAGCAGGCCAACTGCGCTGAGCAGAACTGAGGGCGCAATCCTAAGCAGTGTTGGATTGGCAAGGCTGGCCGGCCAGCGCCAAATCCAATGCTGCTTTGGGGAGGCTGAAGCCTCCCAACGCAAGGGCACTTTCACGCCCTTACTGTGATTGACGCTATGATTGCTCTGTGAGTCTACAGCAGAGTCTTGGTAAAGCAGAGTTGGGGATCTTTGGCTGTCTTTACCACACTCCATGAGCTCGGCAATTGGCACTTGTAGTGCACCAGGAAGGGGCTGGCACTGCAAGGAGGTGAAAATGCAGAAATGTCCATTTAATGGGATGCTGGGTGGACAAACACACTTAACTATATATGCAGGAAAGCATGTAATAAGGCAGAAGACTGGCAATCATGAGTGCAGACACTAAGTAGTCTCTGTAATTGTTTCATTAGGGCTGATTCACGCATAGGTATGCATCTATGCCTTTTCATATGCTTGATTGCTCAGCAGTGATGACTGGCAGATGAATGTTGAATGAACTGCGCTAAAAACCTTGTCTTTGAGGCAGCAGAGTGACATGAACATTGTCTGTGGTGCTTGATCTTTGATTATGGTCCATGCATGCATAATAACTTAGCAGAATCATCAAAAGAAGAACACATGTGTGCTTACTATGCTTATTCCCATGTATAGTAGTAATCAAGAAAACAGATGAGCAAATCAGCCTGAATAGCCAACCAACTGAAAGCCCAACCCTATCCAACTTTCCAATGCAGATGCAGCTTGTCAGTGGGGCAGGGGCTGCATTCAGGGTGGGGTGCATTAGTGCCTGAAAGTTGGCTAGGACTGGCCCCGACTCAAATGTGCCGCTGATGGGGCCATGTGATTAAGTCAGGCGATATCTTGCACAATTAGACCAATCTAGTCAAGAGGGAGAAGAACAGGCATGAACAATCCCAAGGTAAAATGCTTATAAGCTCTGTTGAGTTCACTACAGAAGGTGAAACTAACACATGCTCATTCTCTACTGCATTTAAAGAGTCATACAAGTAATTAACCAAGGTTGGACTGTGTCCAAAATGAGTAAAGGGAACATTCTCATGAGGGCTGAAGCAGGACCCTGAAAGGGCAGCATACAAAAACAGTGATAATTGCTGCGAAGTATCCCTTTCTGCTCTAGAACAAATGTGTTTAGATGTTCCACATTAGCAAATATGTTATTGATTTCATTTTACATTTTGTAGCCTACTTAAAGAGGCACAGCTGGAAGTTGGTTCCATATAAAATTCACTTTTGAATGACTGAATATAGTAGCTGCCATAACTCTAATCCAACGTGGCTGCCTGCTGGAGCTCAGCAATACAGATTCAGGAAGGGGTTTTTTTTTTTTTTAACGGCTTAATGTCATCCATAAATGCTTCCTTTTGGCCCCCTTGTAAGCTGTTGCAGGTAGCCTGGGAGGTGCTGCAATGCGGATCCTTCCTTCACTGCAAATGTGAGAATCTCTGGGCCTCTCTATGACCCAACAGCTTCCAGAAATGGAGGCAATGCAGTTATGGGGAAGAGCTTCAGGGTGGGCTCCTTCCAAGCATTGTTCCCTTTAAGCTGTACTATTGCACAACTCAAACTCCATCAAAGCTGAGCTGCTTTGACTTTCCCAGAAGCCGGGTGTTTGATGTCATTGCCATGCATCCAGAAATGCTGAGCTGCCACACAGCAAGCAAAGGAGTCTATACAGTGGCATGGACCCCTTAGTGCAAGGACTCTCAAACTTCTTACCTTCCTGACCCTCTTTATCATCTGCAGTGAGCCCTGGGCCCACTAAGTCCAGGAAGCTGCATGGTAATATGGTGTGCAATGCAGAAGCTGCTTCCAGCCCGTGCCAGTGCTGGCCTGTGTCATTGGATGCACTCAGCCATGTAACACAATGTATTTGGGTCCCCTGCAACCAGGAAGCTGCTCAGCAGAACTGCAGTGTCCCAGAAGCAGCTTGGCAACACCTGCCACAATGGCTGCTGGCTTTCTGGATGCAGTTGCCCATGACCCACTAAAAATCAACCCACAGATTGGGAAAAGCGCCTTAGTGGGAATATTGCTTTTAAGGTGCCTGGTGCTTCTCGTATTTTAGAAGTACAGGACACAGTGGCAGTGCAGTTGCTCCCATAAGAGCTGGCCCTAGTGAACAGTGGGCACAATCTGCTAAGACCTCTGCCTAGACCAGTGGTATTCAAACTTTTTAGACCGGGACCCACTTTTTAGAATGGCACTTGTGTCAGGACCCACCGGAAGTGATGTCATTAACCTGGAAGTAATGTTGTGGCAGGAAGTGACATCATCAAGCAGGACGTGCTTGATAATAAATATAATAAACATAATAAAATGACACTCCTCAAATGCATACTGGCATTTGTACAACCATAAAACATCCCTGACAGAAAGCAAGATAAGGACAAAATATGATGTAAAAGTACTGAACTAACAACTTTTTTCTAAAAGAAAACACTTGAAAATTCAAACTGTTAACATTCACAAAAGGAATATGACAATAGTAAGGTCTGCAGTTTCCAAGATGGCTGCTCCCAGCTTTCCGCGACCCACCTGACATCAGGTCACGACCCACCAAGTGGGTCCCGACTCACAGTTTGAATAACACTGACCTAGACAAACCCATTGAAATGGCACTTCTGAGTTTCTCTGATTCATTTCAACACTGCATGTGAGAACTTTCCAGAAAATGCTGCCCACTGCTTTTATAATTATGTCAGAGGCTTTTATAGTAGCCTGCTATTATGAAATGCGCCACACAACAGCACACATTTGGGAGTGTTACAGTATATTTACAGTAGGTCTGGGTTTAGAGTCATAATTGGGAAGACTATTATACCCACAATTTTGCCAGCAGATAAATATTTGCTCTATTAGAAATAGGCTAATTTGCTTTTTTCAGAAAAATAATGTAACACCTAATTTCTTCCCACAGATGTGCAGATATGTTTTAAATTGCTTTTTTTTTTCTTCTGGCAAATATATGTGTTATAAAAATAAGGGTTATTCTAAATGAGAGAGAGGGGGGAGGGAGGGAGGGAGGGAGGGAGGGAGAATATTGTAAAAATATTCACTTCTGCAGCTCAGTTGGAAAAAAAATGGGCTCATTGTCCGGATCAGTCAGATGAAAAGGTTGCCTATTGAGAAAATTAGACCAAACTCTTCAATCAAAATATCACCTTTTTCCTTCGCAGTACAGAATGACAGAGCTGCCTAATGAAATTACACCAGCACCGTGCATTGAAAGTGACATGGTAGGCTTTGGAGGTTAGTGATTTGAAAACAAAGTCCTGTAGGGCCGTCTAATTCCAAGTAAACATCCTCTACATTCTAGTCTGCTTGCCTAAAATGCCAATGCTGTTCTAACTAGGTGCTGAGCCAAAACTATTCACTATTTTTCAGGAAACAAATGCCTTCCTTGTTTCAAGATTGTTTGAGACAGCATGTGAAAAATGTTCTCCAGCTTGTCTACAGTGGCTTCTCTTGCTCTCATTTGATCTCATCAAGTAGACCGTTCCGAACGGCTTCTTAGCACAGTGAGGTAATCCCATTTGTTACATGACCTCTGGTTAGCTATGATCACCATCTGACTAACCCAGAATGCATTACACTTGTTTTCATTTAATCTTTTTTCCTTCAGTGACATCATATGAGCTGAATGACTATGGAGCAGCCTTTCCCAAACTGTGGGTTGGGACCCACCAGTGGATTGCAACCTGATTTCTGGTGGTAACTGAAACTGACAAGCTGTTAGCTGACCAAGTATTGAGCTCTATGGAAAGCAAAACTGAGACACACTTGCATGTTTGCTTGTGAGAAAGCAAGGGTGATTCAGGCAGGGTGAAGGAGAATATGACACTACCATAATGGTCCTGATCTCATGAATGCAGGCCTCACCAAACTCTACAGTAGAGAAGGAAGTCACCCCGCCAACCTGACAAAGAGCCCAATGAACCCAAGATCCAGTGAACATGGAGCTCAACAAACACATCAGAGGGCAATGTGTCATCCCGCCCCCAATAGTAAAAGAGTGACTTGAGTGGCTGGTAAAGTGGAACTTTTTTTTAGACTTGTAAAGTTATGTGGGTCCCAGTAGTATTTCATTTTAAAATCTGGGTCCAGGTGATAAAAAGTTGGGGAACCACTGTGACAGAGTGTTCTGACAGTACCCCATTTACTCAATCTACTGTACTACAATCTGAATGGTTCCTGGTTAGCTGGATCGCTCCATGAGCAATCCAGAAATGAGAAACGGAAAGCAGGAATGCAGATACTGCTAAATGGAACTATGGTACTGCACAAGATTTTCAAAACGGTGAGTCAAGTAGCCCCACCCCACCTATCCTTGGGGGATATGTTCCTACTGCTACTGCAGTTACCTGAAACCGTGGATAATAGCAAATCCTATACTTAAAGGTATTCTGGGTTGCTACTCGGCATGGTTGCTACTCAGAAAAGGTGACAGTGCTAATGGGAAGTGGAATCTAGCATTCTCATTGTCTGTCTGCTGTTCACTAAGTGTTCTTACTGTTGCCTCCTCTAGTGTTCACGAATCTAGCATTCATGCTGTCTGCTTCCTTTTCCAAAAAAGCTTCATTTGCTGTCTGCTTCCAGGTAGTGTTGCTTTTCATACAAAGCATTTTCAATCCAAAAGAGGAGAGTTGGGGTGGGGGGAATTTGAGAATTGAGGGTAACTAAAACTGCAAAAGAATCTGTGGATAAGGGGGGGGGGTACTTGAAAAATATTTGTATTCCTCCTTCAAATCACTATTTTCAATCTTTTTGGAGCAGCTGCATTTGAAGAAGGGAGATAGAACTGGGCTGTGAATCCTGCTTTTCATCTGATCTGATGCATCAATCTTCTGCAATTAATGAATTGTGATACTTAGGGTGCAATTCTAACCAATTTTCCAGCACTGACATAGCTGTGCCAATGGGGCACGTTCTGCATCCTGCAGTGGAGTAGTAGGCACGAGGCCTCCTCACGGTAAGCAAATGTTTGTTCCCTTACCTCGGGGCTGCATTGTCCTTATCCTGGTGCTGGAAAGTTGTTAGGATTGTGCCCTCATTATCTTATTTTGCCACAATGGCATTGTGATTAGATATGCTATATTGGTTGGTCACATCATTGGTTGGTCCCCTCCAATTAAGGAGTGGAATGTAAATATTTTAATTTATCAGTTTAAATTAAAATATAGCACTTTAACATAAGACTGAAAGTCTGGATCAGTGAGAAGGGGAAAACCCAGAAGATTCCTATTTTATTTGCAATACCCAAGGCAGTAGCATGCATCTTCTTGATGAAGCATTTTAATTTTTTTAATCAAAATTAAACCATGATGCTGTGAAGAAGGAAAAAAAAATCTCAACTTCCTAAGAGATAGTTTAAAACAGGTCATTGATCACTGTTTGTCTTAATGAAGTTTTAACCCAATTAGTTATTGGAAATTATCCACCCCACTATCACAAAATGAAAACCCAACTTTCTTTTTTAACATGCCTGTTACCATGGCAGCAAAACTTGTATATAAGCTTGAATTTGAGACGTTTTGGTATTCTTTTTCAGACCTCCAAATGTGCTGTAATAATCTTCTGTTTTAAACAATTAAGTTTATTCCATGGCATTGTGCAAGGAAGTATGATTGTGGAAAAGAAAAGTCCCATATCATTTCTCCTTGCTTTCTTCCCTTTGTTTCTTACTAATCCTAAAATACCTGTTATCAGCCTCCTCAAAGAGACTGCACTTACACAGCCGTCTCATGGGAGAACGAAAAACAATTAATCTCTCTCTATGGAAGCATTAGGAGCAGAAAAATCAGAGGATCTTTCCATGTCCTCTGAGGCGGTGTGTAAATGGAAATGGAATTATTCTGTTCAGTGCCAAATGGCTCCATGAAGATTAAAACTACATAATATTCTAAACAGGGACATATCGCAAAGTAAGGGTAGGGAACTGGAAGGCCCTGGGCCAAATATGACTGCCTGACAGGAGCCCCAGCTCTACCCTACAGGCAAAAAGAGGTATGGAGAAAGTGGCAGTTGACTTATGGCCCAATCCTGTTAGGGCCTTATGGTGTCAGAATGAGCATTCTGGAAGCATAAGGCCCTTTATAGCTGTTGACAAGTATGACAAAAGTGACAAGCCATTTGGCATGGCCGGAGCACTGCCGTAAGTTGCAAGGAGTCTGGTCCACAATCAGTGGATGAGTGAAACCACCAGTGCTGGTAAGTCAGTGCAGAGGGTTGTTGGGAGGCAAGAAGGGGGCAGAACAGGGAGGGGTTGGGAGGGCAGATCACATGTAGGATAGGGTGGCATTGGTAATAGCATTGCATGCTGATAGCTTAATGGTTAGGCCCTAATCTGGGGGTCAGCAACCCACGGCTCCGGAGCCTCATGCGGCTCTTTCAGCCATCTGCTGCGGCTCCAGAGTTGGGCTAGCTCCTCCCACTCGTTGCCGGCTCCATGTTTTTGTTTTTATTTATTTTTTGCTCCACGCGCCCCTCCCCCAGGCAGCTTTTGCTTTCTCTTCCTGGGGCGCTTCCTCCTCCTCCTCCCCGCACTGGCTGCTGCCGAGCACCTCCTCCCTCGCCTGGGCGTGCAGACTTCCTGGTGGCCACCGCTGTCCGCTTGCTGGCTCTGCGCTCTCCACGCGCCGGGACTTCCCTCCTCCTCCTCTTTGACTGACAAGTCCCCTCTCTGCCCTCCACTCCTCCCTCCTCTGCGCGTCCTTTAAGGTGCCCTTCTGGCAGCAGCGGGCACCGAGAGAACAGTTCAAGCAGAACCATGGAAAGACTCCACCAAGAGCAAGTTCTGCCCACCCACAGAGCCTTAATTGCAGCCAATCAGAGGCGGATCTGCTATGGGGCACAGACGCTTGCTCAGGAGCAGACGTGTCCCCCCCCCAGTCTGGCTGCGCAGCCCACATTTTTATTTATTTAGCATGCTTGAGTGCCAATAGAGGGAGGATGGGGCGTGCATGCGCAGTGCAAGGCAGGCGCGAGCATTTGTGCAACTGCACGCACCTTCAGCTGGGTCAGCAATGAGACAGCCAGGAGTCACTCCAAACTTGGCCACGTTGCTGGCAGTGTAGAATTCAGCAGCTTGAAGACGGGACTCGGCAAGTATCTCTGCTACTCCTCTCCCATTCCTGCTCCTCTCCTATTCCTCCTCCTCCTCCACACTAGTCTTTGTACCCCCATGCAGCTCCCCACCTCTCCTGCCACCCTCTTTTCGCCTGCATGTGTGGCCAAGATCACCATCAGGAAAGGTGGGTCTCCTGGCACTGGGGGGCAGGGTGCCTGCAGTTTGACTCAGGGGCAGCGTGAGTTTCCCTCCCCCCCCAGCGAGTGGCTCCTTTCCCCGACAGAAGTGAACGTTCCCATGGCACAGGGCAGGTGGACGGGAAGAGGGCGCGAGAGGCAGCCTGGACTTCTCCCACACACATTCCCGCGTGCCCAGCTGCCGCCGTTGCTCCAAAGCGCGGGGTGTTTTGGTGACACATTGGCTGTAGTTGGTTGTTATGGGAATCGGAGGGCAGGCGGAGTGGAAGGAGGCGCCTCACCTACCCATCCTCTGATCCAATCTGATCTGTTGAAGGTGTAGCATTAAGGTCTGATTGTTTCAGTGGCACCAAAGAGGGTGGGGGAGGAAGCTTTTGGGCAGGCTGTGGAAGAGAGAGATAAAGCGACCTGGCATATCTCAAGGTGATTAAAGCAGGTGATTGAATTTTGCTATTGAATTCTGCTATTTGGAAGTTATCTTCAACCCGGCGTCTTTTTTTTTGACATTCAAAATGTTTTTGTTGCATGCTGAAATAAAATTTTGTTTTCTCTGTAGCAGTTCATTCATTTCAAAAATGCAACACACTATAGTTTTTTTATACATAGCATAAAGGTAAAAAAAAAACTATATATGCAGTGTTATCTTCATTTTAGATGTCAAAAGGGTTTTGTGGCTCCTGAGGTTTTCTTTTCTCCGGAAAACGGGTCCAAATGGCTCTTTGAGTGTTTAAGGTTGCCTACCCCTGCCCTAATCCCTTTCCTGGCCTAGATCCCCAGTCTAGGTCCTTGTGGATTCAGGAAGCTGTAGAGCTGGTGTAGGTCCATGTAGCCCAGGTAGCCCAGCAGAGGCTTATCCAGGGTAAGGGGATAAATGTTCCCTTAGTCCAGGGCTTGCCAAACCCTGTCCCAGGGGCCAGGGCTGGATCCGGCATTCACCCAAATCCCTCCCCTCCGGTGAGCAGCATGTACCATTCTGCTGCTCTGTCACTTCAGTCTTTGCCAGACCTGGGCATAGGGAGGTTCCGGGCAGTCAGGTCCTGGTGCAAAGCCTGCTGGGACACCAGGCCATAGATGCGACTGCCCAGAGCATCTCTATGCCCAGATTGGGCGAAGACTGCAGCAATGGAGCAGCCGCTGCTTAGGACAGGGAGCGTTTTGTTGTTGTTGGAGACTGCTGCCTTAGCCTGAGGCCTCCTGATGATGAAACTCCCTCACATTGCCTCTGCTAGGGGCTCCAGGCCTCTAGCTGCCATTTTGCTTTGATTTGTGTTTCATCTTTTCCCCCTTTTCTCCCATCATGCTCAGAGCAGCATCCTGTGTTGCTTGTCTGTTCTTAGTTTAGATGAAGACAAAGCTAGGTGTGGACAGGAAATTTGTCCATGTAATGAATAGAAGCTGCTTGTATAAATAGCAGGGGCAGAAGGAGACTTTTGTATGAAAAGCAAGTTTTTGAGGTTTCTAGCTTTGCATATTGGTATATAATGTTAGTGTAGCTGAGGATTAAAGGTATCCCACACATAGCAAACCAACCGGTTAGGAGCTTTTTTTTTTTTTTTAATAGAAAAAAAAAAACAGAGAACTGCAGCCATTGTTGCAGAGGTAGAAACAAAGAAAAGGTCTGGTAACAGTAGGAGAGAGGAAACCATGATCCTTTCCCATAAATCCCAGGGTGTTCTGATGGCCTCAGTATACTGTAATGAGGACTTGCATAGTGGAACTAGATAAGGCTGTTATGTATGTTTTAATAGACCACACCACAAGAACACTTAAAAAACAACTGAACTTCTCTAAAGTTATGAAGAAGAACCCATCCTTGGGTTGCATGAAGGGGAGAGCAACTAAAATGATAACTGGGCTGGGAAAGGCTAAGGAATTTTGGAGACTTCAGTCTAGAAAAAAGGCACCTGAGGAGGGACATGATTGAGGGCGCAATCCGAACCAACTTTCCAGCACTGGGATAAGCGCAATGCAGTTCCGAGGTAAGAGTAAGTAAACCTCCAAGGTAAGAGTAAACATCCCCTTACCTTAAGGAGGCCTCTGTGACTACTACTCCACTGCAGGATGCAGCACATATCTCACTGGCACAGCTATGTCAGTGCTGGAAAGTTGGTAAGGACTGCACCCTAAGACATACAAAACTATACAGGAGATGGACAGAGTGGGTAGAAGGATGTTCTTTTCCCTCGCACACAACACCAGAATCAGGGAACATCCACTAAAACCGAGTGTCAGAAGAGTTAGAACAGATAAAATATGCTTTTACCCAGCAGGAAATTAATTTTTTTTTTTCAGTATTAACTGCTCAGATTTGCAACATGTTTCCAATATCCAAAGTAGTCACAAGATTCCAGTTTTCAAGATTCATAGGTAGCTCACATAGCATTATAGAAATAAAGATGGTTCTCACTGGCTGAATAAAGGTTATCTGATAGACACAGGTGGCCGATTCCCCCTTGGTTTCAGGGGGTTAGGAAATCCCAAGACCATATAATCAATGATTATGCTCCCTTCATGGTAGATTTATGTCTTAGTCTTAATCTCTACATCCTCAACGGTTCATTTTGGAGTGATGCCCGGGAAGAATTTACCCACTTCTCACCCCGAGGAGCGAGTGTGATTGATTACACCTTAGTATCCCCAGAGCTCCTCCCCAAAACTCTGGATTTCCAAATCGGACCCCGTGCAGATAGTGACCATTTACCTGTTCTGTTGACATTAGTGTGTCCTTCTCCATTGAGGATGCCTAGTGATCACCCTTCCCAGTTACCCTTACGTCTAAAATGGTCCTCTAAGACTGCAGAGACATTTGATCACTAGTCAAGAGAACCCGCGACAAAAAACCTAGGACACATTATTGAATCGACCAATTCCCCTCTTACAGCAGTCCAGTCTTATTGTTCAATCATCCATACTTTGGTCGGGATGCTTGGCTCGATACAGTCCTCTACCGACAATTGTGGCTCGTCCTCCTGGTTCGATTCCAAATGTTGGGCTGTGAAACACTGGGTTCGGCAACTTTTCCGTTCTGCCCGCTCCAATCCCTTACCGATTTATTAGATCTGTATTTCTCCTCCAGGAAGTATTGCCAAAGGCTACTAGAGACGAAGAAGCATAACTTCGCCTTAAAAAAATGGTTCCTGTTGATGGAAGCCATTTCATCCAAGAACAGTAAGACCTTTTGGCACTTGGTCTCTCAATTCAATTCGTCTTCCTCCTCAAATGCACAATGTCCTATTACCTCCTCTGTCTGGGTATCTTATTTTTCTAAAATATTTACTTCTTCTGACTTGTCCCCGGCTCCTGTACTTATATCCCAAGAACTCCCTACTTGGCCCCCGGTCACTAAGGAAGAGGTTGTAGCGTTAATCAATTCCTTGAAGTCCAGAAAAGCCCCTGGCCCAGATGGCATATTATGTGAATTTCTAACCCATAATCCTAGCTGGTGGTCTCAATCCTTAGTGAACCTTTTTACGCTGATTGATCAATCGGGGTCTTTCCCGGAGTCTTGGTTATCTTCTACTCTTGTTCCCATCTTTAAAAAAGGCAATCCCTCCTCTCCAGGTAATTATAGGCTGATCAGTCTCCTCTCCTCCGTGGGGAAACTCTATGCCAAGCACCTGCTGAATAGGCTAGCTGCTTGGGCCCAGCAGAAGGCCTTGCTGGGGAGGGAACAAATTGGTTTTCGTCCAGGCTTTTCAACCCTGGAGCATGCCTTTTTATTATCCTTCCTTGTAGAGAAATACTCAGCCCATCACAAAGGCAAATTTTACGCGACCTTCATTGACCTACGTGGAGCCTTCGACTCCATTAACAAATGAATTTTATGGAGCAAACTTGCTGCATGCGGTTGCTCGGTTGCTGTTCCTAATCCACCGTCTCCACTTTTCCAACTTCTGCCGAGTCCATACCAATAGATGTGGCTCACTTTTGGATAGGATAACAGTCACCAAAGGGGTGCGCCAGGGATGTATTCTTGCTCCCCTCTTATTTAACTCATTCTTGGCTGATTTGTGCACCCAGTTGTCCCATTGTGATAAATTTGGCGCCACGCTCGGTGGTGCCCCCCTCCCCATCCTGCTCTATGCCGACGACACCATTTTGTTATCCATCTCCAGACCAGGTCTGCGTCATTTACTGTCGGTGTTTCAATCTTATTGTTTATCTAATGATCTGGTAATTAACACGGAGAAGACCAAAATCCTGGTCTTCTCAAAGTCTTGGGCGCCAATTCCTTGGAAATTTGGTAATGATTCCTTTCAACAAGTTAAATCCTTCAAGTATTTAGGAATCATTTTCCATCACCGTCTCAGTTGGTCTCTCCATAGGAAACTGGCTATCTCTTCAACAACACTTCATCTTAATGCAGTGGCCCGCTTCCACTTCAGTTGTGGAAATCAATACATCCCTGCACCCCTCCAGATATTCCAAGCTAAAATCCTCAGCCACCTCCTCTATGGAGTTCCCATAAGGATCAAGGATGTGAATAAGGAACTGGACCAGGTAGCGTCCACTTTTTTTTAGGCGCATTTTGGGTGTACCAAACTTAATCAGGCTATCGACCATGGCCTTGGAACTTGGGATTCACCTCCCTTCCACTATGGCATGGTCTTTGGCCTTCAAATTTTGGTTGCACCTCCATTTAAATTCCCATCCTGATTCCCTCCTCAACGATCTATTAAACGACCCATACACTTCCAATTGGTTCAGACTCCTAGAAACTAAACTTCAAACCTTGGATATTACTTTAGAATCACTTGCCGACTCTAGTCTAAATCAGGCTCATTCTATTATCAAAACTAGACTTTGGGAAACCGAAACCCAGTTGCTATCTTCAAATATTAACCCCACCTATTCACCGCATTACTTTGGTCTACCACCATCTTTGGGCCGTGTTTCCAATTATTTTAGGGAATTAATCAACCCAATCAAGAGGCGTGCTTTTATGCTCGCCAGGTTTAATATTTTTCCTTCCGCTGTTCAAGCGGGAAGATTTCAAAATATCCCGCTGGGCAGCAGGATTTGTAAACTCTGCTCACTAGAATCTGACACAATGGCCCACATTTTGTGTCATTGCCCTGCCCTTTGACCACTTCGCGACACCTTTTTAGATCCAATACTGTCTACCCTTTCTGGCTCGCCTGATGATTCCTTGCACTTCCTCTTGGATGACAACTCTGCCGAAACCACAGATTTGGTCACTGACTATTTGCTAGCAGTACTAGGGAAAATATCTATACGAGTCCCAATAATTTGAATTTTATGTGGTGAGCAAGTATCCTGTTGTATATGCTGTATTTTATTTTCTTTGTTCTCTGTTTTATACTCTGTTTTTATGCCAATAAAGGTTTACGAATACGAATACGATATAGGTGGCCCATGTTATCCATGGGTCCAACATCTGTAGATTTCAGCATCCATGGAAGCTGGACAGCCCCACCCCAAGCCCTCCAAGCCTGAACGAAGCACAGCTCCAGTTAGGTCTGGAGGCATTCTGAAGCCCACAGAGGCCATGCGTGTCCACTGCCATTGCCATCTCCCGTTGTGTCCAGTTTGTGATCTTGCTGCCGACCCATAAGGAATGGAACAGCAATGAGATCACAAGCAACCCTGCTGCCAGCAGTTCCTCCCCTGGGAAAAACCAGACGATACATCATGTGTGCCACAGCGTCACCATGTCACTGCCTCAGCTTCTGGTTCTTTTGGTTATGTCACTGGTTTCCAATTAGCTCCTGAGTTCACCAAAAAGCGACTCATTAGGGCCAGGGAACTATCCAGAGCTGCATCCAATGCAACATTAAGCTACCCATAGAGGAACAAATGAACTGTGATCACCCCAAGACAGAAGTGAAGCATCCCTTTTCCTCTTCTGGTTGTGTGGATAAAGCTTAATCCAGGTTATGCCATTGGATAATGCAAAATAGTGGTAGCAAAATAGTTTAAAAAGTTGACACTGAAGAAGTTTCTGGGATGAACACAATATAAAAGTCATTGGATTATGCGGCATCTGGAGGGGTTGAATTGCATACAGTAGGAGTAGAACGTTGTCAACAACACTCCTTTAATGAAATATATTACAACAAAACAGACCAGCAGGATGCAAAAACTATCTCAAGTCCAAACAGAACAACTTTTCTTTTGACTGCCGTGTGCAGTGTGTCATTTGATTAGCAAATATCTAATACCACTTTGGCCAAGATTCCTTCCCCGTACGAAACCCATGGGTACACCGTTTAAGGTATCTCATTACGGGTGCATTTCTACTGGCATCAATCACGCCTACTAAACCTTTCAATTAGAATGGAAATTATACCAAATTACACTATTATATTCACATTTTTATTGGCAATTTAACTATTCATCTTTTTTCTAAGGCTACATAGCCATCTGGAAGGGTAGTAAAGATGAATGTTTTATACTAGATATTGCTTTCCTTTAAAAAAAGAAAATATATGGCCTAGAACAGGAGTTGCCTAGAAATGACACTCTCTTTGTTGCCCACCCTTTCTCCAGCACGGGCCTTTGGTCACTCCCTGGCCATCCATGTAAATGGATGCTTGTGAACTGGGCTGAGAGTCACCTTTCAAAGGGATGTCCTCTTATACCATGTTATACAATTCAAGGCATGTTGCAGCAGCTGAGAGAGAAGAGGCGCTGGTGGAGAGACCAGCCTCTGCTGGGCCTCTGTGCTGGTGGGCAGTAAGTATCCCGCCGAGTGACAGGAAGGCATTCCTTGGCAGGGGGGAGCAAAACTGGGCAGCCTGGTGGAAGGTTTGGGCCCAGGAGGGGAGTGGTGTGGGTGGCAGAAGCTGCTGCCCAAAACTATCCTCCCTCCTGAGCCTTGGAGTCTGACATGGGTCTCCTTGGTTCAGCACCCGCTAAGTAGCTGGCACAGCTCTGAACAGACCCTTCCAAGCTGCCAGGGCTCCACAAAGGGAACCAAAATTCCCTTACTCCAAAGAGACGTCTGGCTGCTTCTCTGTCCCCACAGGATATAGCAGTCACCATTTCAGTACCGCTGTACTGCAAGGAACCAGCAAACCATAGGATGGGACTGTGAATCTCTTCCCTGCAACCACCATCTTGGCCTCATTGCACCCCCCCCCCCCCAAGCCTCCAGGACTCCCTGACTTTTTCACTCAAGTTCTGGATCAAGATTTGATGTGTTGTTTTCCCTACACCTCTTCTGTGTGCTGGATATTTCTTTTCTGTCTACTCCCTTAACTTCCTGCTTTTCAGTGCACTGCATATTCTCATTCTTGTCTTTCTCCTTTCAGCTTCAGGGTTGCAGACTCTCTACGTGTCTCTTGCCCTGACTCTGTTTTCCTTCCTGCCAAAATCATATGGTTACTAAAGGCACAGTCCTAACTTGTGCTGGAACGGCAAGGCCGGGGGGCCTGTGCCATATCCAGCGCAGGTTGGAGCAGGCAGGAGCCTCCCTGGGGCAAGGGCATGTTTGTGCCCTTACCCCAGGGCAGGTGCCAGCCACGCCTATGGGCTCCTCAGATCTGTGCCTGCTGTTTAGCAGGTGCAGAGCCAAGGATGCCATGGGGCCCAAATTGGGGCCGTGCTGCCTGAGGACAGGAGCTTGACCCTCCCCAGGCTAGCCCGCCTCCCCGCCCGCCAATCCCCTGCCCCAAAATGCCCTCCCTCCCACCCTCCCCTCGCCAAGAACTTCTTGTGCGCCATCTGAACTTGGCTGGCGCAGGAGTGGCGCAGCATGGGCTTCGGCCAGCACTGTTGGGCTGACCCAGCTGCTAGTGTTGGCCCAACGACAGCAGCGCTGGCATGAGGGTGCTGGTTGGCGCTCTTGCACAAGAGCTGCTGCCGTTGGGCCAATGCTAGCAGCTAGTGATGGCCCAAGGCAGGGCATTGGATTGCACTCTAAACTGGTTTTTGATTTGCCAAAGAGGCTCAACACTGTTTTCAATGCCTCTACAGCAAAATGCAGTTCAAATCATTGTGAGACATGAGCTCGGTCAATAACTAGACTATTATTTGTTTTGTTTTCTTAATTGAATGTCCTAAAATGAAAAGAGCAAAAATAAATTGCCAAGAAGTGTGGAAAACCTCCCATCCTTTTAGAGCTTGGGGTGCAATGTTAGTACTTCTGTTTGGCCAAGGAATTGAAACGCTTTCTAAATGGTCAAATTGAGCCCTTAATATATTTGATAACGTTTGGAAGAATCTTGGCCTTCTCAGATTGTTCATTCAAGGATTGAATTGGCAACATCTCAGGAGAACATCTTGACTTTTCACATGTGCTCAACATGGGTGCTTGATCAGCTTTTTTTCTTGTCCCCTCCAGCATTAAATTTCTCAGAACTCGGTTGTCTGAATACAAAGGCTTTCTAAATTTAACCAAGTGAAATGTCAAGTGCAACCAAGCAATCTGAAAGAGTTCTCAGTCTCTGCACAGCGCCCGGTAAGAAACGCTAATCCATAATATCAGAGTACCAGCTGTGCTCATCGCTCACAAAATATTATCCTCCAATAGTTGTTAGCTGGTATTCGTAGAAACATCTTTCCTGTCTTAAATTGTCCTAGATATTTGAGGGTCAGGCACCGCCTCCATTTGTCTTGCAATGGCATTTGTCTAATTATTTCCAAAAATTGCCTCAGTTATGCTTTTTATTAACCAAAAGGGAAGATTGATTTCATTTTTAAACATTTTTTTAGTGCAAAAGAGTAAAAACGAGCCACTCTCTGCAGAACACTCCTGTGTTTCCAAGTTTCTAATCCTGATTAAGTGGAAAGTTCTGAGCACAGTGAAGTCCTGAAGAAGGAACAGAATAGACGGCATCTTACAAAAGTGGGTAATTCTGCTGTGGATCTCTCACATTTCATATGTATGTGCAGAGTCTCTATGGATATAGGTAGGGGCAGTCCAGGATCTCCTGATTCCTGAGGTGGTGTGCAAATGCTGCCACCCCTTAAGTGGACTTGTGCAGTGGTGTAGCTAAGGGGGAAAGGGGTACATTGTCCTGGGTACCATGCCTTGAGGGGGTATCTTGGAGGCTTCTAAAAGGCACTTGCCAGTTTTTGCAGAAAACTGTCCATGTTCATATAACATCTGAAAAGGGATTCTCTGCCTGGATGATTGAGCTATACAATGCAGAGACCCAGCAGAATTGCACTATTCCAGCAGGAGGCGATTGGAAGGCAGAAAGAGCCTAAAACCTTAGCTCGATCAGGCCAAAGGCATATCTAGTCTCGTGTCCTACCCCACCAGATGCCCCTGGGAGCATGTTGTTGTTCGGTCTCCAAGTTGTGTCCAACTCTTCACGACTCCATGGACCACAGCACGCCAGGCCTCTCTTTCTTCCACTACCCAAGGAGCATATGAATACCTGGATCCTGTTCCCACTTCCTTGCATCTGGCATTTAGATATACGCTATCTCTAAAACCAGAAGGTTGCATACAGTTATTATGGCTTGTAACCTGAGATCGACATTTCCTCCATAATGCCTCTAGGACAGGTGCCATCACAACATCTCGTGGCAAGGCGTTTCAAAGGTTATTTATGTGCTGGGTAAAGAACAATTTCCTTTTGTTTAATGTAACTGTCCCACCAGTCAATTTTAGTGGATATACTCTGGTTTTGAGGTTGTGCTAGAGGGAAAAGAATGTGCTTCCATCCACTCTGTCCATCCATAGATAGCTCTGGGTGTCATAAATATGCCATTTTTATGGCACTTTTACAGCACCTGGAGAGAAGGAAATGCCTGCGCTGGGGCTGCACCATTCGGCACTGCACCCCAGTGTGGGCAGTATGGATGGACAGTGCTCCAGAAGTGGCTGCCAGCAGTAAGACCCATTGGGGCGGCGCAGGCAGGGAGGGGGCAGAACTGGGCAGGGAGGAGAGGGCCCAGCTGCAGGGCGGGGCTAGAGGTGGCTTCCACCATCCAATCCTCAACTGCAGCATCAGGCTGGGTAGTCCGACATGAGGCTGCTCGAATTTCCGCTGGCAAAATAGCTGGCAGAGACTTGTCGAGTCCCAATGCAGGGCCCATAGATTTCATCAGGGGGACAATGTTCCCTTCACATGAGAACCCCCATGGCTGCCTCAGATCCCATAGGATGCAGTGGTTGCCATTTTGCTACCACTACTCCTACATGACCTGGGCAGCCTAGGATTGGGATGCCCATCATGTCCCCTTTTAAGCGCCTTCTTTCTAGACTGAAAAGCCTTAAATGTTGTCGCCTTTCCTCACAAGGGAGGTGCCTGAGCCAACTAATTTTGGTAGCTCTCATCTAGACCTTTTTCCAATTCCACTATATCTTTTTGAGATGCGGTGGCCAGAACTGGACACAGTCCTGTAGGTTTGGCCTTGCCTTTGATTTTTACAATGCAGTCATGCGAAGAAGCAGCAGGCAGCCTCTTTGGGGAACCAATGATTTAGTGACCTTCAATTACTTAATTTTTTCAAGGCACATTGGCATTGCTCTTGTGGCATACTCATGTAGCCAGGAATTCAGCTTGGGCCTCATTAACAGCACAATCTACTGTCCGTGCAGCGTCGGTGCAACAGGGTTGTGCCAATGCTGCACGCTTAGCGCTGACGCGGGGGTGCCAATTGGCAGCCCAATATCGGCGCTAAGGCCACAGGACCGGTGCTGCTGGCAGCACTGCCCTGTAGCGCCCACGCAGCACCTCCCTAGCGTCGGCTGAAGCCGGACAGTGCACCTTGGGGATTGGTGGGAGGAGGGCGGAATGTGGGCGGGATGAGGGCAAGTCATGTGCGGACCATGCATTTGGCCATAAGGCCGAATCCTAGGCCCGTTCAAGAGGCTGCGCAGCCCCGATTTGGGCTGCGCGGCTCCTTGGATCTGCGCCCTCTCTTTAGTGGGCGCAGATCCAAGGAGCGCATTGGGGAGGCCCCAGCTTCCCCCCACCCAGCGTTGGATATGGCACTGGCCGGCCAGCCTTGGCATTCCTGTGCTGGGTAGAATTGCGCCCTAACATGATTTTATACAGATTTTATACAAATAAAAAATTCTTGTCTTTGGAAAGTTCTCATCTGTTCCAGAATTGTCCAACCAGTTAATTTTTGTGGTGATATGTGATTGATTCACTGATAGAAATCAACGCATATGCCTTTAAGAACATTTAACTGTGTTATTATTTGCCTATAAACCGCTTTGTGAACTTTGTGTTAAAAAGCAATATATAAACACTGCTGCTGATTGATCTCCTCTCATGTGTGCTTGAGATCTGCAGAGATCTCAGCGATATTCATGTTTGGGAGTGCAAGCCTATTCTTCCCCTTTGCTGATGCAACCATGCCAAAAAGGCTTGCGCAGCATTGGGGGCGGGCAATCCTGGAGGTCTCTTCTGGATGTGGCTCGCCAAGGCCTGGATAGTTCGACTTGGACCTGCACTAGAAAAATCACTGGCGCAAGTTCACGTGGACCCATGTTGGGGGTATCAAGCTAGGGGAGGGGGCTTGAATTTGGTGGACTCCACTGCAATCAAACCCACCAACTTGCCCTCCTCCCCAACCCATCATAGCCACATTCTGCCCCCTCCTGCCTCACTCTACCTCCTCTGCTGGCTTATCCTCTGTTGAACTTCTCTGAGATGCCACCATGCGCTGAGCCACTCTGGTCTCTATGCCATCACTCTGGCAGCATGCAGCTCCCCTCACTGTGGCTTTTATGATTACCATAAGGCAGTTTTCACTTGTTCCACTTGCACCTTCCACTTCACTGCATCAGCCCCACCTAAGAAATGACTCTGATTTGGACCCAAATGGAGGTGTGAGCAGGCAGGAGGAGCCTTCAATGTTCTGCTCACTGCTCCAAAAACTGAGACACTGAGTGCTGAGCACCCCCTCAGTGGACAGCCCACTGGGTCCATGCTCCTGAGGCTGCTAGAGATGTTATATATCAGTGTTATTCAAACTGTGGGCCGGGACCCACTTGGTTGATTGTGGCCTGATGCCAGGTGGGTCACGGGAAGGTGGGAGCAGCCATCTTGAAAACTGCAGACCTTACTCTTCTTATATTCCTTTTGTGAGTGTTAACAGTTTCAATTTTCAAGAGATTTTTTTTTTTTAAAAAAAATGTTTTAAATTCAGGATTTTTACATAATATTTTGTCCTAATCTTGCTTGCTGTCAGGGATGTTTCATGGCTGTAGTGTACAATTGCTGCAGTCCAAGAATGCCAACTTGCATTTCATTATGTTATTTCACTCTGCATTTTATTATGTTACAATGATGGCACTTCCTGCTTGATGATGTCACTTTCAGTTTTGACATCACTTCCAGGGTAATGACATCACTTCTGGTGGGTCCTGACACAAATGCCATTCTAAAAAGTGGGTCCCTGTCTAAAAAGTTTGAATACCACTTATATATATATATATATATATAGTGTGTGTGTGTGTGTGTGTGTGTGTGTGTGTGTGTGTGTGTGTGTGTGTGTGTGT
>JAJKFI010000056.1:957793-980017 GCA_029204185.1 Lerista edwardsae
TGTGTGTGTGTGTGTGTGTGTGTGTGTGTGTGTGTGTGTGTGTGTGTATTTGCTAGATAGTTCCCAGAAATGGAGTTCAAGGTCTGTTTCCCCAAACCTTTGCAGTCATTCCAAGGTCCCCAGAAGGTTGAGAGCAAAATGTGCAGGTGGAGACTTCTGGGACAGACAAAAGGTTGAAACTGGGTTCACACATTCTCTATAGCACGCTAGTTACTAGAGGAAATTGGAAAATATGACACTTTAATTTGGGGTTATGAAGATTACTTCCTACCACAGGTTAGCATTCCAGCTATTGGTTTCCTTCTGGAAACCAGGTAAGGGTGTTTGCAAAGTATTTTTTAATGTTTCCAAAAACCTTTCGTGACTCACCAAAAATCAGCTCGCGGCCAACTGATGGGTCCCAACCCACAGTTTGGGAAACACTGATTTAAAGTGTAACTACAACTGGACTCCAGCAGCAAGTTTTATAAAAAGCTGAAAACATGTTTATTGTCAAGATAAAAACTGTTTCTGTTTCCATGTACAAATATAGCTTCCAGACTTACCGTTAACTGCTTTAATTTATTTTCCATTAAGCTTCTTAAACTCTTAGTTATTTTGTACTTATTTCTAAAGCATTTCCTCTTACATAAGAGTATTTTATTAGCATCGACGTATTCTCCTAGGGAGGATCTAAACACCAGGGCAAACCTAAATGCAACATTTGTATTTCAAAGGAGAATTATCAATTAAATGGCTCTGCAGTTTGCCACTGGTACGTCTCTTAGTTTTACAAGTGCTAGGAACAGAGGTTATTACATTAATCTAATCTGGTTCAAAATGAAGCACAAATGCTAGTAATTTTATATATTTACAGTTAATTGTAGAATACAGCACAGATTAAATCAATAACAAACAAAAAACAAATCCAAAATCTATTTGTTTCATGTGCTGAACTGCAATATTTTTTCCTTTGTATAGTTCCAAGCAGAGATGAATAAGAGTGGCTATTTTATCTTCTTTTTCTAGTTTGTCCTGTAACATAATCCAGCATGCCTTTTAGGTTTAAGGGTCACAATATTTCTTTGGATTATGGTCTTTTTAAAGTTGTACAACAGCCTGGTTTATTGATCCTTTCACTGATCTCTTAAAGAGAACACCTTTCAAGAATATGGATATTTGTTTTCCTTGGGGACAATGAATACATCTTTAATGATTTAGATTTACGATACACTTCTTTAACAGTGGTGGTGGTAGAATGTGCCTTGGCTCACAATTCAAACCATGTTTGTCTTCTGTATTAATGGTCCATATTCCCTCTTGTTATCCCAGATATTTCCTGTTTGCCATTAGAGTAATAGCTACAGCTGTCAGCCACTGTTAATTGGTCAAGGTGAAGGCCACAAAGCAGTCTTGGAAACAGAGCCCTAATATGAAGTTGATTCATTGATTGATAAGGGCCCAATTCTGTCCAATCTTCCAGTACTGATGCACAGAGGCCTCCTAGAGGTAAGGGAATGTATGTTCACTTACCTCAGGGCTGCTTGCAGCTGCTTTGGTGCTGGAAAATTAGATAGGATTGGGCCCTAACAGCACAATTTTAGGTGTGTCTACTCAGAAGTGAGTCCCATTCTGTTCAGTAGTGCTTACTCTCAGGAAAATATATATAGGATTTCAGCCTTAATATCTTTTGAACAACCAAGAAGGTCCTCCTTCCTTCAACCAAGCAGCAGGTATTTTTTAATGTTAATTATTTCTAATACAAGTAGGTAGACAGCATCTTGGAAGATCTTTCTTCTCTCATTCATTAAAGGGAATATCTCTAATATGACAATATCTGCTGTGACGTGTGCATGCATCATCTAAAAACAGATAAAGCTTACTTTCAGAACAACTGCTATAGTTACGTGTATATCTATGAAGATTTAATTGAGCGTAATTCATAGGATAAATCCACTCAGGTTTCTTTAATAAGGTGACAACCCTTCTTGGAATAAATACTGCCCAGGAATTAGAAGTCTCTTTCCATGTTCAAGTCACTTCTAGCATCCCATGTTGCACTGATGACTGTTGACATATTTAGTTAGGTTTTGCAACACACTAGGATTAGCCTAGAGTGTATAGAATCAGCACCAATACTCAAGTGCCTATCAAAAGCAATCCTGGAGATGTTAACAGCACATCCAGGACATTCCAACTTTACATCAGACTGGGAGAAAATACCCAGGAATAGATTCAGTTCAGTCTCATAGTTAGGCAGGAGCAGCCCATGACAATCCGGAGATTTGCTGGGCTTTTTGCTGAGGGGTGCGCAGTGCTCATTGTCTGAGCATTTGGAGTGGTGAGTGGAGCATTGACGGGTAATCCTGCCTGTGCACACCTCTGTTTGGCTCCAAATTCAAGCCATTCCAGAGGCGAGGCTGAGGCGATGGAGCAGGGTCTGTTTGACATGACGGCATCATCACATCACCCACTGGCGTAGCTAATGAAAGTGTGGAGGACAAAATTATGTGACATCGCAGTAATCACTGTGACATCACAGTAACCCTTTCATTTTCTTGGGATTTTTGGCCAGAGCTTTTGATAGAATGAAGATATTATGCTCGATTTGTTTCACTGCATTGAATTCAGCATTGAATGGTATATAACATGATGGTACTATTCATACAGACCAGGGGTCTCCAAATTTTTTGGCATAAAGGCCGCATCTTTTGTATCTGGCACAGTGTTAAGGGCTGGGAAAATAAAGATTTAAATACATTTGAGGCTGCACTGTATGGGCCTTTAGCTTGATATAGCAGGGATCTTCTTGGGTTCTTATGTATAGACATGCATAGGAATGGGTTCAAAGGAATTTTACCAAGCATAAATGGGATTGGGTTTTATTTCTTTTTTTACCTTGCTGTGTTTGTGCCTGGTTGCATACTGAAACATTCTCTGTGCTCCATTGGTTCTCATATCTATACTAATGGAGCACAAAGAATGCTTCAGTATGCAACCAGGCGCAAACGCAGCAAAGTAAAAAAAGAAACATAGTCTTTCCTGATTTCCCACATAGCAGCTAAATGACAGGGGAAAAAAAGATCTCAGGAACAGAGCATGGAGAATATTTCAAATGCAAGCAGGAACACAGACAGCAGGTTAAGGAAGGAAACCCGCACAGTTCTGCCTTACTAGTAGTAGGGTCTCTGGTAGCTGCCTCCCCATGTGCTTCCTGCTGCTACGCCTGCTCCTTCCCCACAAGTCTGTAGTCAACCCCCCTCCACATGGTGCTGCCAGTCTCAGCAAGCCTTTTAAGGCTTGCTGGTGCACTTGAGAGATCTGTAGTTCTCGCGAACGCTCTTTAAGCTTCGCACAGGTCTGGGGGGAGCTGCATAATTATTATTATTATTATTATTATTTATTTGATTTTTACCCCGCCTTTTTGCCCGGAGGCACTCAAGGCGGCATTACAGTAATCCTCGTTCTTTTTGCAAACCTTGCACCTGCATCCATAGGTCGCTAGTATAAAGCTCAGCTTGTTGCTCTCCAAAAGCTTGTTGCTTGGTGCAATTATTAATAATAATAATAATAATAATAATAATAATAATAATACTTGTATTTATATACCACCTTTCTTAGGTCACCAGATTTCTCTAATGACTATAACTCAAGGCGGTTTACATAGGCAGACTTTATTCAGAAACCTGAAGGTTTTTACAATTTTTACAGAAAGGTTCTATCTTCCAAGAACTACACACATACAGATGGATCTTTCTGGATTTAGTCCTTCTTTCTGGCCACCCGTTTGTCTTCTTGCTAGCTGATAAGCGGCTTCCCTGCTCCCACCAGAGAAGCAGCTGATTTCGGCACAACTCCCCCTCACACAAGGCAGCCGAAGACAGCTCAGCTGTTAATCATTCGCAATTTACATGGTCTGCCGCTCACAGAGACTTCCGGTAGTCCCAAACGGGCTACCTTCAGTTCTTCAGCTCTTATCTTCAGGCAAATGGAGGCATTAACCCTCTCGACTAAATCTTGCACTCCCTGCACTTATTTAGCTATGCCCTTGATGTCACCCTACCCACTAGCTGGCCATGGAATGCTACTGGCTTCTGTCAGATCACAGGCATAGCTAAGGCATAGCCAGGGTCAAAGAAGATGTTGTAGTGCCCCCCCTATGACAAAATCAAAGTAAATAAAACATTTTCTAGTTAATTGGCTGTAAACTTTGTTAGAATTCAGATACTTCCACGCAGTTTGCTGCATTGCATTCTGCATTACATTACCTTTCCAATGGTATCTAACATGATGGCATTATTCATACATACCAAGGTTTTCACAATTTTGGCCACTAGTGTCAAGTTCAGTTTGTTGCCCCCTAAAGCTTGTTGCGTGGGTGCAATTGCTCCCTACACCTGCTTAGCTACACCACTGAGTCACATCAAGATGGTGCCATTGCTTTTTCCATTTGCCTAGCACCAGTTCATACAGGATGGTGTCCGCTACATGAGAACTTCGGAGCATGTGGGACTCATGTTCAGCTACTGAACTCATGTTCAGCTTTCACATACATGCCCTGTTGCAATTTGTGTGACTGTTGTAGTTTGATAAAAGCTGCCATTATCTGAAACCACGATTCTAGTTCCACCACTGAAGTAAAGTGAATTTGGCTGTGCAATCTGCTTGGATGGCTAAGCAGTGCTCTGATATCCACGGAAGCAGATCAGAATATTAACAAGTAGCATCCATATGTGAGTGCTTGGTCAGAATGCGCTTGGTCAGACACAACTTTGGCAGCAGCCTCGCGTGTTCCCAAGGGCTGTCAATCGAAATAGCAATACAGATGGGAACCTCATCTCCAGCATAGGTCTTTCAATAGTGTAATATCTACCATCCAGTCTACACTTAATGGAGAATCATTTTGCTATAACTACTGTGCTTGGCTTAAACTTGTTTCTGTCCTGAGAATCTTTAGATACCCATTGTGGTTTCCTCATGCAAGAAGAAAACTCTTGAAGGTCCTGGGGGATGACAGCAATATGTGTCATAAACCAGAGCATAACCTTCATAGAACTGTCTGAGTGAATGTTGCCTTGACTTGCATCCAGTTACTCACAGCTCTGGATGACAATCTAATTCAAGGATGAAGTTACATTTTCTCATGCAAAATGACAAGCTACAATTATGACATTACCTACAGGTTGAATTCCTTCAAACCTACATTACTTGTGCAACACCATGAGAATTATTATGATGCCAAAAATAATATTTTACTAACAGATATTTCCTTCAGAGTTAATTTATGGAAAGACAGCATAACCTTTTGAAGCATAAAACCCATACCCTTTTAAAGTGAATTAAAATCTGTTTTTCTACAATCATTTGATGCTCTGATGCTTTTCTGCTTCTTGAACTTTAAAAGATACAGAAGGAATGAATGAACGTCACTATCAGAATTACAATGCTGTGTAACCTTGGTATCTGCAGATCCAGCATCTAACATTGACATCTATCCAGTGGTGTCATTCAAATGATTTAGGAACAGGAACTCACTTTTGATTGGCACTTGTCGGGAACCCAGAACCAGCCATGGAGCCCGTTAGGATCCGGAACGCCCGTTCTGGTCCGTTCCCCCTGAATGACATCACTGCATCTATCCATTAACATGGATACCAGTGGATACCGAGGTCCCATTTCAAAGGTCTTTTAAATCAAAAAAATAATGTGCCAACATTGGGGGCGCAATCCTACCCAGCAAGGCCGGCCAGCCAGAGCCATATCCGACGCTAGGTTGGGAAGGCTGGAGCCTCCCCGCGGCAAGGGAACATTCGTTCCCTTACTGTAGGGGAGGCTCCAGCCTCCTCTATGCGCTCCTCAGATCTACGACCGCTAAATAGCAGGCACAGATCCAAGGAGACCTCGCTGCCTGAATCGGGGCTGAGCGGCCTCCCGAACGGGCTTAGGATGTGGCTGTATGGCCACTTACCAAGCCTGCCCATGTCCTGCCTCCCCCCCCCACATTTTCCCTCCCTCATCCAATCCCTGTGCCACCTCAGCATGGAGCCTCCCCTGCGCCAGCCGCCTTTGGCAGACGCAGGAGAGGCTCTCCGTCGGTGCTCTCAGGCCGACACTACTCATAGTGTCAGCCTGACAGCTTGAGCGCCAGCTCCGGAATGGCGATCGGCGCCCCATGTTGGCGCTCTGCCCCTTGAGTCGACACTATCTTTATTCATATCAGAAGCACCTACATTAATATAATTTTATACATGCATCAAAATACTGTATATATCTATATATATAAAGAACGTGTGTGTGTATGTTCTGAATAGGCTCCGCCACGCCTGGAGCGATCAACACGAAACTTGGCATGCATACACCTTGCTGCCTGGCAACAAACACTGCGGGGGTCAGACCCCCCTAGTGCCCCCGGGGGTGGGGGTACGCAGGGGTCCCCACGTGAAAACAGTCAAAAACAGCCGAAATTGGCATCAAATCCACAGTTTCCAGGGTCGCCGAGATGAGCGGCGATGCTCCCGATGCCATTGGAGTCCGGGTTCAGCCCCCGCCGACGTGGGGGGCAAGAAGGGGTGCGAAACACAACATCTGCCATGCCCTGCTGGAACGCCTGGACCGATTGGCACCAAACTCAGCATGCGGAAGCCTAGTGGCCTGGCCACAAACACTGCGGGGGTTGGGCCCCCCTAGCACCCCCGGGATGGGGGTACGTGGGGGTCCTCATGTGAAAATGGTCGAAAATTGCCAAAATCGGTGTCAAATCCATAGTTTCCGGGGTCACCGGGACGAGTGGCGACACTCCCGATGCCGTTGGAGTCTGGGTTCAGCCCCGCCTTGGCGTGGGGTGTGAGAAGGGGTGCGAAACAAAACGGCCACCATGCCCTGCTGGAACGCCTGGACCAATTGACACGAAACGTGGCACGCATACACCTTGTGGCCTGACGACAAACACTGCGGGGGTCAGACCCCCCCTAGCGCCCCCGGGGGTGGGGGTATGCGGGGGTCCCCAAGTGAAAATGGTCAAAAACGGCCAAAATCGGTGTCGAATCCATAGTTTCTGGGGTTGCCGGAGCGAGCAGCGATGCTCCTGACACCGTCGGAGTCCAGGTTTGCCCCCCCTCGGCGTGGGGGGTGAGAAGGGGTGCGAAACACAACATCCGCCATGCCCTGCTGGAACGCCTGGAGCGACGCGCACCAAACCCGGCATGCGCATGCCTTGCAGCCTGGCGACAGACACTCTGGGGGTCAGGCCCCTCTAGCGCCCCCGGGGGTGTGGGTGCCCCGGGGCCCCCGCCTGAAAACGGTTGAAAACGGACAAAAGTGTCATTGTTTCTGTAGTTTCTGGGGTCGCTAAGGCGAGCGGCGATGCTCCCGACACTGTCCGAGTTCAGGTTTGCCCCCCCCTCAGCGTGGGGGCAGGAAGGGGTGAGAAACACAACATCCGCCATGCCCTGCTGGCACACCTGGACCGATCGACACGAAACCTGGCACGCATACACCTTGCAGCCTGGCAACAAACACTGTGGGGGTCAGACCCCCTTAGTGCCCCCAGGGGTGGGGGTACGTGGGGGTCTCCGCGTGAAAATGGTCAAAAACGGCCAAAATCTGCATCTAGTCTGTAGTTTCCGGGGTCGCCGAGACGAGCGGCGATGCTCCCGACACAGTTGGAGTCCGGGTTCAGGCCCCCCTCGGCGTGGGGGGCAAAAAGGTGTGCAAAACAAAATTTCTGCCATGCTGTGCTGGAACACCTGCAGCGATGCGCACCAACTGCGGCCCGGCGACAAATAATGCGGGGTCAGGGGCCCCCAGCGCCTCCGGGGGTGGGGGTGTGCAGGGGGCCTGAAGTGAAGACGGCCAAAAATGGGTGAAATTGGCATCGAGTCCATAGTTTCCGGGGTCGCCCGGTGACGCTCCCGATGCAGTTGGCGTCCGGGTTCGGCCCCCGTCGCCGTGGGGGGCGAGAAGGGGTGCAAAACTCATAAACTCTGGAAGATCATTTTGTCACCCGGGCAACGCCGGGTAACAAAAAGCTAGTTTTAGAATAAAATACAAGGTTAAAACTAGATATCATTTGCCCAATACTGGGCCACTTCAACAGCGTTCTCCTTTGCCAACATAAGATCTTCCATTGTGCATGTAGAAGGGCACTGTGTGCACTGTAGCATTACATAGGTGAGATGGTTCTTCTCCACATTTACACAGCATGCCATTTCCTTAGATCTTCCTACCCCAGCACACAGTTGATTTAAGGATTTCCATACAGGCCACAGTTCTTGACCTGGTGGAAGGCATACATATGTTTGTGCCCATTCTCTGGCAGCTCCTTGCTCGCTTTCCATAGTTCCAAAGCAGTCTGTGGCGACTGGTTATTGGGGGGGGGGTACAGTCCTAAGGAAGCTATTCCGCGATCTCAATCTTGACAGTGGGAGTTGATGGCCATACAGTGGATGTGTTTCTAGGGACATCGCTTTAACCCACTCCTTCTGCGCTACGCTTTCCTGACGAAATTTGGGAGGGGAAAGGCCAGCTAGGTAATGCACCTTTTGTATTGGAGTTGGTTTTAGGCATCTTGCTGTTCCATTTAGTGCCACATCCACCTATTTTGCGTGATTACATCTATACCAGACAGAACCGGCATATTCTTCAGCCGAGTGGCATAGTGCTAAAGCGGAAGTCTTTAATACATGCGGTCGGGCACCCCATCTTTTGTTATTTTCCTCACAATATTATTTCTCGTGAAGACCTTCTATTTGGTGTTAAAATAGTGACTCTTAGGTCAGTGTACGATCCAGAGTTACTCCCAAGTATTTGGGGGTAGCACAGTGTTCTAAGTTGATTCAATTCCGGTATACCTGCAATGTTCTTGATGCTTCTCAGTTTTTCAGATGAAAAGCACACATTTGTGTCTTTAAACAATTTGGTTTTAATTGATTATTCCTATAATATATATTCAATAGATTCAAAGCCTAATGTCAGTCTTTTCTCAATGGCCTCAAAAGTTGCATTCTGTGTGGCGATTGCCAGGTCGTCAGCATAAACAAAACTTCTGGTAGCTTCTGGCAGTGGTTGGTCATTAGTATATATATTAAACAGCATGGGGGCTACCACGCTGTCCTGTGGCAGTCCATTTCTTTGGGTTCTCCATCAGCTGTGTTCCTGAAAATCTACAAAAAGTCTATGATTTTCTAATAGGCAGCCTATAATTTTTGTAAATTTAAAATCTTTTGTAAGATGGTAGACTTTTTTCAACAGGACAGCATGATTAACCATATCATAGGCCGTGGTGGGATCTATAAACACCACTCCTGTAATTTCAAAACCATCCTCAATATATTGTGTTAAATTAAGGATTTGAGCTACAAAATTTTTACCAAATCTAAAGCCTGCTTGCTGCGGTATAAGCAGGGGGCTACTATCTCACTCAGTCGATTCAGGATTAGATGTTCTAATATCTTATATAGATGGCTAAGGAGAGATATGGGCCTATAGCTTTTTGGATCATCTGGTGGTTTGCCTGGCTTTAGTATGGCTATCACAAGGGCCTTCCTCCATATCTTGGGTATCTGAGTGGAACTTAAACATCGATTATAGAAGTTAAGTAGCCATTCTTGTGTTTTGGATCAAAAATGTTTGATCTGCTCAACCCGAATCTCATCGAAGCCGGCTGCTTTACCAATCTTGCACCTGCCTATTGTCATTTCCAGCTCTTCCATAGTAAAAGGGGTTGTCAGATTGCTCATCTTCCATTCCTCATTCCTAACTAGCCTCAGTATACATTTCTGTAAATTAAAATCTGGTTTCCCATTAAGTACAAGCTGGTGGGCAATCTGATTGGCTGAAATATTAGCATGTGGAGATCATTTGTTACATCATTATAGAGGCGGTTAAGTAATCTCCATGCTTTTTGGCTCCTGCAGCTCATATCTACCTCTTCCATAAACTTAATCCATCTTTCCCTTTTGTACTCCGAGATAGCTGACACTATCTGTAGTCCGGTACCGATGGTATCTTCACTAAATGGGTTTGCTTCAAAAGAGGTATTTATTCAGTAAATCAGCTGTTTCCTGCGTTAAGCCTTGAATGTAGGAAGTTCTACATCCTCGTGGGATTGATTTCCTGCAGCATTTCTGAACAGCTTCCATAAACTTGTCATAGGAAGAAGGAACGGGTTCAATATTAGATACACTATTGTCCAAAGCAGAAGAGAAACTGGGCCAGACAGCCTTCTTAAAATTATATCTTCTTCGGAATTTCACAGCTTGTGGTTGAACAATAGCTATGACCTCACAAAGAATCGGTTGGTGTTGAGTCTTGGGTATTGGCATCCTTACTGACTTTGAGCATTGGTGCACCACATTTTCACTTACAAAGATTAGGTCTGGATTATAGCCTCTCCTCCATCTACCACTGTTAAAGGATGCTGGTAGTTTACTATCGTGGATAAGTGGTAGTTGATAGGCCTCCACCCATTCTACAACAGCTGTCATAGAATGGGTTGACACTATGACGTAGCGTCAATGCAAGTGACGCACTAGGATTGAGCTGTGGGTTTCCTTCCTTGGCATGGCAAAAACGTGTCATTTCCAAGTCTCTCTGGGCTAAAAATAGCTCTGAAGGTCCACTTTCAGGTTGCACGGAGGTTCTTTGCTCCTCTCACGTTTGCCCCAGAATTCCTTGTGATGTACAAAATGTAGAAAACCTTAATGGTGTGCTTTGAACATTGTTGGCTTTTTCACATTACTGTAAGCAGCCATATTTTTTAGCATTTCACTGATCCTGAGGTGATCCGGGGATGGGTTTTATACAATGCTTCACTCACCTGTAGGAGCTCAGCATCTGGAAGTTTCAGGGCGATGTAATATTGTAATCACATCTCCCCTGATTTTCTGGGCTATCACATTGCTTTTAATGTGCTAAGTCCACCTCCAGGCTGCCTCCATTCAGCAATCTTCAGCCTGCTCCAGGCCAGCTGCTTCGTGTTCTCACCGGCAAGCAGCAGAAATATTATCGTAAGTGAGAGCGTGAGGTAGCTGGGCCTGGAGCAGGCCGAAGAGCACAGAATGGAAGCTTGGATGCTGTGGTGTCACCTGGGACCACCTGAATCTGCTGCACCCTGGTTGCGACACCACTGCTGAGGTGCTTGTAACAGTTTTTTATCGCTTATCTTTAGAACAACCTTAGAATTAACTTTAGAATAACCATGCAATGGTTTTTGATTGCTACATGACAAGAAAAGAAGAAATGCTGAGACATAGCTTTGAGAGCCTTGCTTCTGTTGTGGAGAAGGCATTTAAACAATTACCCTCCTGACTTCAGCTCTTCCCATTTTCCTCTTTTCTCAGGAGACAGATTGTACATCTTTATGATCATTAAAGCCAGGTAAATTATTCATTATGAAAATCATTGACTGGATTTACATCAGTGGACCATTTCCGATGACTGAATGTTTGAGAAGGCACCAACCAAAATACCCCATTCACATTTCTTTCATTAACTCCTTTTTGTTCTGCAGGCACATACCGGTCTATAGGGTTGCTCTGGGAACATTTCTGATGGCTATTTAGGATTACAGAAATCTGAAGGCAACAATTTCAATGCCAAATCGTTAGTTGGTGTCTGAGTTTCTTTGTTCTTTTTCTGTAATCATGATGTAGCAGACGGACCATTAACTAAACTAGCCAAATAAGCTCTAGTGTTTCTGTGGGTCAGCCATCTGGTATTATGAGTCCAGAAAGAAGAACAGTTAAAGTGTTTTAGGCTACAAAAAGGCTGATTGAGGGCATAATCCAGGATCAGAAAATTATGCGTGTGGAGAGATTAAAGAGATACTTGTCTCTCTTTCTTTCATAACATTAGAATTCAAAAGGTTTGAATTGATTCAAAAGATTAGCAGAAGGTTCAAGGCAAAGGAAAGTTCTTTGGATGATGCATAATTCATGCATGGAATTCATTGCCACAAGAACTAGCGATGCTCACTAGCCTTTTAGAGGAGATCAGACAAATTTCCGGGGGATGGGTCTATCAATGATTATTAGTCATGATGACTTTGTGGAATCTACAGATTGATATGCAGACAGTATGCCATTGGAAATCGGATGCTGGGAAGCAAGCATGGGGGGGGTGAATTTCTGTCCATGCTTTCTCTTCCACTCAACCCTCTGGAGAAATAGAAACAGGAGGATGGAGGCCGTACCTCCAGCCAATCTGGCAATTGAGGCAATTGTTTCTGTTGGCCTTATTTAATAAAGTATTTATATACCACCTTTCTCTTAGACCAGTGTTTCTCAAACTGTGGGTTGGGACTCACTAGGTGGGTTGTGAGCCAATTTCAGGTGGGTCACCATTCCTTTCAATGTGTATTTTATTTTTAATACATTAGATTTTATTCTACCATAGTATGGGACAACATTTCGGGAACTGTTTAAGATCTGTACTTTTAGCAGGCTACCATGTATATTCCTTTAATAATAATAATCAATAGGGTTTACTTCCAGGTAAGTGTGGCTAGGAATTTCAGCCTTTCGGACACTAGGGAATTAAAAAAAACCAAACAGATCAGCAACTGCTAGGGAGTATTATGAGGACTCTTCTTTACTTTGTCATATAGGACTGTTAAAACTTTTCCTGCTTGATGATGTCACGTCTACTCATGACATCACTTCCCGGTTAATGACATAACTTCTGGTGGGTCCCAACAGACTGTCATTCTAAAACATGGGTCGCCATGCTAACATGTTTGAGGGGCACTGCCATAGACCCAAGACATGCTACAAAGGCAAGACGTGTTACATAAGCAGGCTGCCAATAAACCTTATATTTTTTCAAAGGGTTTTTTTTTGCAAATTTTATTCTACCAGAGAAACTCACAGAACCCTCCATTTCTCCCGATGTTTTCCATTACAGCGCAGTCTGGTCCTGACTGTGTAACTCTTGCATTCCAAGCTTCCACAAGCAGCTGCAAAAATTTAGCCTCAAATGGGTTGTCAAGGCCTTTAACCATTTCTTCCCAGCGGACTCCTGCACAGTCCACACTCCTCCACATTCCTTTGTGGAGCTCCATCAGCTGCTTCTAGCCTCCCATCCAAAGCAAAACAAACGCTGATCTTCAGGCAAGGCAGAATCTCAACCTCCGGACTACATGAACGAGCCAGCCTTGTGTGCATAGGTCTGCAGCCCTGATGACCAGGTATTTGTTTTTCTTAGAATTTTCTAATGAGGCTAAAATGGAATAGTCTTGAGTAAGAAAAGCATAAATTAATTTGCAACCCCTGCCACAACCCAAAATGTTGGTAACATGAATTTCTGTGGAACTATCTTCTGGAACTTTGTTCAGGTTCACCACTTGAGATATTTTTTTTCAGCTCTTCTGAAAACAGAGACACATCGGCTCACACCCACACTTGGGCTTGAAGAGAGCTGTGCACATCCTGGTCTTAGATAAGGATCTTGTTTCAGCTTTGCAGATGGTAAGCATTTATTGATGTTTTAGGTTAGTGTTAAGCTTATTGACCTGGGGTTTTAATATTTACAGTATTTTGCCAGAATCAATACTTTGACCTTAAGCTAGAGAAAAAAAATTGAGTCAACAAAGAATAGCTTCCAGTTGCTGCCAAAGATTCCTTGCAATGCTTCAAAATGTGCAGTTTCTTTCTTTCTTTCTCTCTTTCTTTCTTTCCTTCAGCCCTAGCTGGCAAAGGAAGAGGTATATGTGTACAAAGTCTCTGAAGGTGCATCCACAGACTGCATATTTATGTTGTATGATAGGGTGGCCAGAGACAAGGGAGCCACCAGTGCACAGTGGAAATAGGACTCCTGTTGTGTAGCCAAGGACATTTTTCTTGTTGGTGCTTCATTTTATTTATGATGGTCATAGCCCACCTTACTTCAATCATGGAACTTAAGTTGGTATACATAAGGTTCCTCGGCAGCCTTGCACCCAGATTCTAACAAGGTACAGTATGTCTCCAGCATGTCAGCTGAATCCTATGCATGATATGTTGCACTTACTGAAATCCTCTTCCGCACAACAGGAACAATGATCTCCTTTGACTCTGGCTACCTAATTGTACAAATACCAACTAAACAGGGTGGGAGCCAGGACCGGCTCTAGGAAAGGCACTCCTGACGCCCGCCCCCCCCCCGCCCTCCCTGTCGGGCCATTCACATGTGGCTGTTAAGTAATAGGGCAGCTGTACTGGTTGCTGCCTTCCTTTCCCCAGGTACAGTACATCCAACCCTATCAGATAATTACACCTGTTCAATGACCATTGCAGATTACTGCGGCTACTATCCTATTCAAATTTACCTGGGAATAAGCCCGAATATAATAGGACTTACTTCTAAGTATACATGTATTTATTTATACCCTGCTTTTCCCATGCCGAAGCAAATGCCCAAGGCGGCTTACATAGAACAAACAAAATGCAATTGATATTTCTAATTCAAAGGCTGTACTCCAACACAACCTGTAGAATTAGACTATCATACTATGGCAACTTATCTGGCCCATTTATCACAAATAGAGGTGTGAAACAGGAATGTGTATTAGCCCCTATGTTGTTTAATCTGTTAATGATCTTGCCCCGGCCCTGCGAAACGTGGAAAGTCACTGCCCCAGGTTGGGTGCCTCACCAATACCAATCCTGCTATAAGCAGATGATACGGTGTTGCTATCGTGCACCAAAATTGGTCTGCTCTTAAACAAGAGGAATAATATTCCTCTTATATATTCCTACAAAATAGTACTATTCACTATAGAAATGTGAAATGTTTTCCTTGCTGTATGATGCCTGTATCTAAACTAAATACACTCAAACCCACCCGCTACATGGGCTTTTTGGAATGGTGCTGAGAAGGAAAAACTTGAAAGCTTTTTCTTCCTCTTCCTCCACCACAATCAGCCTTAACAAATCTGCCCTAACAAATTTGAGGCGCTTTCAAATTTAAAAAGAAAGGGAATGCATTATGTGCATGCTTTATGGCCCTCTGTTGCTGCTTTTCATGCCTGCTTAATTGCTCCTTGGAAAGTAGTAGTAAGTTCCAGAAGAGAATGCTCTCTGTCTATGCTGTTTAGCATCTTTCTGTTTTTCTGTTGCCTGTTTCAGTAAATCCTTGAGAAACATTTGCCATGAAAGCCCAGACACCATGGGGAGGCATGCATGATTTTGATTAGGCTGCCTTGTTTGGTTTCAAACAAGGTTTTGCCTGACCTGCTCGATGTTTTGCCTGACCTGCTTATGAACTCCAAAGGAAGCTGGGAAGGTTAGAAAGAGAGAGATGGCAACAGTAGGAGGAGGGCATTCAAAGAAAGCAGGTGGAAAAGGGCTATCCCGGAGCTGGATGCAGGTTTGTTGGAGGGTGGGGAAAAGTTTTTCTAAAAAAATAACCACCAGGAGTTGCGATCTGCTAAGAGAGAAAGAGAGAGAGCATGGAAAGATTTAGGTTCTCATCTAATGAGTCATTGGACGCTTGCATTTTCTAGAACACAAATAAATCACAGAGCATCCAATTATGCCATATTCTGCAATGTAGACTGTTCAAAAGTAGGAATATGGTGACACTATTGTTATATCCTCTATTGCCGTGGTTCTCAAAACATTTTCAACTGCCAGCTCCCTTGACCGACTGTGCTACTGGTCTCAACTGAACATTAGAGTTAAAGTCCTGTACATTGTAGAAGGTGGTGGGTTTTTTGCAAGGATTCCGCAGCTCCCCTGGTTGACTTCTACTGCTCCCCAGGGAGCCACAGCACAATTGCTCTATTGCTTTTGCATATGAGAGACTCCAAGTCATCATCAGTGAACTCTAAGGAACTGAAGGTTTATTCTAGGTAGCTACTAGCATACCTGATTAGTGTTACCAGATTGCAAACCAGAGATTCAACATGTCTTTAAATCAGCTGCTGATTGGGAGATAAGAAGCCACAGCTTCACTCACCTCATTTTCCTTCAGTCTTTTTTTTTTGTCTACCACCTCACCTTTCATGCCAGACCAAGTATCTGTTCATTGTGAAATGCAGAACAACAATAAGCATATGAAAAGGTGGGAGGATCAAAGAGGTTAAATGACTGGAGTCGCCATGACATCATTTTCTTGAAGCTTCCGGGTCAACAAATATGGCTGACTCAGATCTTTCCTGCCAAGAAGGATTGCCACGAATTCACGAATAAAAATCTCCCTGCACGTGTGTAAAAGTAAATCTCAACATCTTTAAGCATGCCTGCATGTTCTGCATACGGGTGTGCGAATCGCTGTACGGAAAATGGGATTTAATGTCCACGGAAAGATTCATGTATTCACATTACATCGGTTCAATAAAACAACCGTTAACTGTAACAGTGAGTGCATTATTTTTTGAAGCTGTGTAATTTCTTGTTGTTCCTAGCAGTCTTATTCACCATTTTCTGACACCCACTGTTAATGGTCTAGAAGGAAAAAAAAATATTTCCCCCCTCCTTTTTCCCCCCTTCCCGTTTACACGTTTTTTCCCATCTTCCATTTTCTACTGTAATATTTTTGAAATTCTGAACATTAACAGAATTTGTTTTATGGGGGAGGGGGTGAGTGTAGAAGTTTAAAAAAATACTCTTAATAGCCTAGAAGTAAAAAAGAATTACTCTCATATTGACAACTACTTGTGTTATGAAGAGATTTTAATGTAATTTTCCTACATATTTATCTAATTTTTCCCCACCCTCCCCTTTTTTTCTTTCCTTCCTGTTCACACTTTATTCCTGCTTGTGTAGATTTCAAAAAATAAGTCTGTCTACACAGTGCAATCCGAGTTTAAATAGACAGCAAGTCGCATTTCGTCCGGTGTGTTCAGTAATATAATTATGCGGAATTAAACCTTGGAATTGCATATTAACTCATAATAAGGTTACCAATAATGTTTCTACACGATCACACGTTTTTATTTTCGTAAGTTTTTATTTCAGGAGTAAACTATTCAGTCCTAAACATTACGAGCAAACCAATCTGAAATGCTTGGAATACGGATTGTTTTGAGTCAACCAGCATGGCTGCTAAGCCCGCCCCCTGGCTTCATTTGGTTCCTATTAATTCGACGGGGATGGCGACTCCAGTCATTTAACCTCCTTGGGGAGGATAACCAAATGGAAGAACCCATGGCCACATCAGCTTCCTTTTTAGCTGTGGATTGAAAGGTACAGACAGACTTTCTGGGTAGTAATATGGCAGTTATATGGACCCTATCACAGAAATATATCTGCTGCCCAGTATATCTAAACTCCTGCGTGGGAATGTGCGGCCTCTGCTGCATCCTGTGGGATGTTCTGGCTGATGAAGGTCTTCTTGGGGTAAGGGGACATTTGTGCCCTTGCCCATGGATAAACTGCAATGGGTAAACCTGGGCCTGCAAAAGCAATACTAGAAGGGGGGGGTGAAGATAAGACACACGCCGGTGCTGCTGAGCCTGTCCCCCTCCTGGGCTCAATCTTTCCACCTCCTCCCCATCTCCTCCCTCTTCCACCCCTCCCCAACCTCTGCTTGCTCCCACGCTCTACTCACTAGAAGGAATGGTGGAAATTTCCCCTGAAATAAATATAGTAGCAACGAGCAGGCAGAAACTAGCTTGGAGCAGGCCATTGTACCTGTCTTGTTGCTGAGATACTGTCTACTTTGTAAGAACAATGCATTCCTTAGCACATACGTTGCTATGGGTTAAATGTTAGAAAACAGGATTTTTCAGGGCTTTCTTTTTGTATGAACAATGATGACTTCAAACTATCAGGCCACATCAGGCATCTGAGGCAACCAATTAAGCTTGGGGTCTTAGTTCATAGACAGCACAGTCTGGCATCCATCTTGAAAAGGACTCCAACCCCGAACTATGTTCAGTCTTTTTTGCTAAGTAACTGTTGACTTTTGCCTACAAGGTAGCGACAAATATTGTAATGAACATAATTAATTATGAAGCTTGTTTTTATAGAAGAGTAAAGTGGAGTCAAAGCATTTCCAAAGGAAGCCTTCAAATTGACTTTGTGGACTGAGCATAAAATGCCCACTGAAAACAGTGGCCTGACTAGTCTTTTTGCTTCTCTATTTCATTGCATGCATTGCATGCCACAAGTATGTGGCACTGGGTGCCTGGCAGGAAAGCACAGCCTGGGCCAGCAATGTGATGATAGCTCCAGCAGAGGCATAACTAGAAGCCTTGGTAACCTGGGCAGTGATGTCTCAACATCATATGACATCATAATGTCACTTCTCAGTTTTCAGAGGAGTAGGCTCTGGCAGATGTGCACCTCTATTCTCCTCTGGAGGCTCACTTTTTAAGGGACACCCCTTCATAGGGGAGCCTCCGCAGGAGAAGGAATGGGGCGTAAAACCATCAGTGTCTCTTCCTCCGGAAGAACCATAAGTGGTGCAAGGCAGTCATTTCAGGGTTCTCCCCAGAGAGAACCCCCATGGTGTAGCATGCAGGGCAGGTACTACTCAGGTTCTAGTCTAGTTATGCCTCAGAGCCCCAGGACTTATGGCAAAGGGCTCAGAACCATAGGCCAAGAGGAATACCATACTTTTAATTATCACACGCTCATCCCCCCCCCCATTCAATCAGTTTCCAAAGAAGTTTTGGAAACTTCCAAAAGAAGTTTCACCTTCTCCACTCTTCTAGTGAGTAATCTCATTTTGCTGGTGCAACACAAATGATCCTGTGACAAATGCTACCTTCTAGGAGTCTTCTTGGATTAGGACAAAAATGTTAGCAAAAGAAAAGAAGGGTCTCTAACTGTAGCTGTCCTCACCAACTCTGTGGTTAAACTTAACCCTGCAGAGGCTGTCTGAAGTTTCTGGAGGTGATTTAACAATACTTCTGGTTTTTGTTGGAAAACAGGAAGTATTGTTCAAAAGCCTTTGAAAAGCATTAAATACTTTTGGAAGGCATAGGGACGCTAAGCGGACCGATCAGATAAGCACCAGTGAATTTGTTGGCGCAGATTCAAGTAGCCCCATGGGGTCCCCTTACTCCAAGTTGCACTGCAGCCACCTACTAAGGGGGCCGGCTATGACACAGGCCAGCTGTCCTGCCTATTTCAGCCCTGGTTAGGATTGGGCTGTAAGCTATATAAGGAACTACATTGGAAATTCCTTTTCATTTCAGAAGTTTGCACGGGTCAGTGTTATTAAAGAAACACAAGTTCATTTATTTGTTTGTTTGTGGTTTATTGTGTGGTTCTTGGATCCATGTCATAGTATAAGAAAAGTAATAACTACAAGTTTAATCTATCATTTGCAGTTTTTCAGACAACCACTTTATGCAGTTAATTTTACTAATATAATTGGATGCCATGTACCACAGTGATATTTTACAACTGATGGATGACTTAAAAGGTGAGCTTCACAAACATAGGATGTCAAAAACAGGCTAATTAAAAATCAATTTATACTCCATGCCCAGCTATTCCTACTAGCTTCTACCATAATGTGATCAGAACATGTATCAAACAACAATTTCTTCAAAATATTTCCTCCTTTATATTTGTATTTGGCACATTTGCCACTTTTTGACAACCTGAAATTGGTACACCCACATGCATGGATCTAACTTGAAATGTAATTTAATTAAAACAGACACCAGCAACCCATGCAATACTCCTGTTCAAAACTATTACAGTTTTGACCTTGGGGGACATAATGTAAAATAATATAAACACTATAAATACCAAGGAAGTTATTAGTTGTTCAGTGTATTTTGTCTTATACCACAACAACATTGGACAATGATTTAAAATACTTTCTATCCTTTTAAAAGACAAAATACAACAAAAAATTTTTTAGAAGGTATATTAGTAGATAGGGAATGTTCTGATATTCCCGAATAACTTCCAGCCCAACACTAACTTGGATTGGAGCAGGCAGGCCAGCAGGTGAGGAGGCAGCTGGGGGGGGGGCAGCTGGAGCTCACTGCGGGGCAAGGACATACTTCCGTCTTGCCCCAGAGTAAGTCCCAATCTTCCACCCACCCTTCTCCATTCTGCTCTCTCCCTGAGCTCTTCCTGCCCTACTCCACTGCCCTACTCCATGACCTTGACCTGCTCCAGTGGGTCTTTGGCAGGCTGCTTTATTACTGCTAAAAAAAAGTAGTCAATCAATCAATCAATCAATCAATCAATCAATCAACCAACCAACCAACCACCAGGTACTTATATACCGCTTTTCAACATGAAGTTCACAAAGCGGTTTACAGGCAAATAGTAATAATAATAAAATTAAATGGTTCCCTGTCCCAAAGGGGCTCACAATCTAAAAAAATGCAGAACACCACCAGCAACAGCCACTAGAAAAGTCACTGCGCAGGGGTGAATGGGGCCAATTGCTCTCCCCCTGCTAAATATAAGAGAAACACCACTTGAAAAAGTGCCTCTTGCCCAGTTAGCAGGGGTCACTGCCAGTAGTGCACATTGCACCAGTGGAAGTGAAAATAATTATTCCTATTACTAATAATGAGGATGATGATAATGATGGTGACAATACAGACATGCCCCTGCTAGGATTAGGGGAACAACTGTGATTTTGATTCCACAAGGAAAAAGGAGATTTGTTTATGTTTCCCTATCTTTTTAAATGGGACGTGGTGGTGTTGCAGGTTAAACTGCTAAGCTGTTGAGCTTGCTGACCGGAAGGTTGGCAGTTTGAGACCATGCAACGGAGTGAGCTCCCGTAGCTTGTCCCAGCTCCTGCCAACCTAGCAGTTTGAAAGCATGTAAAAATGAGAGTAGATAAATAGGTACCACTTCGGTGGGAAGGTAACGCTGTTCCATGCGCCTTGGCGTATAGTCATGCTGGCCACATGACCACAGAAACTTGTCCTTGGACAAACGCTGGCTCTTCGGCTTAGAAACAGAGATGAGCACTGCCCCCTAGAGGTCATAACTAGACCATTTGGTGGTGGGTGGGTAACTTTTATCTTTTTAATAGCTGTCCAGTATCCATGGTATCTGTGGATACCAAATCAGTGGATAACAGAGCACGTTGTAATAGCAGCAATCCAAATTGCCCTAACAAAATTTGAATAAATCCCACACTTCATCAGAGCCAAAAAATGTCATTCACCACAATGCATAACCTTCAAAACACGGAGAAGACATACAACCATACCATTAGGTAGCTGTGCATTTTGGAGTGCCTCTGTCAATAAATAATTGCTTTCCTAGCACATTGTTGGTTGGGAGTATAAGGATTCCCCTTGTGAGAGGAGAAGCCACCTCATGCTCCTTTGGATTCAATCCATAATGAGGCTGTTTGGAGAACATTATTGTACCCTAATTTTAAGAGCCATTAAACTCTAACTATAAGAATATACATTTGTTGAAATAAACCACAAGATGCTAAAGGCCATAGGATTCCCCCCCCCCCCATTCTTCTCCATCGCATTAAAAAAGAATTAATGAACTATGTGTCATTATTTTGAGAAACAGATGACAACCTGACAACTTGCAAACTAAATTTCAGGATTATTAACTGGATGTATATTTATACGCAATAAAACCACTCTCTTAATGGAAACGCAGTGTGTGTCTTCATTATATAATAACATTGCTAAGAACAAGTACCAATATACAACTATGTTTTCTTCATTAATGTAACAGAGGCTGGGGTGTTTGTGAATGTCAGAGTCTCTTTCACAGACTTGATTGGCAGGAGAAAGAGGTAAAGGATTTCTTTTGTCACCTTTTAACCTTTCTAAGCTCTGCTAGTTCTAATATTGTAAAGGTCATTGTCAAAAGCCTGCACAGCCCCACACATTGGGACGTACAACATAATGAGAGAGTAAGGTTGCCGCTGGTATCAATGGCAGAATTTCATGCTCTGAGTGGGAAGTCTCACCAGAATTTTAAACCCAATGATGTGATGAATACATCAGAGAAAAGTAGAATATGCCACTGGATTTTCTACAAACAAGTCGTATTTATTAGCACACATTGTGGCCAACATTGTTAATATTCAAGTAGAACCAACAAAATTGCAGCAATTTGTTTGTCCTTTGCAAACAAGAAAGGAATGATGACTGAGAAGGGTTGGAATGGTGCATTTCTCAATTTAGCATAGATGGTACAATCACACTTGCTATTAGAAATAATGGAGTTGATGACCTCCCTTTTAAGCCAGGCATGGATCTCGATCACAGCTGAAAGACTTTGATGCCTCAATCACAAACAGTACTCTCAACAGGCTTCCACATCTCTCTCTCTCTCTCTCTCTCTCTCTCTCTCTCTCTCTCTCTCT
>JAJKFI010000056.1:980027-1005638 GCA_029204185.1 Lerista edwardsae
GAGAGAGAGAGAGAGAGAGAGAGAGAGAGAGAGATGCTCAGTAAGAACTTGAAAACTGAATCGAACAAAAATACCATATGGTCAGTGCCTGCTATCCGTGAGTAACCTGCTATTCCAGGTTATGTTCCTGGAAAACCTAGTGGATACCAAATGCGCAGATAATGAACCATTGATAATGAACCTGGGGAAGGTCCTTTCTGAACCTGCTATCAGAAAGGAAGCCACCAAAGTACAGCAGAAATTGCCAAAAGATCTCTGAATGCTGCAGAGCCCAAGCCCAAGTAAAAAGAAACAGTTCCATGCCTTTCCACTCTCTTCTAGAGCAGAGTGAGTGTGTTAAGCAGCACATACCCAGAGAGTATTGCCTGTACAGAGCGTGAAAGCATTACGTTTTGCAAGGAGTCTTACCTTGCCATATAAATCAGTCATCAGTCCTCTCCCTCGCCGTTGTAGCCAATCCTTGTGGGGAAAGCAACACCTCAGTGTTGCTTACTGGCTGTGGCACCAAATGAGAGGAGCAATTTACACAGCAAGGTAAGGCTTCTTGCAAAACTTAGCGCTCCACCCCCACCCCACCGCAGTAGGGACGCTACTGCACACACAAACAGCATGGCTGGCTTCCAATGGAAAACAACAACAACAACAACAACAACAACAACAACAGTGTGCCTGTGTCAGCACTCTCTGGGGAGGCAGATCTACTCAGAAGGTTAGACTGGCTTCCCCGAAAACAAAGGACACCTGCATCAGCAAGCTCTGGGGAGGACACAACCATGGCTTAGGATTGGGCTGTAGTTTTCATTGAGGCAGTAAAACTGCACAGTGCATTTGTACCATTAGATTATGCGGTCTGTCTGTGTCAGCAAAATGGGTATGTGCATGATTGTGAAGCATCTGGAAACTCAGGCAAACAATGTTATCTAAGAGCACAATCCTAATCTGGAGTTAGGCTGGCACAGTTAGGCTAGCAAAGTTTGGCTGGCACAAGGGCCACCATACAGTATGTTTGGACCACTCTTAGAGTCAGAGAAGCCAGCTCATTGACGTGAGCTATCCTCCCTGACTCTGAGAGTGGTCCAAACATGCTTTACGGTGGTCCTTGTGCCAGTCAAACTTTGCTGGCCCTAAATGTCATTGTGCTGGGGCATCAGGAAGTCCAAGGAAAGCAAATTTTAATTCAGGGTGCAATCCTAACCTGGAGTTAGGCCAGCATAGTTTGGCCGGCACAAGGGACACCGTAAAGTATGTTTGAACCACTCTCAGAGTTAGAGAGGCCAGCACAGATGTGCATCATCCTCCCTGACACCGGGCGTGGTCCAAACCAGCTCTGAAGGGCAGCCTTGCCCCTCCGCTCCAAAGGGCTGCCAACTGGTTGTTCTGAAAAACGGTGGCAAAGCTGCTTGTCAAAGCAGCCAGGTGCACTCCAAAGGGCCACCCACTGCTTCTCAGAGGAAGAGGTGGCTCTTCGAAGCTGTGCAAATCTGCAGGGGTGGGAGTGGCACCTGCTGGGGGTGCACCCCTGGAGGTGTGCCCCTGGGTGCTGATTCCTCCCCCAGGATTGCCCCTCCTGGTATATACTTGTTCACTACACTCTCAAACATCTACATTTCTCCATCGATTGGCCTCAGTGAGCATAATATTTGTGGAAAGAGATCCACTTCATAGCAAGAACCTTTTCTTCTTAATGATTTGGGTTCTGGATGTAAAAATTGAGAACTATTTCCAAGGCTTCTTAATGGAACCGCTGTGCACTTTCAAAAATGAGTCATGAAAGCCCTTCTCCTGCCAATCCATAAAAGAATTGACATGAGAAGAGAGTAGAAGAGATGAGGTGTTCCCATGTAGTGGAGTTGTCAAAGGACAAAAACAATCCTTGGATAACCTAAAGTTTTTTTTGACAAAGGCAGTCTCTGCTACTACATCTTGGGAGGATGGAAAACAACAGCCCACCATCCCCACAGTTATTCAGGAGTGGAATAGTAACGTCTGCAGCTCAACTTGCAATGTAAGGTTCGTGTCAATTTCTCTGCTGGTTCTGCAGAAAAAGGTTGTGATGAGCTTCAGCACAGTCCTGGCTTGCTGCCAATATGGCTTTTGCTTCCTGAAGCAAAGGCAGGCAGCTCTGAATTGCCTCCAGAGTAGCAAAGCCAATTGTATAACCTGTCATTCAACTTCCTTAGAGGACAAGCATCCATCAGTGTACTAACAACATCATTAACTCCTACTTGCTTCCACCGTGGTTGGATAACCCGGGGAGGGGGGGCATGTTGATCTCTCTTACGATCACACAAAACAATTTGGAGTTCAACCATCACTTCCTGCCTCACCCTGATCCCCCCATAGCATTCCTTCATCCTTCCATTGTAGAGCACAATAATTTTTTTTTTTTTGTAAAAACCAGGCAGGTTGAACTCTTTAAAACCTTGTCTTTTATTCCTCAGTATAGGTTGAAAAGCCAAAATATAAAGAAGAAAGACAGGCAGAGTCAAGAATAATTGCGTTTGGAGTGTTTCACAAGGAGTCCAGAGAAATGTGCCCATCGATTTGCCAGCAGAAAGCTCCTTAGAGCTAGCTCCATGTATGCAGAAAACAATTTATAACCACAAGTCATTTCCAGAACCTTTGGCTTCTATCTTTTGAGCTTCTGTTACTACAGAAACAGCCATCTTCTTGTTGTTGTTTTTAGGGCAACCTAATCCTAATGACAAGCATCACTGGAGGCCCCACAAGCCATAAGACATGCTGCAATGAAAGGGAGGGAAAAGGCACCAACAGGGAAGCCAGGGCATTCAGCACTGTGCCTCCACACCAGTTGATGGCCCAAGCAGACTTGAAAGCAGAAGATTCCCCCCCCCCAAAGTGGGGAGGTGTTCCTAGGTGGGGGGGGTAGCAAGAAGCTGGGGAGGGGCAGAAATGGTGGGGGAGGGGGAGCCAGGAGGCAGTTTAGGTCTGGGACAAGGGTGGGGATGGAAGCCTCAGCTGCTGCTGAATCCTATCCCCTTTGTGGGCCTCAGAGCCCAACATAAGTCGTCTTGGTTCTGTTCCAGTGGTTGAGCTTGCACAGATCCAAGTAGACAGATAGAGTCTGCTGAGACCTGACATGGAGACCGCCAGCTGCTTCCCTAGCCCTACAGAATGCAGCGGCAGCCATTTTACTGCTGCTGAACCCAAATAGGATTGGGTTGTTAATTCTACTTACTAGGCATGCACCTCAAACCTGAGTTCAGTTCTCATAGCAAAGATGCAGGTCTCTCTCTTGTTTCCAAATGCTAATTTTGAACTGCTCTATAGAAACGGTGTTTCTTTGCTTTTTCTTAAATTTTCTTTTAATTTAGGTTTACAAGAAAACAAAACCGCCATAGGAAAGGAAGAACACAAATGGATTGTAAGGTCACAGAACTGTGTAATCTTGATGTCTGCTTAAAAAACTGTATGGAGGTTATGACAGCACCTCATCAGATCAGAAATTTCCATTCAGGCAGCCAACAGGAACAAAAAAGAGATAAACACTCTCCACAGTAGGAATGCCTGATAATCCTCAAGTATGTTAAACACAGCTAGGTAGGACCTTTTACATAAAATAGTACTTATCTCATGGAAGATTTGCTGCCAATAATCTTGTATTACATTCAGAATCACTATGTATGTTTTCTAGTGTTGCCCTACAAATGAGTTGACTTTGTAGGCAACTATTGTGACTGTCAATTTTTTTCACTAACAGCCCAATCCTATCCTCAGCCGGCAAATAGTGTGCCGTGCGCTGGTGTTACTGCATGTTGTGGGCCAGCCAGAGACTATACCTCAATGGAGACTCTGCCATATGGTCCCCAATGGGTCTACTTGGATCTGTTCCAGCTTTCTGGCTAGCACAAGTGCAAGTGTGCATGCCCAAAGGGGCATGTTGAGGTCAGGTGGAGGCATAGGATACCAGTGCTGCCACCCTCTGACCACTCCCTGACCATCCCTGACACTGGCTTACGGGGGTATCCACCCCCCGCCCTCCCCCAGTATTCTCCCAGTCAGCCTGTCAGGTGCCAAGCCGAGTGGCGAAGGTGAGCGGAGGAAGCCAGGGAGAGCTGGGCTGAGAGGCGGCAGGTGGGCCTCATCCCCCTCATCAGGGAGGGAATAAGAGGGAGGAGGCGGGTGGGGTGGGGTGGCTTACCTAAGCAAGGGAGAACCTGCTTCCTACCACCGGTTGCAGGGGGACTGTGGGAGGGCCCCGATCAGATGCAGCGCAGGGGGGGAATACTGGCTAAGCCGCCACAGTGGGAGACGGAGCTGAGACCCCTGAAATGGGATGAGCACCCTGGGCGGGGCATGCCAACGATTCAGCCTTGGAAATAGGAGAAGATGACATCCTCTCTCCCCCAGAGGAGCCGACTCCAGGCAGGGACACCATCAGGATCCAACCCGGGATTCAGAAGCCATGAGTGTGCATTTGCTCTAAGATTGCAGCTGGGACTGTTTGTTGCCCGGTTGGGCGGGGACGTTTCTGTTGGACTTTAGAAGAGTCTAAGAGGACTCTGACTCTTTTGTTGGGACTTCTGTTGGGGCCTGGAGGGATGCAGGTCTTTGGCTGGAGATGGAATGAGGGAACAAGGGAGTCTGAACTGGACAGCTGTGCAGGAGTGGAGGGAGGCTAGGGCTCGGTTTTGGGGAGACAACAAAGCTAATAAAACCTGGGTTGTGGTTAAACTGACCTCGCCTGTGTCGCTGCTTCACTCCGTCCACCTCAATGTCCTCTGGTGATCCCTTCGCTGCACCCCTTCACCGACCAGCCAGCCTGAGTGGGAGGGGGCGGTGTGGAACCCCCAGTCCTTTCTCTGATCCCCCCTCTCCACGCCAATCTTCCACTTCCCTACCCACAGCCTACTGACCTCCAAACTGCCAGTGCCAGAGATACTGGGTGCTATGGCGGTACATGTGCAGAGTCACCCTTCATTTGTGTGTGTGGTCATGTTGTACTTGCCATTACTACAGCTGTAGCAACTGGCTTCTGTGAGTAGAATGTGAGTTCCATCAGCAGAAGACCTGCATTGGATTGGGCCATGAAAAGGGAATATGGTTATTTGACACTACTGAAACTGCAAACAAAATGGAGAGTAGCTTCATTACAGCCCTGGCTGGCAGTCAGTAAAATTAGTTATTCATTTTAATTTCTGTATCATTGGCAGTACAGTACATGAATGAGCATATCCCAATTTTGGTACGAGGTCTTGGTCGGAATAGCGCATGGCTTTCTATTGCTAACAAATCATGCCATTTTTGCTGGAAATAGCCTGACAACTGTTAAGGCTTAACATTGTTCAGGTACCTTTTGAAAGGTGATACAAGAACTCAAAAAGTCATTTATCTATGGATTTCTTAACACCGAAGAAGAGATTTCTTAACATACACTGTCATTTTATATTTCTCAGTGTTTCTTTATAAGATTTCTGTGGAAATTGTTAATTCACTGCTGCTTTACAGAGTAAAGAATTCTCGTAACTCTGGTACAAGTCTAAGAGTGTTTGGGCAACAAAGAGCTCACAAACCAATAAACATGGAAAAAATAAACACACATAGTCAAATGATGGAGAGCTCAATGGAAGCTATATACGCAAATCATAAATCTGTCATTCATGTACATATACAGGTGTGCCCCAGTATCTGAGGGGGATAGGTTCCTGCCCTCAGGAATACCTGAAACCACAGATAAGAGGGACACCTAAGTGAAATATAGGTTTCTCTAGTCCCGTTCACCCATCCACCCCGAGCAAGAAGGTTTCTCAGAATGCAATCCAAACCCCAGGCTGGAATAGGCAGGCTGACATGCCTGCCCCATATCTAACCTGGGGCTTAGATGTGCTGCCATGTTACCCTGGGAAAGGAGAAACTATTATCCTTCCCCTGGTAGTGCGCAAAGGCCTGGATGGGGCACACAGGCCCACCCATGCTCCACCTGTCCTCCACCCCATTCTGCCTTTACCCCACCCTGTTCAGCCGCCAGAGTCCCTTGCAAGTCTGGCCGTATCTTTGGGCCTTCAGGCTTGGGCAAGGCCAACGCACATCTGTGCACTGGCCGATCTCTTCAGAAAATAGTGCAAGCGCGCTTCACGGCAGGTTTGCAACATTCAAAGGCCCGCACAAGAAACTTGTGCATTCTTTGGCGCATGTTTGGATTGTGCTGTTAGTGACCCAAAAGGAGGGTAAGTGGGGCCCCAATCAATGGATAATTGGAACCGTGGATATGGGGGCCCACCTGTATATCACACAAAAAGAGTTTTGTAAATAACTAGGCATAATAAAATGTGTATCTACAAAAATAGTTTTGTATATAACTAGGCATAATGGAGGGTGTGCGTGTTTGCATGTATGCATTCGTGTGTGTGTGTGTGTGTGTGTGTGTGTGTGTGTGTTTCCCCCAAGAGAATCACTTCACTGTTATAATAGAAAAATAACAGTAAAAATCTCAGGGCTAAAATAGAAATAGAAATAAATGTTAAAAGTTTGTTGCAGACCTCCTTCACTTTGTCAGAATTCTTCATACAATAGGACCCCTCTTCATACATTAGAGTTGTGATTTTCCAGTAATAAAAACACATAACACCACTTTCTGCACATTGCACTTCCCACTTTTATAAACAAAACCCCAAATCTGTGAAAAAATAAATCCATTTTCTAGCACCGCTACATATTTGTCACTGTAGGCTGATAGGGCTGGGCTGGAGTGGATGCAGGAGAAATGATTGTGGCTGCATCTGCTGCTCCCAAGCTAGTCTGCCAAAGCACCTCTGGACTAGTCGTCTCACCATGGCACTCCTGGGTCAGCTGCCTACTGCAGCACCTCTGAGGTTGTCACTTGGTGCGGTCCACACCCCGCCCACCCAGCTAATGAGGCCACTGGCATGCTCTTGTTTCCCATTCACAACTATTTTCCCCCATGCAGCTGATTTTTCTTGCATTTGACAAAGGGACGAATAGGAAAGTGACTACATAGTGGTGGCAGCTCTGTCTTCTGGCTGGTAGTGTGGGACAAGGGCTCAGCAAGGGCTCACCAATAACTAATGCTTACATTTTTAAATGTGAGCAAAGCCGGGTGATAGCTTCACTCGTGGGAGAGGGGCAGTGGTGGGATTCAAATAAATTAACAACCAGTTCTATATCCTTCAGGGCGGCCTTCAGGGCCATCCGCTGCCTTTCTTCCCTCTCCCAACCTAAAATTAGCAACCGGTTCTGCAGAATAGGTGAGAACTGGCTGAATTTCACCACTGGGTAGGGGGCTGGAGCAGCTCCACTCACCTGCCCACCCACCCTTTAAATGCAAGCAAAGCCTTGCTGCTTTGCTTTGCTCCCAGTAAAAACAGCGCAGGCAAGCGGAGTCTCTCCAGCTGCCTGCCTGTCCCTTAAATGGTTTTTTAAAAAAAATTAATGGGTGGACTGTGGGGGGCGGACAGAGTGAGGGAAAGCAATTGTGGTCACATAATGCTGTCACAGCAATTATTTTTTGGAGGGTGGGGCAGAAGCAGTGGTGGGATTCAAATGAATTAACAACTGGTTCTATGACATCATAGCTGGAGCCAAAAAAAACCCGAAGCCAGCCAAGGTAAGTGAGTGGGCGGGGCCCGGCCATTTAACAACCGGTTCTATAGAACCTGGGCAAACCCCCTGAATCCCACCACTGGGCAGAAGCCAGCAGGATGTGACCCTGGTGGTAGATCCTTTTGGTCAACCCCTGGCTGCTACAGCCAGATAGAGGCTTTTGTACCTGTGGTGTCTTGTATGAATTATATAATAATATATAATTATTAATAATTAATAATACATAATAATAAGTGCTATTATCACATCAGCTCCCCTCCAGTGACAGTCAGGCTGGAGGTGAAAAGTCAGTGGTTTAGACTAGCTTGCCCATGCAAGCCACCTTGAGCATTTGTTTTGGCATAGGAAAGGCAGGATATAAATTCCTCAAATAAATAAAATAAATTTCACATTCCATTCTTCAGTGAGCAGGGAGTGGCTTTTTTCAGAGCAAGCTGAAAAATAGCAGTTCTAACTGCCTGCCTGACTGTCTGGGTGCAATCCTAACATGGAGTTTGGTTGGCAGACGTCCCTTGTGCCAACCCAATAGTGTCGCAAACGTGCCATAAAGCACATTTGCACCACTCTCAGAGTCAGGGAGGATAGCACGCAGATGTGTGCCCTAAATTTTGTTTTGGTTTAATTGCTTTATTTAACACAGTTTTGGGTATTAGTGGGGAGTCCCAGAACCAGACTCCAGCAGATACCGAGGTCCCACCTGTATTAAAAAGTATACTTGTAAAAGACACCACTGCTTGGATTATAATCCCTTTGTTGGCTATGTGTGGTTGCTCAAGAACCAGTTCACAAACTGGCAGCCCAATCCTAACTAAATTCCTGTGTGGCAATAAGCAGGACAGGTGCTGGCTGTGCTGTATCCTGCAGGGAAATTTTGGTTGCTGGAGGCCTCCTCAGAGTAAGGAGACATTTGCTGTTTTTGTAATTTTAATTGACTTTTTTTTTTTTCAAACTGCTGTTATTCCAAGCAGATCCTTATTGACTGGCACAAACATTATTAACACTGGTCACATACAGCTGTGGGATCAGATAAAGGAGAAAGACAAGCAATTCATGACAGATAAAATGAGCCATCATGGTTTAAGTAGTGTTATGTGTTATTATCTTCATGTCTCTAGGGCAGCATGGATTCATGTTGTAATTGATGCAGCTGTCTCACATTCTTTGTCCATATAGAACTTTTCTTTACATGGAGGCATGTGTGCTATGAAAGTAAAAAAAATGGAATTACAATTGTGAGAAACTTTGCAAGATCAGTTAGGAAATGCTAGACTAATGGCCATGGACTTGGCTTCTGATCATACTTAAGTCTTCCTTGTATACTATAGGCTTGTCCTGTCCTAGACACAGAATGTGTTCCTCTACTTGAAGAAGTGAACTTTAAAGTCCCTCCTAAAGAGAAACATCTAAGACTTTTCAAGGGAAGCCAACTGAGTTTGACTAGTGAAAGTTTTCAGGATGTTCTGTATATCGTTAATCTAGCTACTACATTAATAGTAGGCCATATTGACACATTAATACTGCACATTAACTTAGGCTGGAACAGGCCGGCTGAGTAAGTGGCCTGCGCTGTATACAGCACAAGGTAGGTGCTGGCTGGAGTTTAATTCAAGAGTAAGGGGCTTTTTTTTACCCTTGCCCCATGTCGGTGCCAGCCACCCCTATGGGGCTACTTGTTTCTATGCTAGCAATTTCACTGAAGCAAATCCGAGCAGCCTATTTAAGGTTGATCAGGCTGGGAGTGGGGTTAGGATTTGGCCTGCACTTTCATAGCCAGTGGCAACCAGTTGCTTAGGCCAAATCCACCTTCAGGTCTGCCCTTCCCACCAAAACACCCCTTCCCGATCTTGGAATGCCCTTCCATAACCTTCTCCAACCACCCCCATGGTGCACATTCACCCTGATGGGTCTGGATTCAGCGCAGGGAAGTCAACGTGTGCCAGCATGCCTGGCTCCTGAGTAGTTGCAAAAATGCTTTACAGCATATTTGTGACACTCCCGGTCCACCAGCCGAAGACAAGGTAAGGATCGCGCACTAAGTTGTGATAGGGTTGATTCAATTATGACGACTCCACAGACTTCACAGGCCAGTGCCCAGCTTGACCCAATCAAAGCTCATGGCTTCCATGACACTGGATGTTGCCCCTTGCCCCCAAGCATGTTGAGGCGGGGATTTATAAACTTTCATGATTGGAATGGAGTGGGGAGTCTGTTGGAAGAGGGGCCGCCTAATCCTAAATTAGGCCGGTATAGCAGGGCTGTATCCTAAAGCCCATTAGGAGGCAGCAGCAGCTCAGCGCAGGGCAAGGGGAGGTTTTCCCCTTGCTCCCACGTAAGCCCCCGTCAGCCCTATGGGGTTGCTCGGATCTGAGCCTGCAGTTTTGCAGGCACAGGTCAATGTGCACAGGAGCAGCCCGAATCAGGGCCACCCTGGCCGGGGACGGGCTTTAGGATTTGGCATTACGGCCGTCCTGCCTCACCGCCCCCGTCGCCGCCCACTGTGCTGCTCAGTTACGCCCCTGGCATGCCCTTGGTGAGGCCCTGTGTCTGCAGACGGCGTCAGCGGTGCCTGAGTATCAGCGCTGCTGCTTGCACCGGTCCAGCGCCATACCACCGGCGCTGCTGCACTTGACGGCACGTTTGCAACAGTGCTGAACTGGCACAAGAGCGTAGCGCCGGCGCAACACAGGTATAGGATTGCGCTCTGAATCTTGCAGTAATGGCATGCAGCATATCCAATCCCCTCTTTTTTAAGTTTCCCCTTTGTCTCCTCAGACTTATTTCAGTGAAATCACTGGCATAAGTCCAAGAAGACCCACTGCGCAGTATCCTCTTTCTCTCTTAAGCCTCCTGATCCCCGCCATGGGCACAGCCCACTTGCTTTTGGCATGGCTGTACCAACAGTGCAGGGAAAAGATGGGATTGGGCTCTTTGTTGTCTTGTAAAGGGCTTGAACCAACCCCTTCGTAGATATGGAAAAGGGCACACTGGTGGATCAATCAGATTAGGAAACTCCATAAATTAAGTTCATGGTCATAATGGTCTTGATACAAGAATTCACAACCGCATTAATTTTTTTCTTCTCTTAAAGTATTTGGTCTCTTCTCTCTCTTCCATGGTTATTTTGCATTTTGGGTGTGCTATCTGATGATAAATTCTCAGCACTGAAATTTCAGTTTGGGTGAGATTTTCAGTCAGTTCGATAAATGAGTCATCTTCACCAAAGTGGCAGTCTCTGTGGAGCAACTACAAAACACCAACCTATGCAAAAGGCTCCAGCTCATTGCAAATCTGTTTATTATAAATGTCCAGGAAAGCAAAACACAATGCATTACCTGTTTACATTCACTTGTCTGTTATTGTACAGTCATGCTGGGCCCCTGTGATACTACCAGATGGTGCAGCTTCCTCTCGGCAGGAACTACTATATCATTTTAGGGGAAAAAAAACCTCTTATTCTCAATATATTTCCTTTTTGGTGTGGGTGGGGATGGGAATCAAGCAAGCAGCAACATCCTATCTATCAAATTAATGAGGGTGCCAACCTGGTTTGCATAACGGAGACCTGGCTGGATGAGCTGGGAGGTGTCAGTCTTTCCCAGTTTTGTCCGCTGGGTTTCCGAGTACTGCAGCAGCCATGCCTTCAGGGGCGGAGAGACGGGGTTGCAATAGTCTACCGGGATACCATCCATCTCAATGGGTACCCTGACCAGCAGTCCTCCAGGTTTGAGTGCCTTCGTGCTGTGTTGGACGGGTGAGACAGAATAGGGATTTTGTTGGTGTACCTCCCGCCTTGCTGCCCAACAGTCTCCCTGCTTGAGCTGATGGGGGCTGATCTCGGGCATAGTGTTGGAGTCCCCAAGCCTATTAGTGCTGGAGGACTTTAATGTTCATGTCGAGGCCCCAGGAACAGCTGCAGCTCAGGATTTCATGGCCTCCACGGCAACCATGCCTCTGTCTCAAGAAATATCTGCCTCAATGCATGATGCGGGATGCACACTGGACCTGGTGTTTATTGCTGGGCGGGTTGATGGTGATCTGGAGGTGGAGGAGATTAAGATCATTCCTTTGTCATGGACAGATCACTTCCTGGAGGCTTGTTGAAGCCTGTCACCTCCGCAGCGGTGGGGGATCGCATTGTATGATCTGCCCCTGGAGGCTGATGGATCTGAATGGATTCCTGGGGGCTCTGGGGGATTTTCCTGTCACCAGATCTGGTAACCCACCCAGCGCCCTGGTTGATCTCTGGAATAGGGAGATGACCAGGGCCCTGGATGAGATCGCTCCCAAGCTTAGTCGCAGAGTAAGAGCTGCTCCTTGGTTTTCTGAGGAGCTGCGAAGTGGTGGGTCAGACGTCTAGAGCACATGAGACAACAAGATGCTTGCATCCTGTTGCCACTCCCTTGCACCCGGTACTCTGAAGTGGCCTACTCCTACTACGAAGGAGGTTGCACAACCCATCATGGCCTGTAGCCCACGATGGACTTGTCCTCCAGAAATCTGTCCAATCCCCTTTTAAAGGCATCTAGACCAGATGCTATCATCACCTTCTGTGGCAAAGAGTTCCACAGATTTATTACCCGCTGGATAAAAAAGTATTTCCTTTTATCTGTTTTAACTCTCCCTACACTCAGTTGTGGCGGATGTCCCCTGATTCTGGTGTTGTGAGAGACAGAAAAGAACATCCCTCTATCGACTCTATCCCTTCCATGCATAATTTTGTATGTCTCAATCATGTCCCCCTCTCAGGTGCCTTTTTTCTAGACTGAAGAGCCCCAAACGCTGCAGTCTTTCTTCATAAGAGAGGTGCCCCAGCCCCGTAATCATTTTTGTTACTCTCTTCTGCACCTTTTCCAGCTCCACTATCTCCTTTCTGAGATGCAGCAACCAGAACTGTACACAATATTCCACATGTGGCCTTACCATTGATTTGTACAATGGCATAATAATGTTGGCCGTTTTATTCTCAACCCCTTTTTTAATTACCACAAGCATGACTTGGTCCTCTTCACCTCTGCTGCACACTGGGTAAACACCTTCATAGAGTTGTCCACTAGCACCCCAAGATCTCTCTCCTGAGCTGTCACAGACAGCTCAGAACCCATTAGCCTATAAGTGAAGTTTTGATTTTTTGCCCCAATGTGCATCACTTTACAATTGTCTACATTGAAACGCATCTGCCATTTTGCTGTCCATTCCCCCCAACTTGGAGAGATCCTTCTGGAGCTCTTCACAATCCCTTCTGGTTTTCACCACCCGGAAAAGTTTTGTGTCATCCGCAAACTTGGCCACCTCGCTGTTTGTCCCTGTCTCCAGGTCATTTATGAACAAGTTGAAAAGCACCGGCCCCAAGGCAGATCCCTGGGGCACTCTGCTTTTCACCTCCCTCCATTGTGAAAATTGCCCATTGACCCCCACTCTCTTTTTCCTGGCCCTCAACCAATTCTGAATCCATAAGAGGACCTGCCCTCTTATTCCCTGACTGTGAAGTTTCTTCAGCAGCCTTTGGTGAGGGACCATGTCAAATGCCTTCTGAAAATCCAGATATAGGATATCCACGATTCTCCACCAGATATTCCCTACCCCCGCCCCCAAATTGCTAGCCAACTGGTTGTCCTTACAGATAATATTTAGCCTTTGTAGACTGCTTTCTGGGTGTGTGTTTTAAACACATTTTTTATTTTACATGTAAAATGTCTAATACATGAACCAAAAACATGGTGATACAATACAGGAAAGAAAAAATAAGGAAAGAAAAAAATCAAAGGGATAGAAATAAAAGTGGTGAATACATAAAGCACAACTTTATGTATTCAGGATGTATAATTGGCTTAATAACCCTTGAAAGTCAATGAGCCAGAATTGTGGTCAAAATTTTAGCATCTACATTAAGCAATTAAATAGGTTGAAAGACCTAGTGTGGTCTTTCCCTGGTTTGGGCATCAGATTGATATATGCTTCATGTATAAAGGGTGAGAGTAATCTTTGCTCAAATACTTCATTATACAACTGATATAACTTGGGAACCAGAATCTCCCAAAAAGGTTATACCACTTAACTGGAAAACCATCTGGACCAGGTGATTTAGCATTACTTAATTTAAAGATGGCCATCCTAATTTCATATGTTGATACAGGTTCTGTTAAATACTGCTGTTGAACCAAGTTGAGAGTAGGAAGGTCAGTATTATTTAAAAAGCTGTTGATATCTTCTGTTGGCGCCTTCACTCTGTTATATAATTTGGTCTAGAATTTACAAAATTGGGCACTGATTTCATTGGGTTTGGTGTATACCTGATTGTTTTTATCTTTAATCAATGGTATATATGATTTATGTTCTAACGGTTTTAATCGATGGGCAAAAATCTTAACTGGCCTCTCTCCACTTTCCCAGCATTTCTGATGTGAATAACAGAAAGCTCGCTCCAATCTTTTTGATATTATTTCAAGCTTGTATTTATATTTTTGTAATTGTGCATATAGATTAGGAGATAGAGAAATAGCAAGCTGTCTTAAGAGTAATTTTTAATTTGTCTCTCAAAATCTCATCTTTCATGGTCCTCATCTTTTTTCTTGTGAAAAAAATTATTTTTCTTGTATAAATCTTGTATACAAAATAATTTTTCTTGTATACAAAATAATACAAAAGAAGCATACAAAATAATTTTGCCCCTTAGCGTTATCTTAAATGCTTCCCAAATAAAACTGTCCTTTGAAGTTTGACGCTGCCAACTAATTCCAAAAAATTCTACAATGTCCTTGATCATTTCTGGGGCCATTTTAAAATGCATTTAGACCACTCTTAGAGTCAGGAAGGATGGTGCACAGCTATGTTCTGGCATCTATGTGAAATATAGGATTGCGCTCTGAATAAAATACAGTAAGTTTCAAAGTAGAAATAAGTGGTAGGAGGAAAAGCAACTCTTACTTGACAGTACAATCCTATCCAACGCTGGTGCAGTACAGAGTCTACACAGTAGCCAGTGCTGGATTTAAGCAGGCAGGCGGTCTCCTGGAGTAAGGGAACAAATATTCCCTTGTCCTGTGTAGAGCCCCAGCCTGCTGTATGGAGCTACTCAGATCTGCGACATCTAACTGGCTGACATGGAACCGAGTAGCCCTGTGTAGGGCTTCATGCCAAGGCTAGGCGGATTCAGCAGAGGCCTTGCCCTCTTTCAGGTCTGAATCACCTCTTTGCTGCTCTCCCCCAACCTAAAACACCCCCTACTCCACTTTCTCACCACCCGGCACAGCACTTATCTGCCCTGGTGATCGTCTGCCCTGGTGGGATGCAGCACCCAACAGATGGTGGAGGACTTTCTTCTTGGCACTGCTTACTCACGCAGTGTCAAAAAGTGCTTTACAGCACTTTTACTACACCCAGTCATGGCACTGCAGTTTCAGCACCATGCTCATGGAAGAAAGGATTGTTCTTTTGCACCTTACCTTTCCATGTAAGCCACGCCTCTCTCTCACCTTCACAGCCAGTCCTTGCGGTGAAAGCAACACCTTCTCATTGCTTACTGGTGACAAGGTTGAGGGAGAGGAGCTGTTTACATGGAAAAGTAAGGCACCTTGCAAAACATACACCCCAACCCGCCTCAAGGGATACTACTGGAAAGAACACTACTCAGTGTTTCTTCTCGCTACATTTGTAAATTATCATTTGTTAGATCATCACATAGTGCTGTCATGGACAAATATGTTTAGCCCATGACAGTGTGGTAGAATACAATTATTCTCCAGAATTGGAATGCTACACCTCATTATGTAGGTCAAGCTACTTTGCTTCTTAAGTTTCCATGAAAAGCTTCCATTTCATTTCACAACAGAGGATATTCCCTTACAACACCAAGGCAAGATTTTTACAGTTGCTGCTCACGCAATATTTTGTCTCAGCACTAATGCTAATTGAAACAAATAATTAGAAATACCAAGAGAGGTAGCAGTTAGGAAATTCATTTAGCAGGGCATATTTCAGCATGCTGACAGTAGTTACAATAAAGGCACTTCTCTCTCTTCTGAATGGAGCATGTCAGCAGGAAAAAAAATCAATATTGCTCCTAGGCATTAAATAATTCTTGCGTCCCGCATGTGGTCTGTGGGAAATGTGGTTGATTGGGGTTCCTAAGACAGTCTATGCAACTGGTTCATTCCCATAAGCTACTTGCGACACTCTGTGGCAGGCATGAAAAACCAGTGACTTGCAGAGACAAAGATTGTTAGATTGAGGGCTTCTACTGTGTTGGGCTTGGTGAGTCACAAATTATGTGACCCAGTGGCATACCAAGGTCATTTGGCACCTGGAGCCCATACATTTTTGGCACCCCCCATGACAAATTATTTTCAGTAATAGTCATTTCATGAAACGAATAATAATATTGGTCAGAGAAGAAGTGCAGACAGTGAACATTTTCTTTTACTGAACTCTGTGTGTGTGCGTGTGTGCAAGTGCGTGCACATGCAGAGTGACCAGATGCAATAACAACAAACCACTCCAAAATGTAGGACAGTCAAGAGAAATGTAGGATACTACAAAATAAAAGCTAAAACACTTATATATAATTATTTTGGGGTGTCTAGTCCTCCTTTAATGCAACCCAATGAATGAAGGAACAAAGGACATGTAGGACATTTTAGAATTTACCCAAGACAGAAAGTTGAAATGTAGGACACGTCCTGGAAAAAGGACATCTGGTCACCCTGTGTGTGTGCGTGTGTGCGCATGTGTACTAACTTTGGATATTTATAATTGTATATATAACTGTTTATATATATTCATACAATAAACAAAAAAATATTGTAAAATAAATTTTCTTCTTGGAAAAAAATGTTTAAACATCTTTGGGCAGCCCCTTGGATCTGCCCCCCACCCTACAGCCTGGCACATGGGACCACCACCCCAATCCATTCTCTTCTTATGCCACTATTGTGACCCTGTTTGTGGTCATGGATAAACTTACATTGTATTGGGAATGAGAGAATGAACTATGTGGGCTTTTCTATTACTCCAGCTGTCGAATTTGGCGACTGTTTTGTTTTCAGAAGTGAAATTCCTGTCCATTATTTATTTAATCAACTTTCATGTTTTTTTCTAGTCTATTCAACTCATAAATGTTCCTTTAAAAGACACAGTAACACATGAGGGCAATGATGAAAACAGTGACAGTTATATTAATAACAATATCACCACCAAGAGCAACTAGATCAAATCCACCAGTACTCTTCAGATGTCTTCCAAAATAAAAAAGGCCTTTACTATTCCTTGTCAGTGTGGAAAAGTCTACATAAGGACTACAAAAAGGAGCGTATTTACCAGGGTGAAGGAACACTAACGCCACTGCTGTCCAGAACAATGTGAAAAATCAGAAGTGGCAGAACATGCTGTGAGAACTGGTCACAGTATACAGTACATTCTAATCAAACAAGTTCTTTCCACAGTGCAACAAAATCTATACGGAGGCCATTGAAATTCAAAAACATAAAAACAATATGAACAAAAAAAAAAAAGAGAGAGAGAAGAGTGCCTCAGCATAAGTAATGCCTGGCTTCCAGTACTTAAACATATTTGAATTAAACAAAACAAAACTTTGAGGAGGAACCCACACAAGAAATTGTGGTAATGAAGACCTACAAAAAGGTGTGAGTATGCCTTTAAATCCCTTTCATGGATCACTGCCTTGTCATGGCGAAGGGACTTGATTAGCTCAATGAAGCTGTGAGCTATGCCATGTAGGGTTACCCAAGATGGACAGGTCATAGAAGAGAGTTCTGATTAAACATGGTCCGCTGGAGCAGGAAATGGCAACCCACTCCAGTACCCTTGCCAAGAAAACTCATGGACTACAGTAATAAAAGGCTAAATGATATGATGCCGGAAGATGAGCCCCTCAGGTCGGAAGGAGTCCACTATGCTACTGGGGAAGAGCAGAAGACAAGTACAAGTAGCTCCAGAAAGAATGAAGTAACTGGGCCAAAACCAGAAGGAAGCTCAGCTGTGGATGTGTCTGGAAGTGAAAGGAAAGTACAATGCTGCAAAGAACAATACTGCATAGGAACCTGGAACATCAGATCTATGAATCAAGGTAAGCTAGATGTGGTCAAACTAAAATGAACTGAAGTGCTGTAGTGAACTAAAATGGACAGGAATGGGATAATTTAATTCAGATGACCATTATATCTACTACTGTGGGCAGGAATCCCTTAGAAGAAATGGAGTAGCCTTCATAGCGAACAAAAGCATGGGAACAGCTGTATTGGGGTATAACCTCAAAAATGATAGAATGATTTCAATTTGAATCCAAGGCAAACCTTTCAACATCACAGTAGTCCAGGTCTATGCCCCAACCACTGATGCTGAAGAGGAAGAAGCTGACTGTTTCTATGAAGACCTAGAACACCTTCTAGAATTAACACCAAAAAAAGATGTTCTCATCATAGGGGATTGGGATGCTAAAGTATGAGGCATGCAACAAATGAATGAAACTTTGCTGCTTATCTAGATGCTGTTACGGCTAAATGGCCTGGACTTGATTAGAACCCATCATCTACTATAGGCACACTCATGCAACACTTTTAATGTTGTATGTTTGCACCATCTTCGGGGAACCTCTAAGCAGAGAAATTTGTTTTTGAAAAAATTTCAAGGTGTTTCCATATATCTGAAACAACTTCAATTGAAACACGCATCCAACATCAGCTAGATACAGTCTATTTTTTAGAACGGTCCATTGTACTAACCCATAGATCTTTTTCTAAATCATACTCAAAAAATTGGCCTTGTGCAAAAAAGTCCCCCCCCCTTTTTTACTGAACATACAGGCTTATCTTTTACAGATTTTGCAAAGAGGCAGTTCCTTTTGTCCTCTGAATATCCTGCAAGCATAGGTTTACATCAGTGGCATAACTAAGTGGGGCAGGGGGCGCATTTCCCTAGGTAGCACACCTTGTGGGGTATCTTAGAATCCACAAGGAGGAGGGTGCCTCATTGAATATCCTGTGAAAATTGGCTCATCCCAATGGCATAACTAAGGGGGCAGGGGATACATTGCCCCAGGTACATTACCTTACTTTGAGAAACTTGTACATGGCTGGAAACATAAGTTTCCAATAAATAGTGACTCACGCTGCAATCCTATACACACTTCCTTGGTAGTAAGCCCCAGCCAACTCAAAGAAACTTACTTTTGAGTAGGCTTGACTAGGGTTATGTTGCAGAGTGATATGTGCATAAGCCCAGCAGCATTCCCCCCAAAAGTCATGCAAAGTGATTGAATAAGTCTCACTTTACCCAGTTTTGGAAACTTTCCAGGTTAGGTGCCATAGAGCAGAGAACCTCTGTAAGTCCTTGCGCTATGATCATGTCGCTTCTGGCCAAAAAATTGGGGCTGGGGGGACTTATCACTGGCCTGCCCCAGTGTCCATGAGAGTTGGGGAGCCCTGCAGGGCTCCCTGTGTTTTAGAACGTAAAAAAAAAAGATCACAACCTACTTCCTGGTTGTGATCGCAAAACCGGAAGTGGGTCAATCTTTTTTTGTCTTACAGTTCTAATGCCCAGGATACAGTTCTAATCCTACAGAAGGGTCCACAGGGCTCCCTAACCCTCCTGGACGCTGGGAAAGGCATTGGGAAGTCCCTCAACCCCATTTTTTTTTTTGCCAGAAACGATGAGATCATTGCGATTGTGTCACTGCAATTCCCCACCCCTTAAGGGGACACAGGCAGGGCTTTTCAGGCTGGGGCACTGTGATGCCCCAGTTTGAAAACCACTGCCTTAGAGCATCGTTATATTCCACAGCTGATTACAGGTACTTACCTGTAACTGAGGGGCTGCAAACCAAGTGAATTCCAAAGTCTAGCCCCTCACCATAAAAAATACGCTAAATTTACATTTTTTGTCGAAGTGAGGGAGGAATACTTTGTAAACAACTCCAGTGCCTAAATTTCCCTGTAACATCAATCTTTGCCCTTTGACTCTAAGGGCGCAATCCAAACCAAACTTCTAGCACTGGGATAAGAGCTATGCAGTTACGTAGTGAGGGAACAAACATTCCCTTACCTTGAGGAGGCTTCCGTGACTGCCCCTTAACTGCAGGATGCAGCACATGCCCTCTAGGCACAGCTACGCCAATGCTGGAAAGTTGGTTAGGATTGGCCCCTAAGTCTCTGGAAACTGTGCAGAACTATCTTTTCTCCTTCTCCACTTTCAACAGAAAAAGTTTCAGAAAAATTGGTGAGACAATTTTTTTGGTATCCCACCTCTTACCAGAGTTCTTTCACATCGATGGTAGATCATGGGTTGACATTTTGTGATGGGATTAGTTTCTGTGACAAGATACAATTACAGTTCGTGGATCAGTGCTGGAAGTACAGAGCGGTCCCTTGAATACAGAAGTTGGCCACCTCCCTCTTCCCTCCCCACTCCTCTTAGAGCTTAAGGAGGTATCATTTTGCATGCTGGATCTACATATGAAAACCAAGACAAGCAAATAATTGGGAAATAATGAACCATTGTGCATCATCCATGCCTTCAAGTGACAATGCATTAAATGCCTTTTGACATTTCGCAGTAGGAACAAAATAGAGCTCGCTCTCTCTCGCTCTCTCTCTCTCTCTCTCTCTCTCTCTCTCTCTCTCTCTCACACACACACACACACACACACACACACACACACACACACACACACACTTCTGCATGGAACTATTTGTGTTTTATATTTGCTCCGAGTCATGTAACACACAAATGCTTACTTGCAGAAAGAAATAAAAAAAATCCCAGGGTTAAGAGGTGATTCATGTATTAACTTGCTTAAACTTGCTAATTTGTACACACTTGTACAAATTAATGCAGTTAATGGTGTCCGTATTAGCTCTATGGTTACAGTACATTTCACTTCAGGAGCTAACTGGAGACATATTATAAGAGCTGACTAACAGTCATAGTGAAGGGCAGTGACAATGAATGATAAATAATAGCAGATACATTTACCATGTGTAAGGCAGCAGCCACTGTGTCCTAAAAACTCCCTTCCGGGGTCCTGAGGAGTGTTTACTGTTTCGCTTCAGTGCTTCTCCATTTCCAAGCCAATCTGGTTCCAGGGAAACACTAGGCAGTCAAGTCTATCACCTGGCATCCCAGAAGGCTGTGCAGCAGGATGTCCGAGTATATACTAATGCCCAGAGGGCATGGAGGTAGAATAACTGGTAGAATAACATGACATCATTTTCTTGAAGCCACCTCAGGTCAACAAATATGGTTGACTCAGATCATTGCCGCCAAGGAGGATTGCCGCAAATTCACGAATAAAAATCTCCCTGCCGGCTCCTGTCATAAAAGCTTCTTGCCAGAGGGTCCCTGGCACCAGATCAGCTTGGAAATGGAGCTGCGCTGGAGCAGAACAGTAAGCCCTGCTCACAAGGAGAAGGGCTTTTCCCAAACTGGCCTGTGGCCTGGGGTTTGGAGGGCCCTGTGTTAGGGCACTGAAAGAAAATGGTACTGTTTTTACACATAATACACTCCTTTCAGATCTCATTACTCAAACAGGGGTCTCCAAACTTTTTGGCATGAGGGCCGCATCATAAGTCCGAAATGGTGTCGAGGGCCCAGAAAATAAATAAATTTAAATAGAAAACTTAAATAAATTTAAATACATACATTAGACATGGAATTGTTGCCATCAAACCAAAGTGCAGCCATCTTGAATCTTTTGCTTAGTCACTTGTCAAAGTTGCTGAAGTATGTAACTGTTTCTGTCTTTGCTCTCATTGTTTTCCCTCACTTGCCCCCGCCTGTAACCTTTTCCAATCCAGTGCCGCTAGCCATCACAATAGATAGGGAACTGGTTCAAGCCAGGGGGTGGCCCTGCCCATGCAGTAAGATAGGGACGACATGAGACCAGAGGGGGCGGGCTTAGCGGCCATGTTTTTATACTCAAAATGCTGATTCCAAGCATTTCAGATTGCTTTGCGCGTAGTAAAAACTTACGAAAATAAAACCGTGTGATCGTGGAGTTCCGTATGCAGAACACGTAGGCATGATTAACAAGGTTGATATTAACTTTTACACACGGGCAGGGAGATTTTGACTCGTGAATTCGCGGCAATCCTCCTTCGCGGCAATCCTCCGAGTCAGCCATATTGTTAGACCCATGGAGTTGCGTCGGCCATATTGTTTGACCAGACCACGTGACCAGACCACGGACCAGACAATGGCGTCGGCCATATTGTTTGACCAGACCGGAAGTTTCAAGAATATGACGTCATTTCTTCTCCTGTGTATTATAACTCTATGGTTCAAGCCAGCAGAGCTTCCTCCCTTATCAAAATGTTCACAGCATATTCTCAAGGCCCAATCGACACAGAGCTTCTCATGTCCCAACCCCTGTGTAGTAATTTTCCACCAAGCAGCAGCTTGAGGGGGAAAGGGATATAAAAATGATTTGGAATTGTATGCTCTTGCTCTTTTTCTCTGCCTGCCGAGTGGGGCAGGGAGACTGGTCCACCTGCGCAGGTGTAATAAAGATGATCCTCATACTCTCTCGTTTGGTTGTTTGCCTTTTTACATTATTTCCCCGTGATGAAAACCATTTTGGATTTAGATGAATAAATAACCACAGACCAGTTTCCAAGATTATTCCAATCAATCAATCAATCAATCAATCAATCAATCAATCAATCAATCAATCATACTTATATACCACTGTTCAACAAAAGTTCAGTAAGCGGTTTACAGGCAAATAATAAAGTTAAATTACTTTAATTTTCAATCACAGGCCACTTTCCAAGTCAAAAAGATCCTCCTCGCCTCCATCAGGCAACAATATCACATTAAGAAAAAATAAGTTTAAAAGGAAACAAACCACAGAAAGATTCCAAGGTTATTCCCCAAAGAAAGATCCTCCAGATCCAGAAAAATCTCTTCACAAGCCAGTCCAAGTCACTTTGAAAATAATGGGGGGGGCATAGATCACTTGACAAACAACCCAAAATCACTCGGAAAATAATGGGGTGGGGAGAGAGAAAGCATAAAAAACTTGATAAAGCAGCCCAGATCACTTTGAAAATAATAGGGGGGACAGAAGGCATAGATCACTTGATATAGCAGCCCAAATCACATTGTAAATAAGGGGGAAGCATAGACCTACTTACCTCCAACCTCTCCTTCCAGAGCCCTGCAGCTTGCATGATGGCCCCCACAACTCGCGCAGCTGTTGCAATAGACCCGTGGTCCATGCAACAGGTCCAAGGCCCGACTGTTGGGCTGGGCCTGGTGGCCCGCACAATGGGTTTGAGGCATAGGCGGCTGCTGGCCTGAGCCCTGCAGCTCACACAGCTGCCTGGCTAATTCTGAGGCACCTGCACTTTCTGGTCTGGGCCCAGTGATCCATGTGGCTGTTGGGCGCTGAACATGCCATGGGTCCAGCATTCTGTGGAAGCTTGCAGAGCTCATTATTTACATTTGTCGGATCTCCTGTGAGCTCTTCTAGTTAACTGATTAACTCCCAAAGTGTCAGAACCTCTTGAAATCTTAAACTGCTACAAACAATATAAACTTATGGCAGAGTCTTCTGAGGTGGCTTCATGTCATTTTGAATGTTTTTAAAACTCTAATGCAGTGGTCAGGGAACAGGGGTAAATTACCCCAAATGGGGTAAAAATGAAATTCCTGGGGGTAATGGACAGATAGGAGTATGCCCCGCCCCTTTTCCCTCATCCTTCCTTCATGACCAACGTTCTCTCTTCTGACCAATGGGAAGTTCCTCTCACGCTTGATAGATTTCCCTTGCTTCCAATAGGAGATTAGAAGCGGCAAGGTACTTGGCCCCCAATAGGCAGTGTTCACCTCCCTTCCCAGGCGGCGAAGAAGGCTGTGGTTATCGATCCCGCTGCTGGTAGAGGGAGAAGGAAGCAACAGCAGAGAAAATGGTGGCCGTGGCTGCAACTGCGGCGGTGATGGGTGATGGGGGAGCCAGCGAGGCCAAGCCTATTCCGGGCAGCAAGGCCGGCGCAGACCCGCTCCCGGCTGGCAGTGCTTGACGCCAGGGAAGAGCCCGAACCAGCTCCGGGTGGGGAGACCGAGGAGCTGCCGCCACCACCGCCACCCAGGAGCCCGGCAGGGACGCGAGACGTGCAGGCGTGGGGGAGGCTCTGGTGAGCGGCTGAGGTGTGTGTGTCTGCATGTGCCCGCAGGCGCGCACACGTGTGTGTTGAGAGGACTTCTGTGGACGTGCCTCTTTGCTTGTGAGCAGCTAGGGCTCTCCCTGGGTTTGCCTTGTCTTGCTGTCCCAAGGAGTGGGGCGGGCGGGCGGGCGAGCTGGGGTAGGGCCGGGGTGCCTGCGCCTGTGCAAGGAGTCAGGGAAACAAAGAGAGGCAGGAGGCAAGGCGAACAGCAGAAAACAGCCACAGCCACAGCCACAGCCAGCCAGCCAGCCAGCCGCAATCTGAATTCATTATAGAGAGAAATCTTAAGTCCAAGCACCTAAACCTGTTGTCAAAAAGGTAAGCTAGTTGTAACCCAGAAGGGTTGAATTCTATTCTCCCAAGGTCTGCAGGTGTACCCAAACTCTTTACAACTTCATATTTACATAGCACTAATTAAGCTCATTAATTAATCAAATAAAAAGCAATGGGTTCCAATATGTAATTTTTTTCTTTTGCTCTGGCGGCGGCGGCGGCGGGGGTAACGTCAAGGGGTAATGTCGGCATATCTAAATATATTTTGGGGTAAAAGGTAAAAAAGTTCCCTGACCCCTGCTCTAATGCTTACTACTTCCTGAAGTTGCTAGGCTTTTTTATGCAAGGTAAAAACCTGTTTTTCCCCCTAGAATTTTAATGTTTTTTCCCCCACAGCAATTCAATGCTATCTGTATCACTATTTTGTGGAGTGTATTATATGTGTGTGGCTCCAAGGCAAGTTACAACTTTCCCTCGCAAGTACAATTTCCTTCACTCTCCCTTCATTGCAGTGATTGACTCCTGACCGTCTCAGAGCAGGCAAAACCGGGGGGGGGGTTAAAATCAGACAAAATTATAGTCAGACACACAACCCTAAGGTTTAACCCCAACTAATCCAAGAGTCATAGAAAATTCCATGATTTTTGACTCAAAACCTGCCCTTGAATTATCTGTGAGATCAACTTATGCTTGCGTATCTATGGTATGTTCAAAAGCATTAACTGTGTAACAAAATTTGAACAATGTTGTGTTTATCTGAATAATTGAATGTTTCTTAATTTTAGTATGAAGATTTCAAAAATGCCATAGTTTGACATAGCATCAATAGTTTCACAATTTTGACATAGCATCAATAGTTGTACTACTTCAAAATCTAAGCAGTTACATAATATGTGTATTACACTGTAATACACATAATATGTGTATTAGGCTATAGGATTAGTAAAAACACAAAATTTAAAATAAAAAATGTTTTGATGGAAGAAAGGGGATTGTATTTCCTTTACCCCGCTGCATGCCAGCCAGTCAGCATATTGATGGCACCCTGCCCCAAACATCCAAATGACCTCTCCTAGTGGCTTCCTGTAGATGTTAAATAGCATGAGATGGACCCTTGCAGTACCCGAAACCTAAGAGGTCGGGATGCCGAACAAGCATCCCCCAGCACCACCTTCTGGGATCTGTCAGCCAGGAAGGAGCAGAACCACGGCAGAATAGTGCCTCTGAGCCCTAACTGACCAGCCAACCGACCCAGAAGGACACAATGGTCGATGGTGTCGAAAGCCACCAAGAGGTCCAGCAGGACTATCAGGGATGCACTCCCCCTGTCCATTCCCTGGCATAGGTCATCCACCAAGGCGACCAAAGCAGTCTCCGTCCCGAACCTCAGCCTGAAGCCAGATTGGAATGGATCCAGACAATCCGCTTCCTCCAGGACCCTCTGAAGCTGGGACACCACCACCTGCTCAATCACCTTGCCCAGAAATGGGACATTTGAGACTGGCCAAAAGTTGTTTAGATTAGTAGGATCCAGGGAGAGAGAGAGAGAGAGAGAGAGAGAGAGAGAGAGAGAGAGAGAGAG
>JAJKFI010000056.1:1005648-1031030 GCA_029204185.1 Lerista edwardsae
GAGAGAGAGAGAGAGAGAGAGAGAGAGAGAGAGAGAGAGAGAGAGAGCAACCGGGCAGGAGGGGGTGAACAATTGCCCGCTTCAAAGCAGGCGGCAACACCTCCTCCCTCAGAGATGAATTCACCACCCTCCCTATGCACTCGGCCAGCCCGTCCTGGGCACCTCTAAGCAGGCAAGAAGCTGTTCTCACACTTCAGAGAATCCTGTCCACATCCTCAGGTTCTACAAGCTAAAAAGAATCCCAAATGATAGTATAGACAGGTTCCCCGGGGACATCACTAGATATGCCACCAGCAGTGTCCAAGTCATGCTGAATCTGATCGACCTTCTCCGCAAAATGTTTTGCAAACTCGTCACAGCGAGCCTCTGTGAGCTCCTCCCCTCCAGTGGGGGGGAGATGGAGAAGGCTACGGACCACATGAAAAAGCTCAGCTGGACGGTTCTCTGTGGATGGGATGGTGGCAGAGAAGTATGTCCTCTTAGCTGCCACCACCGCCCTGGAATAAGATCTCAAGTGGGCTCTAGCCTGTGTATGGTCAGATTCAGCACAAGTCTTTCGCCGCTGTGGCTCTAGATGTCTGCCCCACCACTTCATCGTTCACAGCTCCTCAGAAAACCAAGGAGTGGCTCTTACTCTGCGACTAGGCAGAGGACGCTTGGGAGCAATCTCATCCAGGGCCCTGGTCATCTCCCTATTCCAGAGATCAACCAGGGCGCTGGGTGGATTGCCAGCTCTGGTGACAGGAAAATCCCCCAGAGCCCCCAGGAATCCATTCAGATCCATCAGCCTCCAGGGGCAGATCATACAATGCGATCCCCCACCGCTGCGGAGGTGAGAGGCTTCAACAAGCCTCCAGGAAGTGATCTGTCCATGACAAAGGAGTGATCTTAATCTCCTCCACCTCCAGATTACCATCAACCCGCCCAGCAATAAACACCAGGTCCAGTGTGCATCCCGCATCATGCATTGAGGCAGATATTTCTTGAGACAGAGGCATGGTTGCCGTGGAGGCCATGAAATCCTGAGCTGCAGCTGTTCCTGGGGCCTCGACATGAACATTAAAGTCCCCCAGCACTAATAGGCGAGGGGACTCCAACACCATGCCTGAGATCAGCTCTGTCAGCTCATGCAGGGAGACTGTTGGGCAGCAAGGCGGGCGGTACACCAACAGAATCCCTATTCTGTCTCGCTCCTCCAGCACAACACGAAGGCACTCCAACCTGGTGGACTGCTGGACAGGGTACCCATTGAGATGGATGGTATCCCAGTAGACTATTGCAACCCCGTCTCTCCGCCCCTGAAGGCATGGCTGCTGCAGTACTCGGAAACCCAGCGGACAAATCTGGGAAAGACTGACACCTCCCAGCTCATCCAGCCAGGTCTCCGTTATGCGTACCGGGTCGGCACCTTCATCCAGGATTAAATCCTGAATTAAGCAGGTCTTATTATTCACTGATCTGGCATTCAGAAGCAGCAGTTTCAGACTCAGGGGACTGTCGCCAAGAGTGCCAAGGGTCAGAGTGGTGAGAGGAGGGCCAGAAATAGGGACAGGTCTGTCAACGACTGACCCTCCTTCTCCTGTAACTGCCTGCCCAACCCCCACCGCCATACCTTCCGTAACCCACAACTCTACTTATGGTGGCTCCCCTCCCCTCCCCTGAGCTCCCTCAAGGTGTTAAACACATAGCTCTGGCGGGGTCAATCTTCAAGCCACTGGACAGCAGAAAAACCCAAAACCTTAAAAAAACACTGTCACACACATTCAATTCTTCCCACAATATTTGCAGCAACCCTCACCCCATTCTCACTGAGGCGTGGGTCACTGCAGCCTTTGCCCCTGAGGCAGGGGTAGCCTTCCAACTCCTTGGCCTTACTCTCACTCAGGCCAAGTTCCCTCACACTCACAACATCCACACACTCACAAAATAGCTGATGTTCAGTCTTGTTGACAGGCTTCCCCGTCTCCAAAAAAGCGCAAGGAGCAGGGAAGTGGCTGGCAGTTGATGATCCATGGGGTGTCAAGCAGGGATGTTGTACAACAGCAGGTGGCCTGGGTCTTCAATCCTCAATCCACCTCGAGAAGAGTCACGGGCAAAGAGCCCTTTGGCTCGTGCCTCTGGCAAGCCAGAGGCTGCTTGCTGGCTCACTTGCAGGGAAGAGCCAATGGGGCTGTGAGAGCCAGTCCTTCCCCACAGCACAGGTGTTCCTCATCACCAGCTCCTCCCCACACCCTTCAGACCTCAGTCTGCCTCAGCACACTGGGTCCTTATACTTGTGTATAAGTCTAGAAAGTCTTAAATTTTACCCTCTTATCTGGGTTGACCTATCTGCAGGTCTCACACAAGTACCTCTAGAGTGCCTCCAGCTAGAGCAGAGAGACAAACAAGAGAGGACCAAAGGGTGGCAGATGCTGCCTGTTTCACAGCAGCAGTACATGCACTTGGTTTTCCCACCTGCCATTCCCCTCCTCCACCCTAGCCACTTATTCTTTTAAAAATAAATCTGTGGTTCCCAAACTGTGGATCTGAGACCCACCAGTGGATCATGACACAATTGTTGTTGGGTTGCACAACTGACAGGGTAGGTTAGGCTCTGTGCATTGAGTTAAAAACAAGCTGCAATTGCAGGAAGGAGCACTGTTCCCAATCACCATTATAGGCACACCTCTTGACATGAGGCAGTACCTCTAGGTCCTCTAAAATTTTGAGAACCACTGGAATAAGTTATATGTTAAATGAAGACTAAAAATAATAAAGTTAGGGTGCATTTTCCAGCACCATCATAGCTGTGCCAATGGGGCATGTGCTGCATCCTAAAGTTAGGGGGCAGTCACAGAAGCCTCCTCAAGGAAATGGAATGTTAGTTCCCTTATCTTGGAACTGAATTGCCCTCAACCCAGCGCTGGGAGGTTGGTTAAAATTGCTCCCTTAGCGCATGAATGACTGTCAACATTTTCTCTAAGTTTGAGTGCAAAACCCCATGTATCCATGGGGCACAGCAAATGTCATGATTTTTGGCTCAAAACGTGTCCTTGACTTATCTATGAGATTGGCTTATACACGAGTATATACAGTGCTCCATACTTGGAAAATCTTCTTGTAGTTCAAATATAAGAGATTGCACCCCAGAGAAAAATGGGGTGACTCACACAAACAAAAGATGAGCAAAATATTAAATAACTTATTGGAACCATTTACTCCTCACAGACTAAAAAATGGCAATGCATTAGGATTTCTTCCTACGTACACTTTTACAAAAAAATTGCCTTTGAATTGCAGTATTGTACAAAAAAGACAAAGAATCCAATTACTGATGAAAATCCATCCTTTACATTTTACATTCCTTTTATTGTAAATCGTTTTAGTCTCAGATCTGCCTACTTTTGTCTACAGCAACTGAATAGTTATATTAACCTGTTGTGGGGGTTTGTTTCTGCTATTTTGTCATTAAATGTCCCTTTTTAAAAATACCTTAAATTCCAGTTACAGTGATAGGCTTGTTTCAAAGTGTTTCATTTGTTTCAATAACATCCTGAGCTGTGTGGCCCATTCGAAATAAAAGGAAAGAGTTTCTTGCGGATGTGGCAGATTGTTAAACACCCACCTGCACCTGAAATCACCCCAAGATTGCTGTTTCTTGAACTAATCATAGAACACTGGCATGTACTTGGTACTATAATAGGCTTTTTATAAGTTGTTATACTTCTTGTAACAGTATTTTGCTGCCGCCATGTTTCCCTGTATACCATGGCTACAGCTACCAATCCTGGCAACATATACAGAGAGTATACTGAACTTGCACAGCATTAGAAACCTGTGTGAGCATGCTCTTTCATGTCCATTACTTCTCATAGGCTCTACACATTGTGCTGCTTCTGAGATTCGACTTCTGGTGCACTGTAGACTTTTCTGTGCACAACCCCAATAAATAAATACAGTAAGAGACTGCAGACACAATGCTTCCCATGCTCCCCCCCCCAACTTTTGCAGCTTCACGACAGTCCTGTGAGGTAGCAGCCTGAGCAGGGCTGGTCTTAGGAGCAGGACAAGATAGCAAGAAGAGGCTGCGCAGGATAGTAACAAAAACTCTGTATAGATAAGACAGAACCATGATTGAATTGGAGCCAAGCCCTCTCTTGCACAGGCTGTGAAAAGTTGCCATTACCCCATCAATAAGGCTTCACAAAACCATTGAAGAACATTACAGCAGATGGGTAGTGCAACCCTACAGTGCATTAGAGCAGGCTGGCTGACTGGCCTGCACTGTATCGAGCACAGCATTCAAGGATGCTGGAGCCTCCCCAATGTGCTCCTCTGATCTGCACCCGCGAAAACGTGGGCACAGATCCAAGGAGACCGTGTGGCCCAAATTGGGGCTGTGCGGCCTGGGGATGCGGCCTAGGACGCGGCCTAATGGCTGTATCCCAAACCCACCCCCTCCCGGGGCCGGGCCGTCCACCAGCCCGCCCACCCCCACCCGGTTCCGCCCTCCCTCCCGGCCAGAGCCGCCCCTGCACCTGCCAGGTTTGGCTGGGGCACAGGCGGCTTTCTGCCCACCCTCCCAGACTAGCAATAGAGCTAGAACCGGTCTGAGAGATTTAGCACCAATGCAGGGGAATATGGAGTTGGAAGGGACCCACAACATTATTTAGTCCACCCCCTTGTCTATATCAAGAAATCCTCCAACAGCAGGACCTTCTGCATAGGAACTGGGTGGGGGTGGGCAGGCTGGCAGGCACGTTGGCCCAGGGAAGGGGGTGGGTGTGGGATGCAACTGTTAGGTCGCATCCAAGGCCTCATGCCCAGGCCACTTGGCCCTGATTCGGGCCACGGGCCTCCTCGGTTCTGCGCCAGATCCAAGGAGCACATTGGGGAGGCTGGCTCATCCCCTGGCGCAAGGGCATGAATGTGCCCTTGCACTGGGGAGGCTCCAGTCACCTCAGAAGCTGTGCTGGATACGGTGCAGGCCCGCAGGCCTGCCTGCTCCAGGGCAGTTTAGGATTGGGCTGTGGATGTGGTCGACGACTTCTCAACGAGCACTGCATCACAGAAAACACACGTACTGAAACTGAGGTTGTTGGGAAGTTTCTGGAAGTTGGAAAATGCAAAATACATCAGATTTCTGCCCTTTCCCCTTTTCTCAGAATTCACCAAGTACCCCTGCCATTAAAGTGTCTTACAGTACTTCTGTGTGATATCTGGTGCCAGCTGCACGAGTGTACTGCTGGCGCTAGAGCCCAGAGGTAGCATTCAGTGGGGAAGGTCTCACAGACAGACCCCCATGTCTGATTGCTACCACTGCTTCATAAATGGAAAGGAGAGGGGACAGCAGTGTAGAATTCAGGTGCTTATGGGAATTGAAGAAGCTATGCTAATCCTGAATTATCAGGTTCTCACCAGCATGGAGTCTGATATGGTACACATAGTCCCACCTATTTTCTCAAGAACACTGAGGCATGGCTGACAGGTGTGTAGCATCAGGAAGAAAGGGTCAGCAGGCGACGTCCCAGTCCCCTTCTTGTGTTCAGTTAATGCAGAGAAAATGACAAGACAAGAGGGCTTACCTCACACTGTCATGTAGCATGCAGATATCACAGCAATAGCACAGTGATGTTCAAGATCAGAGAAGGAAAGTTGCAAAATCCATTGAAGTGTGACATCTGAAGTGAGGACTCTTGGCTTAACGAGTGTACTTATTTATCTCACATACCAGTGTTTTGTCACTTGTTTGCGATGTCGCCACAAGCTGCAAGCCTGGGGAAAGCAAGCCAAATCATCTTTCTGAACTTCCCATCTGCGAGGCAATGTCAATAACACATTCTGGAGAGCGAAACAAAGACATTTACAGCATTGACATGCAAGCGCTGAACATGAAACATGGCCGGAGTTAGCGATTAATGGAATTTAACGCAGGGTGCGCCTGTTGTGACGTCCATTCCTGCGTGCAAAGCTGAGGAACAGTTTGATTAATGCTTCCAACCTGAACAAGAAAATGTAAAATAAGGCCACAGTTAGGAGTCGTACTCTAGGGAGAAATAGCACACTAATACCAACAGACGCTGCGAAACTCAACAACTGCAAGTAAGTAAAATATAGGGGGGAAATGTAAATCAAGCTACTTAGTGAGAAAAAAAAAAACGAATTCAAGACTGAGCCACTTATATTTCCATTTCCCTTTAGACTATAACAGATAATAAAAAATGTTAGGGCCTCATTACCTCAACACAAGATTGACTTCAAATGCGTGAATTTAAGTGCCTAGCCGAAAAGGCTACAGTGACATAATGTATGAAAATCATCACTTTGGAAGGATTGACTTCAGCACTAAAATTAAAGGTATCTCATTTATATTGAGATTTCCACACAGCTCCAGCAGATGGTAAAATGAGTCCACAGAGATCATTTCCATTTGTGTATATATTTTCATCAGTGGAATGTTTCATTATCCAAGAGCACAATTCAGACAAAGTTAAGCACATTGAAACTGGGAATTAAACCCCTGAATCAGACTACGTTGGTTGTTGTATTTTGTTCTGAACAGGAATAAAACGTAAAACAAACTTTTTAGCACTGGGACCCACTTTTTCAAACATCAATCTATCACAACCCGCAAGACAAAAAAGAAAAAAGATCTAGAAAAATTATGCTATTAATAAATAACAATCAATACATTATCAATTAATAATAATTGGTGTCCTGTGCTTCTGAGGCTGCTAGAAACTTTATGTATAATATGTGTATATACATTTGCTAGACTCTTCCCTAGAAATGGAGTTTAAGGATGTGTCCCCAAAACCTTTACACTCATTCCAGGGTACCCAAAAGGTTGAACTGGAGAGCAAGATGTGCAGTTAGGGACTTCCAGGCCAGACAAAAAGCTGAAACTGTGTTTATACATGATCTACAGCATGCCAATTACTAGAGAAAATACAAAAAATGTCAGTTTAATTTGGGGTATGCAGATTATCTCATACCACAGCTGTGAGTGTGAGTGCGTCCTGGAACCAAGTTCCTTCTGGAATTAAGTGCCTCGGAACCAAGTGCCAGGTAGGCGAGTTAAGCAGCTGTGCGAGGAGAGGTAAAAGGAGGGAGGAGGAGGAGAAGGTGAGTGTACACTTATTTATCTACTCTTCATAAATAGAACTAAATAGGTACTCACTGAGTAACATAGGCAGTAGTATTTTGGACAAGGAGCTGATTGTAAAGAGTCCAATCTAAAATGGGTCTACTCAAAAATAGGAGTAGGTGTACTGAGCAAAACAGGTCCGCTGTTTCTAATTTCAATTAACCTGTAAGGCAGGGGAAGGAGCTAGGCAAGAGCATATAACTAGGCTTGCCTTGTGAGTGCACTTCATGAGCTGTGAGTGCGTCCTGGAACTAAGTTCCTTCTGGAACTAAGTGCCTCGGAACCAAGTGCCAGGTTAAGCAGCTATGCGAGGAAGCCAGGGCCCCAAAACACTGCCCTTCAGTTTCCATGAGTAGCCAATTCCCACAACTAATATAGCTATGCAGGCAGGCAGCCAGCAGCGGGGTGGGGGCTTCCCAGTGTTTTGCACTGAGTGCCACATGTATGACTATATGCCTCTTGGGTATAAGTCGTGGGTGTGTCCTCGCTGCAAGGAGCTCCAAGCACTCAGGGAAGGAGTCTGCTCCCTTGCTTGCGGACCTGGTGAAGCAGATGCAGGTAGAGAGGGACCATGGTGAGACTTCCGAGGACTTGCAGGCTTTGTCCCACCCTCAGAAGGGCAGCTTCTCGGCTGCTGGGGTAGGAAGTCTCGGGGCTGGAGGACATCACTCTGGAAAAGAGGGAAACAATCCCCTAGGGGGGACCTCTTCTTCAGGTGACAGGCCCATGTCCAGTCATATACTCCTCGGCAGGAGGGGGGTCAGGGGCTTCTTGTAGTGGGAGATTCTATAGTTAGGAATATAGAGAGGGGGGGTCTGTGATGGATGTAAGGACTGCATGGTGGCATGCCTGCCTGGTGCGAAGGTTACAGACATCACTTCTCTTCTAGATAGGTTGATAGAGAGTGCTGGGGAGGAGGTAGCAGTTGTGGTGCATGTTGGGAAATGTAGCCAGGCAGTCCTGGAGGCCAAATTTAGGTTGTTAGGGAGGAAGCTGAAAACCCGGACCCCAAAGGTAGCGTTCTCAGAAGTGCTGCCTGTTCCGCACTCAGGGCCAGGTAGGCAGGTGGAGAGTAGGAGTCTCAATGCGTGGATAAGACGGTGGTGTCGGGAGGAGGGGTTTAGATTTATTAGGCACTGGGGAGCATTTTGGGGCAAGCCAGGCCTGTACAAGAAGGATGGGCTGCACTTGAACCAAAACAGAACCAGACTGCTGGCACGTAATATCAAAATGGCAATGTTAGGCTGTGAAGCTGTAACAGACTTAAAGAGACCAGACTAAGGAATTTTGTAGCTTGGGAAATACTGAGAAAAGAGCTGCTAGTTAAGGCAACATTGTACAGCTGTATGCTGTAAGTACGTGCTGCAAGGCACACTCACCTGAAGTGAGTTACCACTGTGATGGATATAAGCAGCATCCAGAAGCTTCTCTCCAGACAGTGTGTTTCTCAGTCTCTTCTTGAGGAAACAGGGATTTCTGCATTACACTGTCTTGTTTATCCAGCCTATGATTCCATGTTCCAACTGAGCTGTTAAAATATATTAATTCCCCTAAACTCAGCTCTTTTTGGTAACAATGGATCCCATCAGAGGACAGGTTAAATATTGGGTGGAAAGTCTCATCAAAGACAAAATCCTAAAACATATAGAAGACCAAACCTTGCTGGGGGAGAATCAGCATGACTACTGTAAGGGTAAGTCTTGCCTCACAAACCTTTTGGAATTCTTCAAAAAGGTCAACAGGCATGTGGATGGTGGTGAACCAGTAGATATTATATATCTGGATTTTCAGAAAGCATTTGACACAGTCCCTCACCAAAGGCTGCTGAAAAAAACTTCACAGTCAGGGAATAAGAGGTCAAGTCCTCTTATGGATTGAGAATTGGTTGAGGACCAGGAAACAGAGAGTGGGGATTAATGGGCAATTTTCACAGTGGAGAGAGGTGAAAAGCAGAGTGCCCCAGGGATCTGTCCTGGGACCAGTGCTTTTTACCTTATTCATAAATGACCTGGAGACAGGCATACGCAGTGAGGTGGCCAAATTCGCAGATGACACTAAACTTTTCCGGGTGGTGAAAACTAGAAAGGATTGTGAAGAGCTCCAGAAGGATCTCTCATAACTGGGAGAATGGGCAGTAAAATGGCAGATACGTTTCAATGTAAATAAGTGCAAAGTAATACATATTGGGGCAAAAAAACCCAAAAATTCACATATAGGTTAATGGGTTCTGAGCTGTCAGTGAGAGACCAGGAGAGAGATCTTGGGGTGTTGATGGACGATGAAAATGTCGATGAAAATGTCGACCCAGTGTGCAGCAGCAGTGAAGAAGGCAACTTCCATGCTAGGGATAATTAGAAAAGGGATTGAGAATAAAACAGCCAAGATTGTATTGCCATTGTACAAGGCGATGGTAAGGCCACACCTAGAGTATTGTGCACAGTTTGGGTCTCCACATCTCAAAAAGGACATGGTGGAATTAGAAAAAGTATAGAAGAGAGCAATGAAAATGATTACTGGGCTGGGGCATCTCCCTTATGAGGAAAGGTTACAGCGTTTGGGGCTCTTCACTCAAGAAAGAAGGTGCCTGAAGGGGGGCATGATTGAGACATACAAAATTATGCATGGGGTGGATAGAGTATATAGAGGGAATCTCTTTTCCCTCTCACACAATACCAGAACCAGGGGACATCCTTTAAGGCTGAGTGTTAGGAGAGTTAGAACAAACAAAAGAAAATATTTCTTTACCCAGCGTGTAATTAGAATGTGGAACTCCTTGCCACGAGATGTGGTGATGGCATTGGGCCTGGATGCCTTTAAAAGGGGATTGGATAGATTTATGGAGGAAAACTCCATCACAGGTTACAAGCTATGATAGGTATGTCCAGTCTGAGATTAGCTGGTCGCTCATCATGAGTGCCGGGTAGGATTTTTTTTCTGTCATCCAAATTGGCCATGGATGGCAGGTTTTTTGTCTACCCCAGACTGTCAAAGGAGGGATGGGAGTTCAGTAGGTTACATGATTTACATTTGTGCTTAATAAAGTTAAACCCCAACCTCAGTCTGGTGTCCTCCTTGGGGGTGGTGCAAGGGTAATAGTCTACCTTAGAATGCCAGATGCAGGGGAGTGGCAGAGAGACACAAGTATCTGGTTGTCTTTGTGTGCTCCCTAAGGCATCTGGTGGGCCACTGTGAGATACAGGACGCTGGACTAGATGGGCCTTTGGCCTGATCTGTTCTTATGTTCACAGATTAGTATTCTAGCTAATGATTTTCTTCTACAAACTGGGCAAGGGTGGGTAAGTTTTTTTTTAAAATGTTTCAAAAACGTTTCAGGACCCACCAAAAATCAGTTCACAACCCACTGGTGGCTCCTGACCCACAGTTTGGGAAACACTGACCTAAACCATTATTATTAATTTATTGTCATTGTATTACACAACGAAATTCACTGACACCCGGAGACCAAACCAACACACACACTAAGCTCCCAACAATCCCCCCACATCCCCCACCCCCTACCCCCCTTGAAATTCCTCTTTATAAAACACACACATCCACACAATAGACAATAATACAGTCCGACTGCCCCTATCTACTGGTACTTAAGTTCGTTGTTCAATGCTGTTATGGCTCTAGAGTAAAAACTGTTTATGAAACGTGTTGTCCGGGTTCTAATAGTCCTATATCTCCTGCCAGAGGGCAACAGTTCAAAAAGGTTGTGAGCAGGATGGGAAGAGTCTCTAAGGATGTTATGTGATTTCATCAAGGGTGGGTAGCTGGAGCCCGATAGTGTACTGGGCCACTTTAATAATTCTCTGTAGTGCCTTCTTATCCCCTACAGAGCTGCTCCCATACCATACTAAAATATTGTATGTAAGGACACTCTCGATGGTGCTACGGTAGTAGGCCAGAAGTAGACGCTGAGAAAGGTTCATCCTCCCAAGCACCCTTAGGAAGTACAGCCTCTTCTGCACTTTCTTCACTAGCATATCGACATTTAATGTCCATGTGAGGTCCAATGAAATGTAGGTGCCCAGAAATTTGAAACTGCCGACCCTCTCCACCTCCTCATCATTTATATACAAAGGCAAATGCACATCTCTCTTTCTCCTAAAATCGATTATAAGCTCTTTAGTTTTTTTAGCATTAAGTGTAATATGGTTTTCTTTACACCACAGTATCAGCCCTTGTACTTCCTTTCTGTATGCAGTCTCGTTATTCTCATTGATAAGCCCCACTACTGTCGTATCGTCTGCAAATTTAATAATAGTATTGGTGCTGTACAGTGGGGTGCAATCATATGTGTACAGAGAATAAAGGAAGGGGCTTAGCACACTTATGCACACTTAGCACACTTATGTAAAGTTCTCTACTGGAGCTGAACAGGGGGAGGGGAAAAATCAAGTTACTGGTTGAGAATAAGGTTCACAAAACAACTTACATGCAGATTCAACCAGAATGCATCATTATTATGTAAAACTAATGGTCCATGACTAGCCAATGTTCAGGTGGCATAAGGCATTTCCTAGCTGGTAGCACATTGAGGTATGCAGCCTGGCTGCCATCAGAAGCAGCAGACAGCCAGATCCAGGAGACAATGGTCTCCTGCCAGCACTGAGTAGGGATAAGAATGGGACAGGGTTGGGAGGAATGGGGCAATGATGGGGTGGGAAGGATGTGGATCAAGATTGGAAAGGGACAGTTTCAGCTGCAGTAGAGCACTCCGAAACCTAACACTATTCCTGGCCTGACCTGGGTCCATGTAGACTTCTACCAGCAATATAGCTAGCCCAGATCCACATAGACCAGAGGGGTTGCCACAGGCTTACCCCAGGGCAAGGGGAAAAATGTTCCCTTACTCCAAGGAAGACTTTGGAGGCTGAAACTCCCATGTAGGATGCAGCAGGCACCACACTGGTGCTGCTTCATAGCCACACATGGAGTTGCATTGGATTGGACTATAATACCTGGAAGGATTTTTAAACACTGTGGCATTAGCTTCTATTCCCAGCCTTAAAGGATGCACTAGGCAACATAAAGGCTTGGTAGCTTAGAGATGATGCATGCACACACATGCATGCACACCAAGGGACAAGGAGTTGGCAGAATGGGGATGGGGTGGGGATGGTTGGATGAAGATCATGTGGTGGTGGGACCAGTGGCAGTGGTGAATGCAGAGCCCATCCTCAGGCCTGGCCTGATCAACCTGCACAGAGTAAAGCAGAATTACTCCAGCTATATTGCTGGCACATATCCGAGTTGCCCTATAGTGGCTCCTAGAGCTTACCCCAGGGCAATGGGACAAATATCCCCTTACCCCAAGAAAAGCTTCAGTAACCAAAAGTCCATGATGGATAAAGCAGAGACTGCACCAACACAGGACTTTAGGTAGGATTGGTCTGTCAATCCAGGGTTCCCTTGACTACTGTTTGAAAAGCATGTCACAAGACAGGAGGTGTGGACTGATGGTTTAGCTGCTGATACTGTCTAAAGCTAAGCAGGAGAATCTGTGGCTTGTTTTTGGATGGGAGACGGATGCCAGGTTGTGACAAGCTGCAGTACCTGTGGTGGCAGAACAGAGTAGCTGTGGAGCTGATTACTCACTGCAAGTGAGAGTTGCGGTGGAGTGTGTGAGAAAGGCCAGCTGGCAAAAGAACAGAATAGGATGTTGAGGACCTGTCCAGGCTTGACTTGCGATTGCCTGCTGAGGCTTGAGGGCATGCAGCCAAAGGAGAGAACCACACTGTGAAGGCTACATCTGGGACTGAGGATTTGGAGGATCACAAGAATACTGTATATTTGTAATGGAAGTGTCACCCTATGCAAAAGGAAAAATGTTGTGCCAGAAGTGACATCACAACAGGAAGTGAAGTCACCGTTATATTTTCGTTTTCAGGTTTTTTTGGCCATAACTTTTGATTGAATTGTTTGTTTCACTGCATTCTGCATAAAATTTTTGCATTGAAAAATACTTAACATGACAGTATTATTCTTACAAATAGCAATTTTAACAAACCACAATTTTTATATGACAGTTATATTTTAGTTTTTTGGCCATAATTTTTGATAGAGTAAAGAAATTACACTCTGGTTTGTTTAGCTCACCTTTTTGGCCCCCTAAAGCCTCTTGCCCGGTTCAATTGCACGCCCCCCCCCTCTGCACTTCTTTAGCCGCACCTCTTCCACGTCATTAACACCTGCAATGAGAAATGCCTGTTTTTTTCCATCAGAGAGCTTGTAGCCCCCCTCACAATAATAGACACCTAAGCATATGCCACTGAAATAGTAGTTGCAGATCTTCTTCGGAAAGCAAACCATCAAGGCTACTTGTATTGATATAAATCTTCCAAAGGATACAATTCAATTTGAGAACACACAGATCCAACAGTCGCTGAAAAAGAATGCTTTCAGCTCATGCTAAGTGCTCAAGGGAAATATTTTTGAGGGAGAAATGCAAATTTGTTAGAGATAAGAATGTGTGAAAATTGACTTTGATGTTGTATATGAGTAGCAGTGAACTATTAATGGCAAGAGAATCATATTTCCACTTGACTCACTTTTGTTTCTTCACTATTAGAGTCCACCCTGAAAACAAATCTCATGTTTTAGTATATCCGTAGAGTGTTACATCCTAAAGGGGAATAAAACATATTATATATCTGTCATGCTTGACAACAAAAACCTAAGGAACAACATAACATGGAACTGGACATGCAGCATATTACAATGTGAAAAATTTGCAGAAACCACATCAAGAGAATAAGCAATAGAAACAGGTAGCAGAGGCAGAGGCAGGTGTCTGGAAGTGAAAGGAAAGTACGATGCTGCAAAGAACAATACTGTATAGGAACCTGGAACATCAGATCTATGAACCAAGGTAAGCTAGATGTGGTCAAACACGAGATGTCAAGACTGAACATCGACATCATGGAAGTTAGTGAACTAAAATGGACAGGAATGGGAGAATGTAATTCAGATGACCATTACATCTACTATTGTGGGCAGGAATCCCTTAGAAGAAATGGAGTAGCCTTCATAGTGAACAAGAGAGTGAGAACAGCAGTACTGGGGTATAACCTCAACAATGATAGAATGATTACAATTTGGATCCAAGGCAAACCTTTCAACATCACAGTAGTCCAAGTCTATGCCCCAACCACTGATGCTGAAGAGGAAGAAATTGACCGTTTCTATGAAGACCTACAACACCTTCTAGAATTAACACCAAAAAAGATGTCCTTTTCATCATAGGGGACTGGAATGCTAAAGTAGGCAGTCAAGCGGTAATAGGAATAACAGGCAAGTTTGGTCCTAGAGTACAAAATGAAGCAGGGCAAAGACCGATAGAGTTTTGTCAGGAGAACACATTAATCATAGCACACACCCTTTTCTAGCAACACAAACGGCGACTGTACACACGGACTTCACCAAATGGTCTACACTGAAATCAGAGTGATTACATTTTTTGCAGCCAAAGGTGGAGAAGTTCTATACAGGCAATAAAAACAAGACCTGGAGCTGACTATGGCTCAGATCATGAGCTTCTTATTGCCAAATTCAGGCTTAAACTGAAAAAGTAGGGAAAACCTCTAGGCCCTCCACATATGACCTAAATCAGATCCCATACGAATATACTGTGGAGGTGACAAATAGATTTAGAGGCTTAGATTTGGTAGACAGAGTGCCTGACAAATTTGGAAGGAGGTCTGTAATATTGTACAGGAAGCAGCAACTAGAACCATCCCAAAGAGAAAGAAATGCAAGAAGGCAAAGTGGCTGTCTGACGAGGCTTTACAAATAGCTGAGGAAAGAAGGGAAACAAAAAACAAGGGAGAAAGGGAAAGATATACCCAGCTGAATGCAGATTTCCAGAGAACAGCAAGGAGAGATAGGAAGGCCTTCCTAAATGAGCAATGCAAAGAAAAAGAGGAAAACAATATAATAATAATAATAATAATAATACATGTATTTATATACCGCCTTTCTTAAGGTCACTAGATTTCTCTAATGATTACAACTCAAGGCGGTTTACATAGGCAGACTTTTTCACAAACCCGAAGGTTTTTACAATTTACAGAATGTTCTATCTTTCAAGAACCACACTCAAACAGATCTTTCTTTCTGGATTTAGCCTTCTTTCTTTAGCCACCCGTCTGTCATCTGTCGTCTGCTGGCTGATGAGGCTTCCCTGCCCTCACCAGAGACGCAGCTGCGTTCAGCACACTCCTCCTCCCACGAGGCAGCTGAAACTCAGCTTTTAATCAGCCGCAGTTTGCAAGGTCTGCCGCTCACACAGACTTCTGGGAGTCTCGAGCTCACGACCTTGAGATCTTCAGTTGTTATCTTCGGGCAAACGGAGGCATTAACCCTCTCGGCTAAATGGGAAAGACCAGAGATCTTTTCAAGAAAATTGGAGATATCAAAGGACAATTTCATGCTATGTTAGGCACAATAAAGGACAAGAACAGAAAGGACCTAACAGAAGCAGATGAGATTAAGAAGAGGTGGCAAAAATACACAGAGGAACTCTATAAGGCCTATCTCAATGTTCCTGATAACCACAATGGTGCAGTCACTGAGCTCGAACCCAACATCCTGGAGTGTGAAGTCAAGTGGGCTTTAGAAAGCATCACTAATAACAAAGCTAGTGGAGGTGACAACATTCCAGCTGAGTTACTCAAAATCTCAAAAGATGATGCTGTCAAAGTGCTGCACTCCATATGCCAGCAAATTTGGAAAACCCAGCAGTGGCCACAAGACTTGAAAAGATCAGTTTACATTCCAATCCCAAAGAAGGGCAATGCCAAAGATTGCTCAAACTACCGCACGATTGCACTTATTTCACATGCTAGCAAGGTGATGCTCAAAATCCTACAAGCTAGGCTTCAGCAGTATGTGAATCGAGAACTACCAGATGTACAAGCTAGTTTCCGAAGAGGCAGAGGAACTAGAGATCAAATTGCCAACATTCGCTGGATCATGGTATGGAGAAAGCAAGAGAGTTCCAGAAAAACATCTACTTCTGCTTCATTGACTATGCTAAAGCCTTTGATTATGTGGATCACAACAAACTGTGGCAAGTTCTTGAAGAGATGGGAGTACCAGACCACCTTATGTGTCTTCTGAGAAACCTGTATGCGGGTCAGGAAGCAACAGTTAGAACTGGACGTGGAACAACTGATTGGTTTCAAATTGGAAAAGGAGTACGACAAGGCTGTATACTGTCACCCTGTTTATTTAACTTCTATGCAGAGTACATCATGAGGAAGTCTGGGCTGGATGACTCACAAGCTGGAATCAAGATTGCTGGGAGAAATATCAACAAACTCAGATATGCAGACGACACCACTCTAATGGCAGAAAGTGAGGAAGACCTAAAGAACCTGCTGATGAGGGTGAAAGAGGAAAGTGCTAAAATTGAAAGTGAAGCTCAACATCAAAAAAACTAAGATCATGGCAACCACTCCCATCACTTCCTGGCAAATAGAAGGGTAAGAAATGGAAGCAGTGACAGAGTTTATTTTCCTGGGCTCCAAGATCAGCGCAGATGGTGACTGCAACCATGAAATTAAAAGACGTTTACTTCTTGGGAGGAAAGCTATGGTGAACCTAGACAACTTAATAAAAAGCTGAGACATCACCCTGCCAACAAAGGTTCACATAGTCAAAGCGATGGTTTTCCCAGTAGCAATGTATGGCTGTGAGAGCTGGACCATAAGAAAGGCAGAGCGCCGAAGAATAGATGCTTTTGAATTATGGTGTTGGAGAAGACTCTTGAGTATCCCCTGGACTGCACGGAAATCCAATCGGTCAATCCTCCAGGAAGTCAAGCCTGATTGCTCCCTGGAAGGACAAATCCTGAAGCTGAAGCTCCAATACTTTGGCCACCTCATGAGAAGAGAGGACTCTTTAGAAAAGACCCTCATGCTGGGAAAAATTGAAGGCAAAAGGAGAAGGGGGCGGCAGAGGATGAGATGGTTAGATAGTGTCACCGAAGCGATGACCATGAAATTGGGCGAACTCCGGAAGCTAGTGGAGGACAGGGAGGCCTGGCATGCTGTGGTCCATGGGGTCACGAAGAGTCAGACACAACTTAAGAACAACAACAACAAAGCAGTGGCAGTCATTGGCACAGCAATGTGTCACAGCACAATGGTTGAAAATGGCTGTTCTAGAGTCACGAAAACTGCCCAGGTGAAATGGGACTGCATTCAAATAGGAGATTCCCCCTTTGTGTATCTTTAGGTGGTATAGTCCAATGGAGACAGTACCTGTGTATTTATTAAATCTTTGTGCTAAATCACCATGCCTGGGCAGCCAAATTAATTAACCGTGACAGGTTCCATCTATTCTTAAATAATGCAGCTCGAGTGAAGGAAAAGAAATACTTTTTTGCCATTTGCTAATTAAAATGGAAAAGGATTATAATTTTTAAAAGGGAAAAGAAACACCGCACAGCAGGGCATTCTTTCTAAATCTGAAAACCTCCTAACAAATGCCATGAAAGAAATGAACAATGTTGGCTGTTTATTGCTGCTGCTTTGATATATTTTTGTCATGTAAGCTTTACAAATGCACCTGTTGTACTTGTTGAAAGCATTGTCTGCTGCTAAAACCAGGGATGGGCAACTCAAAGTCACACTTAAGCCACTACCTTTGAAGGATTGCTCAAGTCTCAGCTATCAATTACTCACGCTCAACTCAGGACTCAAGCCACTAACTTGTAAATTGACTACGGTTTCAAAATGGCTTTGAGTCATGTTAGTTAGTTAGTTAGTTAGTTAGTTAGTTAGTGTGTGTGTGTGTGTGTGTGTGTGTGTGTGTGTGTGTGTGTGTGTGTCCTTGCTTGCTTTTTAAACATTTGCTGCTTCTGCATTGCATTGCAAGATCTCCTGGGTGATCTGCTAGTAAACATCCAGAAGGACAGCAGCAGATGTGGTGGAAGGGAAGGTTCCTGGACGTGAGGGCCAGAGGGTAGCAGGATGGGGGAGGAGAAAGAGAATATTTCTATTTTTGCTGAATGAGGCTATGGGAGGGACGAAAAGACAGGGCTAACCTGGACACAGGGCAGGGGGATCTTGGCAATAAAAGAATGGCTTAATTTTTTCTGCACAAGGGAGGGGAGAGAAGGAGGCAGGTAGTGGATGGGAGAGCAGGCTCTTTGCTATCTAGGGATTAATGGTCTCTTTTTTTTTTGTGGCACAAGCCAGGGATGGACAAAAGAAGGTGGGTAGATGAGGGGTGGAGGTGATTCTTTGCCACTGCCTTCCCCCTTTTTCCCCCATGAAATTTGACTCAAGGACTTGAGACTTGGGATTCTAAGGGCACAATCCTAACCGGCAGTTAGGGTCAGATAAAAAGGTTCTGTGGGTCGCATTTGTAGAGTCATTATGCAGGGCTGTGGGGTGTATGTTTGACATCCCTGCATAAGACAGTTGTATTTTAGTTTTGTTTGTTTTTTGGCCATAAATTTTCTGGTTTGATTTATTAAATTCCATCTCAAATGGTATATAATGAAGGTATTATTCTGACACACTGCGACTTTAATAAACCACAATTTTTGCATAAGAAGTTGTATTTTCAGTTTTTTGGCCATAAATTTGGATAGAATAAAGATAATAAACTCTGTTTTTTAAAAAATTTGAATTCCACATCGAGAGGGTGTATAACATGATGGTTCTGTTTCTAAAAGCTGCAATTTTAATAAACCATGATCTTACATAAATATTTTTAGTTTTTTGGCTATAACTTTTGGTAGAGACTAGACCCTGTTTTTTAAATTGAATTCCTGGTGAAATTCCTTCATTCTCAATTCTGAACAGTATAGAACGTGATGGTATTATTCTGTAAAACCATAATTTTAAAAATTTGGGGTCCAGTAGGGACCCCCTGAGTAGGGCACCTGGGGCACCCTGCCCCATAGGTAGCTATGCTACTGTCTGTAAGCCATTCCGGCTTTCAAGAATAACCACTGCAATGGTAAAATCAAAGGAGAGGATTAAAAACAAGAGAGGAAAAGAAACTTGGAGAAAAACATAATGGAGGCAATGTGCAGCCTTATGTATGCTTGCTCAAAAGTAAAGTCCCATTGAGTTCATTGAGCCATTTCTAACAAATGTTCCTAGGATGCAGACTTCAGCAAAAATGGTTGTTAGCAACCTGCACTGGAATAGTCAGGCTGGCAGGCCTGCACAGAATCCAGCGCAGGTTGGGATGTTCACCCCCTGGCCCTGAGGGAGGCGCCAGCCACCCCTATGGGCTACTTGCATCTGCACCTGCTATATGGCGGGCACAGGTCTGAGCCCATTTCACAGGCCAAATTGGGGCCACATGGGCTGAGGACAGGCATTAGGCATTAGGACAGGCCCACCCCTTCCCCGTTCTGCCCTGCCTCCCACCTTCCCCCCACCCAGAAATGGCCCCGCACCAGCTGAACTTGGCTGGTGCAGGACTGACATACCTGGCCTTTGTGTTGGTGCTGCAGGGCCAACACAACTGCTTGCTGTGGCACTGCACGTCTTGCGCTAGCCCTAAAGTGCTTTACAGCACATTCGCAAAACCACAAGGCCAATGCAAGCAGCTTGCATTGCTATAGCCAAAGCCAAGGGCACTGTAGGATTGTGTCCTGAATGTTTATAGAAAGCTAAGGGATAAAGTCCTGTATGAATTAATAAGAAAATAAGAAGAGCCCTGCTGGATCAGGCCAAAGGCCCATCTAGTCCAGCTTCCTGTATGTCACAGTGGCCCACCAGGTGCCTCAGGGAGCTCAGTAGACAACAAGATGCCTGCATCCTGTGGCCACTCCTTTGTTGTTGGCACTCTGAAGTAATTAATGCAGTGATTCTCAATCATTTTAGCACCAGGACCCGCTTTTTTAAAATGCCATCATAGTGTTATGAGACATTTTTTTAAAGTGATCTAGAAAGAAACAATATTTACCTATTTACAAGTAATATTTCATTTTTGTATTTGAAAAAAAAACCTTGATCCATTTTTCATAATGAGGCAGCCCTATTGAATAGCCTCAAGGCTTCTGGGGCTTAGTTATGTGACCCAGCATTCACCTGCCCCCCTCCCCAGCTATCTGTCATTGATGGACTTGGAAAAAAAAGAACACCAGAAAATAAGATGCTCAAACATTTCTCTCCCTATATTTACACAAGCTCTTTGCAGGGCAATTAGTAGTCACCTGATTGTTGAATAGTCTCAGGACTTGAGGTGACTAGTTATCTGATCTACTCATGGTTTCATTGGAGGATCTGCAGGAAAATCAGGTCCCGATTCACCAAGTGGGTCCCGATCCACAGTTTGAGAAACACTGGTCTAACTGAAACCATAATTCCTCTTCTAGAAACTAATTTTGCAGCTCATGTTTTTTCTACTTCTGCAGTATATCAACAATTAACAGAAAAAAATGCTTCTGTATGACCATGTAGTACATAACAGAAACAATTTAGTTCCCCTTTTTTCTTGATGTTGTCTACAAGACCCAATCAGAGCTCTCCAAGGTCGATGCCCAGCTTTGGCAAAGGCGCGCTGACCTGTCAAAAGGGTTTGGCAAGACTTGTTTCCCCAGTGTGCATTCCCTCTGCCCTCTAAAGAAGCACCTCCCTCAACCCAAGAATGCCCTACAAGCCTAGATATTTCCCCTCTATGAGGGCTCACCAAAGGAAATTCGGAAGAATGCCAGCTGGACTGCGATGTTGCAGGAAGAGAAATACATTTTACTCATGTGTAGGACATTAGTAAAATGGACACAAGTGCAATACGTTTCCAAGGAGACCACAGAACTTGTGCAATTTGTACATTTTGGCTTGATCAGTTATACAGTTGAACATGTAAATGTGGAATTGGCAACAACAAATAATAACATTGGCCACTTGCCATTGGCCATTTTGGTTATGTGAGACATTTGATTGGTAGTCTTTCTTTGCTGCTGCTCCCCCTCCCCTCTTGGGTGATCCCAACCGAGGGTCAGATGCAAACATAGGTACATTTAGATAATGATAGGGTTGGCTCATTCAAATACAAAATAGAAAGGAGACACTTAGCCACAAGTGCTTGACACATTTGATTGCTTGATATCAATGTGGTAAGTACTTTAAGAGTTAGAATCTTTCCCTCCCCACCTTGATTCAATCACCTTGATAAAATGCTACTCTGGAGTGGCCGGAAGGAAGTTTGCATTTGAATAGTAAACTTTGGTGAGGAAACCTTTTGGCTTAGTCCAAAGAAGACTTTCCAGGTATTTTAGCTCCTGGGCAGATTAAATGGTCCTCACTGTGCTCTTTTTGTCAGACATTAGATTTGCATTACAAGACCCTGAGGGAAAGGAGACATTGGGATGTCCCTTGGCACCAGTTCTTAATGGTCTGCATTGTCTTGTGCTATCTCCCGGGGATCACCTCTGTGACCTCTTTGCAGGGTAGCAGCTCCCAGGATAAAATCCAAAATGGAGTCAGACCTGTACACATTTAAGGGAAGGAGAGGGTGTTCTTTGCACTGCCCTTCCTCGATGGGGTTCATCACATCCTGGTCTTACCCCTTCACCTTTCCAGGTCCTGCATTATGTGCATCTGGTTACACTTCCATCTGATCATCATGAGCGTAGCAATCACCTATAGGCCAAAATAACCACAATGGGGTACAGAGCCACATCAAGGAGGCTCTTAACAGTTGGACTTAGCCAAGAAGTGTTTTCCCAACAAGAGTTGCTGCTGGCTGCTTTTATTCGCTTGTTTGCTGGTTACTGGGCTACACTACAAGAGTGGTGTTCTGTAGTTCTTCAGTGGTTTAAGTTTGCATTGTTAGGTGAAAGGAGCATGGTGGTTGCAGCGTGGCTAGGCTGTGTGCCTGTGGCCAGGAGAGAAGCTTGGTGGTTTCGGCTTGGCTGGGGAGCCAGGAGGAAGCATGGCAGTTTCTAAGGGAATCGAAAGGGGGGGGGGTCCTCCTACATCATTAACATCCAGAATTGCTAGACTGAATGTTTTCATCTACAACATTCACCCAAAAACAGATCAAGCAAGTTCAGATTGACTGCTTTTTAAAAATACATGCATAAATAACCCCCTTGCAATTTCTCACTTTATTTTTGTGTGGTTTTTAGAGAACCTTCAGAAGTGTGCAGTGGCTTCACCTTCCAAGACTAGCATCCTCATACTAACTATAATTGAAAATACATTTTGTGTGCCTGAAAACAAGAGATAGTCTAAAGTGGGACTTAAGTGGAATTAAGTAGGCTTGAGGATTTGCAATGGCCTCCTGTGCAGGAGAGATTTACACCTTTAATTAGCCATGTAAATCTGCATCAATGCATTGATCCAGCTGTAATCAACAACCCCATGAGGTTTATGGTTGCAAATGAGGATTGCATTATTCAAGAAGGGTGCCTGTCTTGAAAGTTTTAAACAGCATCATATTTACACATTATTTGTGTCTGTGCGCACGTTGGGCCCTGCTCAGAGATGCGTAACTGCACTAACCCTCCAATATTCCCTTTCATTTGCTACATGGATGACAGGCAGGAGGAAGGAAGGGGGAGATTTCATGAAGGGAGGAAAATATAAGAGTTCCAGAAGCATAACCGTAGGAACAACTGCTTGCTTAGAGAGCTACCCATACTAGGTTGACTTCTACAATTTTCAGTGTTTTCATCTCATGGCACACTGACAAGGCACTAAAATTGTCAAGGCAGTGTGACAACACCATGCTGCTATGGGCAGGGGCTCACATACCCCACTGGCCTTGTTAATAAATGCCCCCAAACTCCTGCGACATATCTACGAACCATACACAGCACATCAGTGTGCCAGTGGCACACTGGTTGAGAATTGCTGTTCCACATATAGTTAGAGACAATATTTTCATAGAATGTGATTGACATTTTCCTGCATTAAGGTCATTCCTAGAAGGTCATCTAAAGGAATTTTTTTGGGGTGGTTTTTTTTTTTTAAGATTAGTTTCTGCTCAGGAATTTTGAGTCAAGCAAAGATTGTTTGGATAAGATTATCAACATTTCCCAAATCAGTTCTGCTGAATACATCAATGCTAACTATTTGTCAAGCTGTGCTTTAGCTGTCACCTGTCTCTCATCAATGCTGGATCCTCTGTGGGATCTAGTAAAGAATCTCTCAGCACAGTGGGAAGTGTGAATCAAGCCTTGGACTGGAGTTGAGCCTGAATTTTGCCTAAAACAAAATGCCAGGGAAAGTTTGCAGGTTCCTCCTTGACAGAAATGTTCAAGGAACTCCTACAGAAGTAAAAGCTCCAGTTAAAATAAGCAGGATGCCTCAGGAGGATATCTGCACATCCTTAGTCATCTCCAATATGTAACAACAGGCTGTGCACCTATAGGAAGATACTGTATATTTATGTTACAGTGACATGTTCAAAGAGTTGATACATTTGATTTACCAAAAGAAAAGCAAGGCTGGCACAGAATGCATGGTTTTCCCCCCTCTCATTTACAGTCATTAACACGAAGCAATATTTTGATTTCAAGCTGGGGTGGTGGTTCAGGTGCCCCCTTTTCATAGCTCAACATGCCCCCAACCTTCCTCAAACCTACTCTAAGAAACCCACAATCCATTGATTATCATAAATCTCCCCTTGCTCAACCTGGGGGGGGGGAGAGGAGAGCTGCGAGCAACCAACCAAAAGCCACAATGTCCCAAACAATCAACCAGGGTCCCCCAAAGGGGTTAATCACTTGGATAAGACTGCTAGACAAAGGGTTTGGAAACACCCTACAGTCAAAAGAGGTTGGGTGATACTGGGAAGGATGCATGCCATAAGGGCTAAGGGGGATATGTGGGGACATCTTGATTAAGATAACTATACAGACAAAGAAACACTATATACATTTCATGTGCATTGCTGATGGAGTTTTTTGGATCAGGCGTTAATCTTCCTGATGCAGTGGCATGTTTAGATGGAGGTTGGGATGTCCTTCTTCTTACTTTGGTCCTCTTCCCTTTGCCCAATCTTCTGATGTCCATTTTGTCAAGTTCTTGAAATGGTTGTGAGGGGAAGGGTGATGGGTCATGGCGGGGAATTCGCCAGGCACAAAACACTTAGGGGTTCCCAAGATGAAGGGAGGGCTGGGGAGGATAGAGAGAGAGACCTGGACCTGGTTACCCCTTATATCACAGGCATACCCCAGTATCAATGGATTCAGTATCTGCAGTTTTACTTTTCTGTGGATATTGGGGACACACTTTGAAAAGATAAGGAAAGTAAAGAAGAAAGCCAAAAATAGCTCTGTCTACCTTAGTGTAGCAAGAGCGTCTCAGTTTTGAGGGCTGCAGTGCCTGCAGCTTCTTCCTGGTCATGAGAGGCTCCTCCCTCCACCCAAATGTTGCCTGAGAATACATTGAGCAAATACATTGAGAATACTTTAGGTCAGTGGTGTCATCCAAATGATTTAGGAACAGGTACTCACTTTTGATTGGCACTTGTTGGGGTCCGCCCACCGGAAGTGATGCCATAAGCCGGAAGTGATGTTGTGGCAGGAAGTGAGGTCATAGCTGGAAGTGATGTCATGATTGTTGCCATGGATGTGATCATGTTTGTATTAACTTAAGCTTGTGGTTAGTGTTGATTTAACTTCTATTGCTTTGCTTTCTAGAGATGTGTATAGACATATTCTGCTTCAACTGTTCCCTGGTTAAATAGCAGGCTAGACTGTACTAGATTGTGAGCCCTTTTGGGACAGGGAGCCATTTAACTTGAATGTTAAATGCAAGGAGCCGGCAAGGAGCAGGAGGGGGAACGGGCGCCCAAAAAAAGACCGCGTGGGGGCTGGGGGCTGGGGGCTGAGGGGAGGCTGCAGGAGGAGCTGGGACGCTGGATCTGCATGGCTGGAGGGAGCGGGAGCCCCAGGCAGCCTACCTTCTCACGCTTGCTGCCTTATTCCCTGTTTTCCCTCGCTGCTGCTGCTGCTGCTGCCGCTGCTGCCGCTGCCGCCTCTGGTCCTCTCGCTCTGCTGCTGCCGCTGCCGCCGCCACCACCATGCTGCCTGCCTGCCTGCCTCCTCACAGAAAGTGTAGGCAATGGTTGCGGGCGTGCAGTACGCATGCACAGCTGCTAAGCCAACCAGCTGACGGGGCCAGCTTTGAGTGGGTGGGGCCAGCTCAACTTCTAGGAACCGGTACTCATGTAGTGGTGCGTAGTGGGTGCATGACATCACTGCTTTAGGTGCAAACTAATAATTTGCAGTGCTCTCTCTCTCTCTCTCTCTCTCTCTCTCTCTCTCTCT